>JALPQD010000301.1:2355606-2798676 GCA_023101885.1 Typhlomys cinereus | reverse complement strand
GTTGTGAATTATTTAAATATCCCCTGAACATCCACCAGGCCCCACGATTTGCTCCTGGCGTTTTGTGTTTGAAACCTGGGATCCAAATTCAGGACCTTCTGCTTCTGAGACAATGTCTTAACCCTTGAGCCATCCCTCAGACCCATACATAACATTTAATAAGTGTGCTCTCTCTTTTATACATTTGGTAATTGCTACATGATTGACATACTTAGAAATTGAACCTCATGGGCTGGAGAGGTGGCTCAGGCGTTAAACCTCTGCCTTGCAGGCGGAAGGTCCTGAGTTCGGATCCCAGATCCCACGTATAGACACCAGGCAGAAGCGGGGGCGGCCTGCGCTTCTGGTCCTGGTAGGGCGGAGCCTGTGAATCCCTAGGCAGAGTAAACAAGTAGGAGGTGGAGGCGGTCCATGGTGGTTCCTGAATTCGTCCGTGGTTCTACACACACAGAGACACACACACACGCGTGCGTGCACATACATACGCACACATGCACAATTGAATAAATAATAATAAAAAAATTAAAAGAAACGCTTTTAAAAAAAATAAATTGAACCTCATGAAGAACCAATGATAAACCACTGTTACAGCACTACTTCTTTTTAAATTGTTGTGGCCAGATTCTGGGGTCCCAGAAATCAACAAGGAGCCAACACCGGCTGCAAAACACATGAGGGTCTTTATTAGCAGATTCGAACCTGGGCTCACAACTGGCCGACAGAAGTGTCCTGCAGGGAAGCGCTCGCCCTTTGTCCAGGGGAAGTTTTATAGCTTACTGATAAGGGGAGGGGGCTTCCAATTTAGTAGCTACATGATTGGCTAACAGCCAGCAGTTTCTGCGTGCAGGGATTGGTGTCCCCCCCTTGTCTGTGAGCAGTTTGAATTGCCACCTTACTACCCACAACACCTGAGATTCTCTCTGGGGCAACTCCAGTCTGCTGAAACGTTCTTTTCAGGCACTCAGCTAGGCACGTGGGGCCGCATTCCAAGCACTCCAAGCTCTCAGCCTGTCTCTAGTTAGCGCTAATGGCTGCGCTCTGACTGGGCCACATTATGAAAGCTATATACAAGAACTAAAAGAAAACCAAAATCGGGTTCTAGATCTCCTCAAAATGATGCATTGAAGTTAAACATTTTGTGACAGTAAGACAGTGAGTTCATAATGACCTTGTTGGAAAAAACACTATAAAGAAACTGAAAATGAAATCTAAATTTGGAAAAATAGCAAATAAACCAGTTCTAAATTCTGCTGCTCGGTCCTCCACTTGATGCTGGAAGTCAGCAGACTTCATGCATGAGCTAGTGAGGTTGAAATATGCAAACTGCTATGTTAGTGCTAATATAACTTAAGATGACTTTTGCTTTCCAGTTGCTCTTAGCTGGAAACATGTTTGCTTCTACCTCAAAAAATTATTCTCGGGCTGGAGAGGTGGCTCAGGAGTTAAGCCTCCGCCTTGCAGGCGGAAGGTCCTGAGTTCGGATCCCAGATCCCACGTATAGAAGCCTAGACGCCAGGCGGAAGCGGGGGCGGCCTGCGCTTCTGGTCCTGGTAGGGCGGAGCCTGTGAATCCCCGGGCAGAAGGAGGTGGAGGTGTCCATGGTGGTTCCCGATTCGTCTGTGGTTCTACACACACACATACGCACATGCGCGCGCACATACACACCCACGCACACACACAATTGAATAAATAATAAAAAAAAAAATTCTTAGCCCAGCCCAACCACCCCGGAGCCCCACACGTCCTGGCAGCGAGCACCCAGGCCGACTCCGGCTTGGCCCTGCGCCCCAGTCCGGACGACCCCAGCCCCCTCCACGCCGCCACGCCCCTGCCCGCCGCCTGCTGCCCAAGGTGGTGAGAGGAGAGAGAGAGCCCAGCCCAGCCCACCACCCCAGAGCCCCACGCGTCCCGGTGGCGAGCACCCAGGCCGACTCTGGCTTAGCCTGGGCCCCGGCCCGGACCCTAGCCCCTCGCATCCTCCCGCCCTGTGCCTCGCCCCCCCCTAGGTCCCAGGTGAAGAATTCTGCCATTGAGCCAGGGAGCGAAAGAGCCCAGCCCAGCCCCGCCCCCCACCCGGAGCCGCCGGCCAGCAGCACCAGCCCCACCCTCCCCAGCCCTTGCCCCCCCCCCCGCCCCCTCCGCCCCCCCCAGGTCGCAGGTGAAGAATTCTGCCATCAACATCAGACCCTCTGCCTCTCTGGCCACCAGGGACCTACGCACGTGGTCCAGAAGACACACTGCTACTCAGAATTCAATAGAGCCCAAAGGAAACTCAAGCAAAATTCTAAGGAACAAAGGGAACACAGGCCATACATCTGGACTCCACTACAATCTCATATCACGTGGGCAGTTTCTTCTCATCCAGCCCAAAGATAAGTAAACTTTTTCTTTTCACCTTACTGATCCTTTAAAGTATCAATGCTGTAGATCAACTTTCTCATACAGCCACCCACAACATACAACTCCAGGGAGTACACCACTCACCCCACATTTCACCAAGATACTAAATCGTAAAGTGCACTACCAAACTAATATTCACCCCCTGGTAACAACCTGACTTAACTGATACTAACAGCCTAGTAGCCTCATCTAGGATATAAAATAACAATACACAAACATACCCAATCCAAGGCAAGCACTAGTAATAACTGGCAACGTAACAATACCAACTACGTCGATTCAGTGAAAAACACACAGAAACTGAAAGGTCCTAAAAAACAAAACAACAATGTACAAGTCAAAGTGCAGATCCACGAGAAACAAAACCCAATAAGACCAATCTCCTGCCAAAAGAATCAATCCCATAATGAGGGATTCCGCGACCAGAACAAATCCACAGAAAATAGCCATGAAAGCTAGACCCAACATAACGACTTTCAGAGTATGATCATTACCATGATTAATACTATGAAAGAGGAAATCCGAGAAGAGTTAAGCAACCATATCAACCACTTTGAACAGGAACACAACAGGCACTTGGAGGAGTTGAGAAAAACAGTTCAAGAAACAAAAATAGGTATAGAGTAATTAAAACAGTCTCAGGCAGACTTTAAAATTGAACTAAAAGACAAGTTATCTTCAACCCAAAACTCAACAGAGAGTCTTATCAGCAGAACAAATGAGGCAGAAAATAGAATTTCAGATCTTGAAGACAAAGTGGGAGAATTAACCAGCTCAATGGAAGAGATTGTTAAAGCCAAAAAGATACTGGAGAGGAACATTCAAGAGATATGGGACACCCTGAAGAAGCCTAACATGCGCATTCATGGAATACCAGAACAAGAATCCCAAAATACCACACCGGAGGAAATATTTCAATTCATCATAAATGAAATTTTCCCACAACTAAGAATGAGAGGCCTATCCAAATACAAGAGGCATTTCACACTCCAAACAGATATGACCAAATAGAAAATCACCACGGCAAATAATAGTCAAAACACTCCACATTCAAAACAAAGAAAAGGTGCTGAGAGCTTCAAGAGAAAAAAAGCAACTCACTTTAAAGGTAAACCTATTAGAATAACAAATGACTATTCAATGGAAACAGTAAAAGCAAGAAGAGCTTGGAGAGACATACTTCAAGTATTAAATGAGCAAAAATGCCAACACAGACTGATACACCAGGCAAAACTATCTGTCATGATTGAGGGAGAAAGAAAAGTTTTCCAGCACAAAGACAACTTGAAGGGATACATGTCTACCAAACCAGGCCTTCAACAAATCCTAGAAATGATCTCAAGCTTGAAGAAAAGAACAAGTGTATCCAGGAGGACAGAAGGGAAGTATAATATCACCAAAACATAAATATCAAACAACATGCTTACAAAGTCTACTAAACATAAAAAATGTCCAGAATTAAAAATAATTTCTCCATTATAACATTAAATGTCAATGGTATTAACTCGCCGATTAAGAGACACAGATTACAAACTTGGATTAAAAACCACAATCCAACAATCTGCTGCCTTCAGGAAACTCATCTCACCACAAAAGATAGGCACATCCTAAGAATGAAAGGCTGGTCCAAAATCTTGCAAGCTAATGGAATCAGGAAACAATATGCTTTCAGACAAAGTGGACTTCAAACCAAAGAAAATCATAAGAGACACAGATGGATACTACATTTTAGTCACAGGTACAATTCACCAGGAAGACTTCAAAATACTGAACATTTATGCACCAAATACGGGCCCTTCCACATTCATTAAGAAAACCCTACAGCGTCTAAAGCAAGAAATCAACCCCCAAACGATAATTCTTGGGGACTTCAGCACTGCCCTCTCACATGGGATAGATCAACAGGTCAAAAGCTTAACAGAGACACTTTGGACCTTAATCAAACCCTTAAAGAAATGGACCTTACAGATCTCTATTGAACTTTCACCCACGCACAAAAGAATACACATTTTTCTCAGCAGCACATGGAACTTTCTCCAAAATAGATCACATATTGGGCCACAAAACGAATCTACACATATACAAAATTTGAACTTCTAACTTGTGCCCTATCAGACCACCACGGCCTAAAGCTGGACATCCACAACACAAAAAATAAGAGAAAATACACTAACTCCTGGAAACTTAACAATATGGTGCTGAATGAGAACTGGATTCAGGAAGAAATTAAAAAGGAAATTCGAGATTTCCTGAAAGTGAACGATAATGAAAATACAACTTACCAAATCTCTGTGACACAATGAAAGCTGTCCTAAGAGGTAAGTTCATAGCTCTTAATGCCTACATCAAAAAAATGGAAACATCAGAAATAAACAACTTAACGATGCAGCTTAAGGCTTTAGAGAAACTTGAGCAATCTGGTCCCAAAAGTAGTAGAATGAGAGGAGATTAGCAAAATATCTGAAATATTAGAAATATCTGAAATAGAGACTAAGAAAATGTTAGAAAAAAATCAACCAGTCAAAAACCTGGTTCTTTGAAAAAAATCAATAAGATAGATACACCCTAGCTAAATTAACCAAAAGCAAGAGAGAGAAAACTCAAATTAACAAAATTAGAAATGAACATGGAGTAATCACTACTGATACCCAAGAAATCCAGAGAATTATAACATCATATTTCAAAAACTTATACTCAGTGAAGTACGATAACACACAAGAGATGGAGGAATTTCTAAGTAAACATATCTTACCTAAATTGGATCAGGAAGTTGTGAATTACTTAAATGGCCCTATAACATATAAGGAAATTGAAAGAGTAATCTCGAATCTTCCCACCAAAAAATGTCCTGGACCAGATGGATTCAGCACAGAATTCTACCAGACATTTAAGAAGTCAATAACACCAATACTCCTTAAACTGTTCCATCAAATAGCAAAGGAAGGAACACTACCAAATTCCTTCTATGAAGCTAATATCGTCTTAATCCCAAAACCTAATAAAGATTCACTTAAAAAAGAAAACTATAGGCCGATCTCTCTGATGAACACAGATGCAAAGATTCTCAACAAAGTCTTAGCAAATCGGATTCAAAAACATATTAAAAAGATCATTCACAGGGACCAAGTAGGCTTCATCCCGGCACGCAACGTTGGTTCAACATACGAAAATCAATAAATGTAATTCATCATGTAAACCAGTCCAAAGTCCAAGACCACATGATACTCTCGATAGATACAGAAAAAGCCTTTGACAAGATCCAACAGCCTTTTATGATCAAAACACTAGAGACAGTAGGAATGGAAGGAACTTTTATCAATATAATAAAAGCTGTATACAACAAGCCCACAGCAAGGATTATGCTCAATGGGGAACAATTGGAAGCATTCCCACTTCGATCAAGATCTAGAAAAGGCTGTCCACTCTCACCACTTCTATTCAATATTGTACTTGAAGTCTTAGCTGAAGCCATAAGACAAGAAAGGGACATAAAAGGGATTCAAATCAGCAAGGAAGAAGTCAAGCTATCCCTATTTGCAGATGACATGATCTTATACCTGAGGGGTCCTAAAAACTCCACCAGGAAACTCCTGGAACTAATTGAGAAATTCAGCAGGGTGACAGAATACAAAATAAATGTGCAAAAATCAGAGGCCTTCCTATATGCCCAGAATGAAAGAAGTGAAAAAGCCCTGAGAGAAACAATCCCATTTACTGTAGCCCCTAAAAAAATGAAATACCTTGCTATAAACCTAACTAAGGAGGTAAAAGACCTTTACAATGAAAACTTTAAAACCCTAAAGAAAGAAATTGCTGAAGACATCAGAAGGTGGAAAGACCTCCCATGTTCCTGAATTAGGAGTGCCCTTCACCTAGGTTTTGGTTTTTTTGGGACAATTCAAGTTTTGCCTCTGGTAGGAAGAATTCTTCTGGGAATTAGGAGTGCCCTTTCTTAGGGTTTTTTGGAACTAGCTTCCTGCTCTCGTTCTAGAGAAGAAGCCTGCTTTTTAAGTTTGGTCAAATACTAAATGGAAATTTCATGTCTAGTCATTTATAATAAGTAGACTTGTTAGCCAAAATGTGTGCACTGATTTTAAGGAAATTAGAGAATAACTTCTAGAGTCTTAAAACATAGATTGGGTAAGATTCCCACCTATGTACTAACTCAGAAATTCCAGAAGTACAAGACTATGCTCTCATCTCAGTCCACTGGAACCTTAAAAGAAACTGTGATACCCTCTTATCCTGGCTGAAGGCCAAGGAAGAGACCATCATGCCAGAAAGTCTAGATGCCAAGACTGCCCCTGGAGATGGTATTTGCAATCCAAACTGGGAGAATCCATGTCAGAAGCAAAGGGGGCCATGTCTTTCCTACCCCAAACAGCACTTTTATGAGAAATTACAGAGATGGACCATTCGAGTGCACTCCCACCAATGATCATCTCTGCCCCGAAAGAGACACCCTTGGCATATGGGGCCTGACTGGACCCCAGGCTTGGAGTATGCATGATTCACAGATGGGTCATCTAACGATGGCAATACGCTTCTGGAATTCCTCAAAGGAAGACATAAGCAACCTTACTATTAAAGGAATAGAAGGATGCTATTATAGAAGTTATTCTTTTTAGTTATATTGTTTAAGTGTTTTTCTTCAGTGCATACCTCAGTGCTCCATCCACAGAACCAGCTATAGCTTATGGGCCTTGAGTATTCAAGTCAAGGCCCCCTTTGAGATGTGGTTTAACCTTGGATAGTAGAGACTACATGAGCTGCATACATTTTCCCAAGTTAGAACCTGCTGCCATGCCTGGTGCCTATGTTGACCTGCCTGACTGAGAGTATCAACCTGGAGAGGACAACAGCCAAAGCTCATGCTGGGACTTATGGGGTGTTGAGGATTCCTATAGTTAATTGTAAAATATGCTCCTTGCTAAAATCAATAGGAGAACATTCTGCCTCTGTATTTTAAAAGAAAGCAGTCTCTGTTAAAATGTGGGCTCAGCCCCATAGCTATCCAGTGAAGCATTATAGATTAGATAAGTTTGGAAATACTGAGAGAATGTTTCTGTTAAGTGCCTTTGCCCTGAAGCAATGGGTTAGGTTCTTGAAAAAAGGGTCCACCCTGAAGGTGACTTTGCTGATTATCTATTATGTATGCAACATTCTTTACCCCAAAATTTTCTGTATAAAAGTTGTCACGAAAGTTTCAATAAAGGGTTCAGGATACACTCGGACGAGAGGGAGCCACGTGTGGTGTATTCTGTTCTCCACCCGGTCCTGGGGAGCCTTGGTCTCGAGACCGCAACTCTGGTCTGTGGCACTGGAGGTATTACCATACCAAACCTTAGTCTATATTGCAGATCCATAGTTATAAAAACAGCCTGGTACTGGCTCCAAAATAGACACACAGATCAATGGATAAGGGTTGAAGACCAGATATAAGCCCACAAAAATACAGCCATTTGATCTTTGACAAAGGGGCCCAAAGAATCCAATGGAAAAAGAACAGCATCTTCAACAAATGGTGCTGGCAAAACTGGATCTTCACATGCAGAAGAATAAAGCTGGACCCATACTTGTCACCATGTACAAGACTTAATTCCAAATGGATCAAGGACCTTGATATCAGGCCAGAGACTATAAAAATCATAACTGAACGGATAGGGAACTCCCTTGAGCTGATTGGGCTAGGCCAACATTTCCTAAACAGACTTCCAATGGCACAGTCACTGCTACCAACTCTCAACAGTTGGGATCTTGTGAAATTAAAGAGCTTCTGTTCAGATAAAGAGATTGTCACTCGAGCTCAAAGGCAACCCACAGAATGGAAGAAAATCTTCACTAACCACATATCTGATAGAGCTCTACTGTCCAGAGTGCACAAAGAACTTAGAAAATTAAACACCAAGGAAACCATTGGCCCAATTAAAAAATGGGCCCTGGAACATAAAAGAAATTTTACCAGAGATGAAATTAAAATGTCTAACAAATATCTTAAAAAATGCTCCACTTCTTTAGCCATTAGGGAAATGCAAATCAAAACCTCCCTGAGATATCATTTCACCCCGGTCAGGATGGCAAAAATCCACAATACAAACAACAACAAGTGCTGGAGAGGATGTGGAGAGAGGGGAACTCTGCTGCATTGCTGGTGGGAATGCAGGCTCATACAGCCATTCTGGTGAGCCGTCTGGACATTCTTAAGGAAATTAAAGATTGAAATGCCATATGACCCTGCTATTCCACTTCTGGGAATAACCCCCCATGCAGCAGAGGTTCGCCTTGATAGCACAAGCACGACCATGTTCATAGCAGCACTGTTTACAATAGCAAAGTCATGGAATCAACCTAAATGTCCAACAGTTGACGAGTGGATAAGGAAACCATGGTACATCTATACAATGGAGTACTACTCAGCCATCAAAAATGATGAAATACTGGAATTTGCTGGGAAATGGATGTCATTAGAAACAATTATATTAAGTGAAGTATCCCAAACCCAGAAAATTAAGCGCCGTATGTACTCCCTAATAGGTGGCTCCTAGTACCAAACTCACCCAGCCCACATTGAGACACTCAAGGGTAAACCTATGTAATACGGTAATTGCAAGGATTGTGAACAGGAGGGATGGGGTTGGAGGGCCACAGCAGACACAAGGAGAGAGGGGAACATGTTACAGCAGAGAAAATCGGCCTCCAAGGAATGCAAATAAGTAATGTGACACCTGGTTAAGTTCACAGACGTTCGTTCCTGATAATGTACAACTGAGGGGGTATGATCTCACCAGAAGGGGAGGGCATATAGTCTGGCAGATGAAAAGTGATCATTTTGCAAATGGGTGACTGATCCTTCCCTCACCGAGGTTTCCTGCTTTTATTACATTTACCCTTGAATGTACTATTATAACAAGACTCCAGTTTAACAGTTTTTTGTCTCTGACCAGGGGGTGACATACAGTGCCCATCAGGATGGAGTGAAGGGAATTGCAGGAGCAGCAAAACTGCAAAAGAAAATCAACAAACCACAATCCAGAACTTCAGAGACTCTATATCATCCACATAGAACTAAGCCAGCCTAATCTCTCCCCATCCTGAAGCTCAGGGACATTTGCGGAAGAGGGGGCGGTAAGAGTGTAAGAGCAAAAGGATGGGGGGAGCAATGATTTGAAGAGTCTTCACACTAGTTAGGGCCGAAGCAATCATAATAGGACTTTGCATGCCCTGCGCCATGTCTGTCACACTATTGACCTCACAAAGTCTAACATCGGCTAAAGGCACAAAGATCCTTGGAGGCAAGGGATTGATGGGCACAGTAGTGTTCCTATGCTTAAGGGGAACACGAGAAAGGGCTCCCCTTAAGCCACTGGGTCCTTGTACATCATCGGAAAGGAGGACCAAGAGGAGAGTTAGGCATACACAATAAAGGACTCTCTGGGAATTGGGGGGGGGGAGGCACTGGGAGATGGGGAGGGAGGGAGGGGGAGCAGGGGGTTTGGGGGGAGGAGGGGGGAGGGAACTGGTCTACCTATTAAGTTTGTATGAGCGGAAATAATAATAAAAAATGTAAAAAAAATTCTTCTCTTTTTTGTATATTTTTAGCCATAGCCTGCCAATAGATTTTTCTTTTGAATTTTATATTTCATATATTTTTCATGATTCTATAGTTAATGACTTCTCATGATTTCTGTGTAGCAGGACATGTGATGCAATTTCATATGATGCAGTGGTCATTTGAAAATAGGACATAAGTAAATCTGTCATTGAAAACCGAGACTGTATTAGAACATTATTCAATAAGAAACTGTTAATCTCTCAGTTGTTCCATTTGATTGGGTTTTTTTTCTCTCTAATTTCCCTGCTTTCTACCACTAAGAATTACACTATCTTGTGCATGTCTTGTGGAAATTAGTGTCAATGCTTTGTTATGGAAAGGGAAGTTGTCATGGAGACCATTCCTGTAGAGGGGGTTGGGGCCAAGTTAATGCTGGCTGTGGGCGGTAGAGTTTCTTTTTCAGCGTGTACTCCCTTGACACACCATCCATGCTTCAGCAAGTGCCCAGACACGTGGTAAGATCCTGTTGCAACTCAATGGAGCATGCGCACAAAGGGGCTTGAAGGTAGGAGCGGGACTAGTTGGGAATAAGGAGGTTTTGAATGGGACAAGGAAGGGTTGTGGATCTGGGAACATGGCTGAAATGACTTAAATTCATCACATACACATATGACACTGTCAAAGAATCAAAAAATATATGGGAAAATAGTTTATCCAGGCAAATAGGCTAAAGTGATTGCTGTCATTTGATTTATTTAGGATCTCCTTGCTTTTATAAAGAACAGTGTAAGGATGAAGAATGAACCTATATGTCTATACTCTCACTGCCCATGAAAATTAGAAGGAAGGAGAAAGACAGAAAACTGCAAACTGCAGACTAATGAAGCCATTCAGCCATTTAGCTTGTGCTAACAATGGAAAGTAAGTATTAAGTAAAAAAGAAAACTATAGTATAGAGGTTGAACTTGCCTAATAATGTACATTGAAAATCCTGCTGACAAATAATTTGCATGGAAGATGTATTGAACACAAGTCACACCTTTTTCCTTGAACTTAAGATATTTGGGTCAAGATGACATTTTACAGATAGACTAATTTATAGACTTGCATATAATGTAAGAAAGGTGATCTTATAATTATTTTGCATATAAATTCATAACCAAATGGCTTAAGGGGACAAAGGGTTTGTTCTGACTTATAATATTTACTTACGGTTTCTTGTCTACCTTAGCATGAGAGCTCACATCAACACTAAAAGCCAAGGGACCTGGCTGCACAATATTCACGGAACCACTGAGAATAGGACAATTCTCACTTGCCAGACCAGCATGGCTGGCCAAGTAGACAGAAGGATGTCAAGTTCCCTGACCAGCTACTTCTGTCTTATTCATTTGCCCAGGCGATAGCCCCACTTCCCGTGGGCTGGGCCTTCCTCATTAATTAGACACTCTCTGAAGACTTGCTTCAGGCCCAGCTCAGCCACTGAGTCTTCACAAACATATCCAGAGCTCAAAGTCTTTAACAGTCACTAGACACCTGTATCTAACTATGTCAGGGACTGAGATATAACCGAATATTCTTGAAAATAGGGAGAAGAGTATATTTTTTCAAGTATTGTGTTTGTTCACTTGAGAGCAGGAATAAGTAAATGAGTATGTACGTGTGTGTGTGTGTGTGTGTGTGTGTGTGTGTGTGTGTGAGATGGGGGAGGGAGAGAGAGAGAGACAGAGACAGAGAGAGAGACAGAGATAGAGAGCAGGCACACAGCTGATGGGATGTGTACATGAAGGTCAGAGGACAACTTTCAGAAGAATCTTCTTCCACCACATAAGCTCAAGGGATCAAACTCAGTTTACCAGGTATGTATTCAGGTATCTTCATTTGTTCAGCCATGTCATTGGTTGCAGGATTGGATCAGTTTGAATTGAAGTACAAATAATTTTATATAAGCATAATAAATTATGAGATAACAATAAAGAGTCAAGAACAACTAATAAATATTTAGGTTTTTCATTAAATAATATGTCAAATTTTCTTAAAATACTTTGCATACTTTATTATATATATTTTTTTGTATTTATATATTTTACATTTTTCAATGTATTTTATTAGAAGCCAATTAATTCTCATTGATTAGAGTTAAGGAAATAAACTTTAAAAGAATAAAAATTATAGAAGCACGTACAACCCTACAATGGGGAAAAGGCACACTAATATTTGAAATTTTCTCTTTTGCACTTCCTTCCTGGTACACATATTGATTTTTCTCTGCCTCTTATTCTTTGGTTGTTCCATATCAACATAATTGGTACTACATACAAATTTATAGTGACATAAATTCAATGATGAATGTGGTCTCATAGGAGACTTAGCACACACTGTTCTTCCTTTCATGGAAGATGCCAGCTCACCATGGACCAATGTGCAATTTTTAATTCCTCCCTCAAGCAGATCCCTGATTACTCTATATTCTTATGAGTAGATTGTAAATCTAATACATATGTTTCAAAGATTTTTTTCCACAAAGTATGATTGTGCTAAATATTAAAGCAATCAAGTCTGGACTGTTTAGTTCCTAAAGAGTGTGCTCTGAAATAACTGGGAAACGATGAACAAGCATGAGTGTTTCAGGTAAGACAATAAATATTTGTTCCTAATTGCTCAGATTTTTACCTCATTTTTGAAAACCAAGAGGTTATTATTTCCATAAGTCAGGTATATTCAGCATATGGACTCTCGAAGCACAGTGGGATTTAGAAGGATCAGACTCTACAGGCTGTTCTGGTGCTGACTGAGTTGCTCTGTCTTCATGGATGTTACGTTGGTGTTTTCTCATTATGCAAAAAATGTAGCATTTACTATTTTTCCTTGCATAATTGCTCAGTGTTATATATAAAATTTGGAATACAAGCAAAACATTCTAAGAAAATTTTAAAGAATTATGTTAAATAACTTAATACTTTCATGTTTGTATTTTAGAAGTTTTTAAGGTTCAAGCTGATGATTTTAATAAACTCTATATAGAAGGGTCTACAATTGAAAATCTAATGAAAGAGATTTTTTATTACCTATTTTATATTTCCTTATTGCTTTCATGAAAAATATAGTCCTACTCGTTTTGTCTATTGTTTTGATTTTTTTCTATAGCAAATTTTCTAACATGGAAGTATTGAACTATGGAACAAAATTTTTTTTGTGTGTATGATACCAAAAGACATATAAATTTCCTATTCATATCTTCATGCTAGAAAGTATAGAGTATCCTGACATATAATGTCTATGATCTAATCTTCCTCTTTTGTCTTCCTCTCCCCCTCATTCTTTACTATGTATATGATCCTAGTCTGAATTTCCTGATCCTGTTGCCTCGATCTCCAGAGAACTGGGATTTCAGACACGAATCACAATACTCAGTGTTTCTTCTTAATTTTAATTTGTAGTTGATTGTGTTCTTAAATTATTTGTGGATTAAATCAAGTTTTAAAGTTCATATCCTCTTAGCGTCCATATTTTCTGAATACCTGATATGAGCTAAATGATTCAATTTATTATATTAAAATGAATGAATATGTTTATAACATTTAACATACAGAAATATTTAATTTGTCTTTTATATTACATCTATCCATTTTCAACATAGCTAACCTAGGACATTAATTTTATTCTTATTTTTCTCAATTCTTAGCCCACAAAAGGAAGATGAATGTGAGATAGAAATTATATTACATAGGATAATATTTATCACTACAGTATTTTCAAAAAAAACCTAGTAAATAAAGCATCTGTTCCTTTTTTATATGAAACTTTTATATGGAATGCAACAGAACAACATATTTTATATAATATGCACTTAAGAAACACAGAAGACACATCACAGTCTCCACTGACTTTAAAATTTTTGCCATGAATGAAATGCTTGAAACACTTTTTGAATAGTACTAAATCTACCAAATTTAGTTTAACCCTGATAGTGTAGTTTCAGTTGCAATGAGGGTTCATGGTCAGCGATTTCATCACTCATCGCTACTTCCATTCACTTAAAGAGTGTCATGTAACAGTTCTTCACTCAGCTGTTAATTTTGTCTACTCTAAGTTTAGCATATTGAGTTAATGTGATTACTTTTACTGTTTCAATATTTTCTTGGAATCACTTCCTAATGTCACAAAATTTATATATTTCAGGTAAAACTATATTGTTGAATAAATTTTTGTGTTCTACTTGAAAAGAAGAGGATTCCACGACTATGACCTTGTGTATATAAAGATTTAGTAAGATTTTTAACATGAAAGAAGCAAAAATGAGGAAGAGAAATATGCAAAAACTATTTTAGAATTCCCAAGAACAATATGCATTATGAGTAACCTTGAATTTGGAATTAGATACATAGTTTACAGCCTGCAAGTTGTTCAACTTAGTCAAATGTCAGTGCTGTTTCTGTAGAATTATCACTTCACTTCATGTTCAATTTCTTTTTACCAGTTGATTAGAATATCTGATATGAGGATGAAATCACTACATTGAGGTTTTATAGCCTTCTATTCTATTTCTGGGGCCCGAAGCATGAGAAGCAGAAAATGTGCCTTAGCCAGTCCACATAAAATTTCTTCCAGCTGGAAGCAAATGTCTTAGCAGACACTTTGCCAGAATAAAAGCTTTGCTCTGGTGATGAAAGGGTCATTTTGCAAGCAAATATTTGTAGGTCAACATCAGCCAGTACAACATCTTCCCTTTTCTGTTGAAAAGAATGAAAAAACTCACCACAAAAGTTATGCCCAAGTCTTTAACTATTTGACTGTGATATCTCTTTTCATACTTTATCTTGAAATGACAACACCAAAATATTCTGTACACAGCAACTCCAAGAAACTGTGGGTGGTTAAATTTTGTTTTAAGAAACATTCAGTCATTCTAATAACATGATAATACACTAGATGGAGTGCTTTGCTTCTCTTGGCATGGTGATTGTGAGTTTAATTGCCCTGGTAGATGATTCTGCAGGGAAAATACCTTTTACTTAAAATACTATTAACAATTTACTTCATGTTTTCCTGGCACCCATTATTGTTATTACATTTCTTAAGTTTAATCGTGTCTGTATTATTTAAAATGTGCTTCCATTTATTGCCTAAGAGCAGATGAATTTATTTCTTATGTGTTTCTTTTGCTGACCCTCATATTTAGAAATTTTGTCATTTCTTTTTGTGTTTTGATTCTGCCCTCACCACCATCTTAAAAATATTCAATTCATTTTTTTACTGTTATGCATTTTCTAGTTACTTTTTGGTAAGTTTTATGCTGAAATATTTTTATTTTCTGTAGGAATATCTGAAAATATGAGATATTCATTTATGTCCCTTTTCTTATAATATATTTGTATGTGTGTTAACAATAATCCTTCATTAAATGGCATGACCAATTTCATGCTTTTGCTCCTTCATCTTCTCTGTTAAGAGCTCTCCAATTCTTCCTTATTCTAATACTTCTGCATTGCACTTTCCAAAATTATATGAAACTTAATTCTCCTGCATCTATCAAATACCTGTGTCGATCAGTTTGTTAGCATCAGTTAGCATTCGTTTCTTCCAGTGATTGGCTCTTTTTCTATTGTCCATTATTTCTGAGAGTACTTTTCTTTACTTTTCTTATTTTCTTCTTTCAGACATTTCTCAAATCGAACTTAGGAAGCATTCATGTGTCTTTCATGAGAGTGGGAACTTCTTGCACAGACATGAAGGACCTGGGTATACTTGGGTGAAAGAATGTGGCCTTTCAGACTCCAAACCAATTCACTGATGTGTGCATTACACTATGGATCTATGAACTGTCTCCCCACAATCTGAATTTCTTTAAATATCATTTGCCTAGCATTCTAGTCATAACCTCTGTTTAGTCAGAAGAAGTAAGCAATTAGGTAATCCAATACAGAGTAGCATTCGATTCTGCTAAATAATTATCCCGTTTGCTTCCAGAATGCCAATTTTATTATCCTTAAGAAACATTCTGAGGTAATTAAAGGTGAAGGCTCATTATGATTGCAAACTACTCACCAGTGGTTTGGGACAAACAAAATAGAAAAGGACTAAAAAATATGGAAAGAAGGTAACAGTTGGTAAATCTAGATAAACAAGCATGGGAATCTTTGAGGCATCTTTTGAAACTGTTTTATATTTCCATATAAATGGAATTTCCATATTAAACTGGAAAAGAATAATAGAATCTTCTTCTTTGTCTGTGGATTCCAACCATAACACATGGAAAATATCTTAGGCTGCATAACATAAACATGTCTGAACTTTTTTCCCTAATCATTATACCTTATACATTACAAAAAAAAAAGATTTACTATTTATATAACATTTGCTTTCATCTTGTTTTACAAGATGTGGAGAGCAGATGCAATGTGGAGATAAAGCATATGATCCAATAGATTCTGGACCAGCAAAGCTGTAAGGGAGATGTGGCCTTAGCATAGTCAGCCTGCTTCTAATGCTCAGTGAAACGTAACTTGGCCAGAGCCTTGTCTTGCTCATTCTTCCAGATAAAATTGCTTTAGCTTGGTTTTGATGCCCTTCAGAGTACATTGTATGCCGCATAGAGATCCACAGCCTCCTCATATTCCCACATCCTAGGCACCTGCTCATGCAGTGTTTACTTCATTTGTCTATAAATAATAAATACTTGGGGAAGCAGCTGCTGCCAGTTCTCATCAGGTTCTGTGCAGACCACCCAATCCCACCTTTTTCTGTATTCATCTGTTGCCCCAACAGAGCAATGCCACATGGAGCAATAAGCCATGTAGAGGTGTTACATGGAATAGCGGGGGATGTAGCTGTAGTAGTTACTCTTAATTGTTGTGAGTGAGCATTCAGAGGGAGGAAGGGAGATTTAGTCAGCTTATGGTTCCAGAGGTTCCTCATAGTGGAGGCTACCTGGCTGGTGGCTGAAGCTGGAGGCAGGCTAAGTCACTGCAAACATCTTGGAATATTTCTTTATTCTTCTTCAGACATTGCTGACTCCAGTCTCCACTTGTCTATCATTTTAGTTTCTCCTTGTGCACCTTTCTGGCTTACAGACAGGGACATAATATCATGGATATGGATACATATTTGGCTATTTTTCTTATATTTAGTGAAGTTTATTAAATTTGCAAAGTCCAAGCAAGATCACATTCGCAGGCAATGGGAAACAAAGATTGCACAGTCTGGGGGAGGGGGTGTCAGCATTCCATCCCTGCAAATATTCAGAAATCCACAAATATCCTGAAATCTGACTAGCTTTATCCTGATGTGCCTATGCTCCATCTTCCTCGTGCATCCATCACTAAGAGACACTAAGGTGGCTTCCATTTCTACAGTTAATTGTGTTGAAACAAATGTGGGAGTGATGTCTATGCAAAAAACTGTGCTTCCTTTTGCTATATATGGCTGGTAATTGGATAAGTAGATTATGCTGTTTCAGTTTTTGGTGAGTCCTGCCAATTTAAAAAGCATGGGTATAATCACAGATCATTATGTCAAATGAAATAATGTAAGCATATAAAGACAAACACTGCATGAGCTCACATGTGGAATATAAAAAAATAACTGATGTCATAAAAATGGCAATCAAAGTGTGGTTGTTGGAGGCTAGGAAGAGCACTTAAGAAGGGAAGATTGAGCAAAAGCTATTCAGTGGGCACAAAGTTGTAGTTATTTGCAAGAAGCTCTGGTGTAATATTCAGTAATGAGGTGGCCAGGATAACAATGGGCTGCATATCTAAACTGGCTATAAGAGAGAAGATCAAACGATGTTGATGTCATCAAGAAGGAATGATGCATGGCTGAGCATAAGATAACTTGATTTATATATTAATGATTTATAAAATATTGAAGCACCATATTAAAAGATTTTGCATAATTTCTCTTTTTTGTGCCAATAAAATAAAATAAGATAAAATGCACAATCATCTTTAAAAATACTACTTAGAGCTAAATTATAATATATATAGCTGCTATAGCTTCATTATGACTTTATTGTCTTCTAAGCATTCCTGTGTTGAAACATAACTTCTACTGCAAAATATTAAGAGTGGAAACTTCTTTCAACAGTGGTTTATGAGTAAGGCTTTTGGAAGGCAATTAGGATTGTCTTTAGGATGTAGTGCTACATCGGAAAGAATTCAAATGCACACACCTGTCCATGGACTGACATGGACCTGTTTTAAGGAGAATAAGATCTAAGTTGTTGACCATGTAGCTTTCACTTATTTCAAATTTATATAATAAAAACTTCACATTGCAAATGAAAACCTGTAGATATTTAGAATAATTTTAGTGAAGGATATATATCAGAAATCAAAGTGATAATCTGTTAGGAAAAGAACAAGAATTAGAGAAGTAAATGGGCAGAATAGAAATGTTTATGTAGTCTTTTACTCTATGCTCCAATATATATTTAAAAGATTCTAAGTGGAATTTCGTGGTAAATTTTTTTGCAGATACATGAAACATGAGGAAATGAGCATAGGGCAACAGAACAGAGTGACCCTCAGGACATTGTTGAAGTAGGCAGAAGTGATGGGCCTCTTGGGATCTGAGTTTCAGTTGTTTCATAGAGATTGACATAGAGATTTAAAAAGAAAGGATAATATTAAAAATACATTTAGGAAATTAGAACATAAATTTATAATAATTTCTTATACATTTGGTCAATTAAATATATGTTATATGCTTTTTTGTTTTTCAAGCTACTAAATTTTTAGAAGAAACAATGGAACAAGTAGATTATATTATTTCTTCAAAAAGGAATAAAAGGAATGAGGAAGACAAAATTTTATTTAAAAGTAGAAACGGGTTTATTGGAATTTGGACTTTTGAGGATAGATTTGAAAGCATATCTGATAGTATAATTACAAATCAATGGATTCTCATTGTCAAAGAAATTTTAACTGTCTTGAATATGAAGGGAGAATGAAGCTTGTGAGATTAAGTTTTAAGGCAATAAAATTTCTGCTGATAAGCTCAAATTTTAACCATTTACACGTGACTAGCATAAAGGGAAGGAAAGATCCATTTTAGCAAGAAATTCAAAATAGGTTAGGAATTCATAAATAATTTTAGGCAGAATATGTTTTAGTTAGAGAGAGAAATTATATTAGTTCAAATTATCAGAAACTTAAAATACCTAAAATTTGACTAATTAAACACATTTATGATGGACATTGGTCATGGTTTGAAATGTGAGTTGCTGCCCACAGGTTCGTATGTTTGAATCTTTAATTATTTGGGAAGGTCATGGCCCCTTTAAAAGGTGGACCCTTACTGGAAGCAGGCAGTCACAGGTGGTGGGTCTTGAAGTTGATTAGCACCACCCTATTTTCAGAAGAGGTCTTTTCTTATTGTTGGAGTTTTGCAGCTCTCGGTCTCCTGAATGAATGAATGTGACTTAGGTTGCCTTCAGATTCTACCAACCAGCTATGCCTTTCTGGCCATAATGGACTATATCTTCCCTCCAGAACCATAAGCTGAATAAATCTCCCCTTTCAACTTAAGTTACTTGGCTTTGAGTGGCATCTTACAGCAACAGAGAAGAGTAACTGATACAGCATTCCAGATAAACTTCACGGGAGTCCCATGGTATAGTTTTTTTCACGAATGATTTTTAGACATGCTTGTTGAATACCTGTTATTATCAAAAACATCATCAATTTGTACAGATTTATCATGTTATCTCTGGAATCTTTGAACCCCTGAAATTTTTTTGTGTTGGTGTATTAGTTAGAGTTCTACAGAGAAGAAGAGATAGAATGAATACATATCAAAAGGGG
The DNA here is from genome assembly GCA_023101885.1 of Typhlomys cinereus. Taxonomy (NCBI): domain Eukaryota; kingdom Metazoa; phylum Chordata; class Mammalia; order Rodentia; family Platacanthomyidae; genus Typhlomys; species Typhlomys cinereus. The sequence goes on along the minus strand of JALPQD010000301.1, from coordinate 2,778,918 downwards.
ATTTACTAAATTGGTTTACACACTATACTCTAGATAGGCTAATCCTGGCTGTTGGGAGCTGCACAGATCATGAAAAATGAAGCAAGAATGAATGTCTCAGTAATATCACTCTGATGTTGATATCTGGAAGATTCTTGGAGAGCCATTGGTTGTTCAGCAGTTCAGGTTGGAAGACTGAAAAAACGTCAATGTTTTAATGCAGCAGTATTAGGAGCCAACAGGGAAGTTAAAGTTACTAGTGTAACATAGGGACAACAGCACAAACAGAAAGCCTTCCTTTCTTTAACTTCCTTTTTATCAGGATTCCTACAAAAAGTTTCATGCCCACAGCTAAGGTAGTTTCACCAGCCTCAGTTTATTTGATTCAGACAATTCTCTGTCCAAAGACTGATCCATTGGTTGATTCCAAAGCAAAGAGAGTTAAAAATAAAGATAAATAATTATATTTTGTACTTAAAATTATTGCTTATAGTCATGATAGTGTGATGTGGCTACTTTTTATTAATTTTCTTCAGATTTCTAAAGAGAAAGAGCAAAGAATTAGGCAAAAGGTAATGCAAACTGAAAAATGTGACAGTAAGTTTAAAGAGGATGGCTATTGTTAAAGAAATTAGCATCACAAATAATAAAAACTGTTTATGATTGGGATAATAGAAGAGTCTGCACCCTGAGTTCAAGATCTTCAGGGAAGGTTCCCACTCATAAGAATGCAAGTTATTTTGGAAAGGAAGAGTCGATTGTCATAACAGAGAAGTTAAACAAGCTGTGATTTAAGATAGCCAACCTCCACCTAGAACTTATACCAGGACTTCCAACACTGTCCACATAGTACTGGTTTTAGAGGTATCCAAGATGAAGAGTGAGGAGGCTATGGATTCTTCTTTTAAGGTTTCAGAGGATGGCTGAGTTCAGGCAGTGTGAGGCAGGATCAAAAGTCCCATAGAGAGGCCCAAGAAGGCATTTTGTACTGTGTAGTTGAAGCCTGGTTTGCCATTGAGAAATAAAGTTGTTAGAGGTATTAGAGCCAAAATGGACCACCTGCCAAGGAAGGCTTTTTATCATGGAAGGACTCAGCTCAAGAAAATGGATACGAAGAGTCATGATAAGCGTGTTATGTGTTCTGAGAGCTGCTATGCTGGAGGCATGGAACTGAAACCCTTTGGAACTGAGATGACTTCAACAAGAGGCTCATCAGATGAACTTTGAGCTGGAGAAATTGTAGTTTGTCCTGAGGGTTTTTGGTCTTGTTTTAGACCAGTCTTTACAGGCTATGCCCCCATTCCTCCCTCCACTGCCCTGTTTCCCTAACAACTCCATAACAATATCTGAGAGTTATAAAAGATATATTCCAGCATGGGCAACATTGTCCATAGTTCCTATCTTTCTATATTCCTTCACTTGAAGCTATATCCTGTGTTCTAATGCTCTCCTGCCCTAAGGGTAATCTATGGCTCCCTTGGCCACCAGGCCTTTGGTTCTAATAAACTCTATATTTCAGCCCTGTGTTATAGTAGAATGCCATCTCAACCTTACACATTATCATAGATTTATTCCTCATTACTTTCCTCTGCGGATTTAACTACTAATTCTTACTTGGTGATATGAAAATATCACAATGTGAGAAATCCAGAAGCATTTTATGTATAATCTTACCTATGGGATCTGTACTAGGAATCAATTATATATGAAACCTTTGCAATGGGAGTGAGTTCAGTCCCTGTGTAGCACTGAAGAACACAAGGTGTTCATTTAGAATAAATTGACGAACACATGAGCAAATGTATTTTCAATTAATTAATGTAGTGGAAAGAGGATATTGGAAAGAAAGAAACTCATTCACTAAGTGACTCTAGAAGCATGATGCAAAAAATAATTATTATTTCATCGTCCTTTATCACCACCTTTATGAATTTTGCATTAACAATAGACATTAATCACACAGACTAGCTAAATATTTTGTCGCAATTCTCTCTTTGTCATATTAATAAAAGTCAGTGGTATGGAGTGAATTATGAATCATTTCCACATAACTACTTAACTCATATTGAAGAGCTAAGTCGTAGGACCTCTTGCAGAGGTGATTATGTAAAATAAGGTCATTAGCATGGGTCCTAATTCAATTTGGGGGCATTATAATAAGAATAAATTTGGATACAAATAAAGTCACCAAGAATATATATTTCTTAGAGAAAGGATAATGTAAACAAGTACCATAAGTAAGTGAGGCCTCATAATAAACCAAACCTGTTCCTGTCTTTATCTTAATCTAAAACATCTTACCTGAAGGACTTTGAAAAAATAAATTTATGTTATATAAATTTTCCTTGGGCTATGTTTTGTCACAGTGGATGGCAACAGTAAATGAATATGTTTTTAAAAGTTTTCTTTTTTTTCAGAGCAAGTTTAAGTTTCACAGAAAAATTGGTTGAAATATACACAGGAAGGCTCCTTTCAGGGACTGCCATTGACATATCCCACTATGTCATCAGCACTCTCCATCAGAGGGGCATGTTGGTGGTTATTGTTGAACTTACAGCGGCACCTCATTATCACGAAACTCTATAATCTGCACTGTGTTCACTTCCAGTGTGGTCTAACCTCTGGGTAATTTAATGTGAGATTAAGCAATTGTTTTCTCCCACTTCTGGTCCTAGTATTTTAAAGGGGGTACTGGCACTTCCTCTGGACTCGTCCCCATTGCTCATTTCAAGGTGTGATGACTCATATTTGTAACTTGACAAGGGCCCAGACTCTGGTTCACCTCTGCGGAACAGTCTGGAGCAGGCTGAGTTAAGAAGAATCATCTATGCTGTGGGAAATTTCATTCTGTGAGCTGGATTCCCAACTGAATAAAAAGGAGAAAGAGAGTTGAACAATAGTATTTATCATTCTCTGCTTGCTGACAAGATGCAATGTATCTGGCCTCTTTAAACTACTGCTGCTATGATTTTCCCACTATAAAGAACTACCCCCTCAAACTGCAATCACAGATAAACCCTTTAAGTCTTAAGTTGCTTTTGTCAGTGTATTTTATCACAGACAAAGGAAGTGAAACTACTACATAAGGCTGGTACTAAGAAGTGAGGTCATTGTTAAGAGGAGACTGACCAAGTTGTTCTTAGATATTTAAAACATTTTTGTGGGTGTAATTTGGAAGTGTTTATGACATAAGGGTGGAGACTCCTTGATGATTCTGAGTAGAGCTTAATGGGCCATTTTGGAAAAAGCTTAGAAGGTAAAAATAAGAAGAGAAATGTGACAATGGGAGGTCCTTGCTTCTGAGGTTTCAGAGAGAAACAATGGTCTTTCCAGCAAAGGAGAGAAAAGCTATTATTCAGGCAAAGAATCTGACTGACTTTTTCCCGTGTCCTAAGATTTTGAGTAAAGCTGAATTTAAGGACAATCTGCACATTTACTCAGTTCATATTCTAGTATTTGGGCTATACCGTGGCTACTATTTACTACTATCATTCAGCTCTACAAGGAGAGAGAACAGAGCCAAAGTGTATTAAAAATGTTTAGTTTGTCAAGAAAAAGGGCTGGAGCAAGTTTAAAATTGCAACTGTGTCCTGTGCTGAAAAGCAAGCTGTGATTGTTAAAGAAAAGCCTTTCCCTGTGCTGGGAAAATAAGAATACCTTGTGGGCAAGACCCACCCAAGGAAGCTATACACATACAAATTAAGTTCATTTTCTGAAAGGAGAGATTAAGCTGAGAATGTTATTGAAGGGATTCTCTGCTTCTTGAAATCAACTGTCTAGAAAGGTATTTCTAGGATTACACAACCAGATTGGTGGTGCAAGTATGGTCCAAAGGACCTGTGCTCATGTGAAGCTGGCAGCGAAATGTAGTAGCATTATCCGCATGGTACTGATTTTGTGAACTCTTATAAACTCAAAAGCAAGTAAAATACTTTCCCAAAAGGAAGAATGGAGACAGAACAAGAAACAATTGGACCAAAGCAAAACTAAAGCCTATATCAAATCCTATATCTCTGTGTTTGCCATCAAGGGCTCGTGTTGGAGTCATCTGAACTCTTGTAGGACTTGAGTTGTAGGTTCAGTAATCCAGCTTTGCTGCCTACAATAAATGGATACAGTCTTCTCTTGGACTGGCTCCTTTCTATGATTTCTGGCGACCATCTCATGGTACTGGAATTTTCAATATCCTGGGGTGTCCACGTACCTTAGATTTCACTTTCAAAGTTTCATGCATTGACCTCTGAGAGACTCCCTAGAAACTCCCTATTGGCCACCTATTTCATGGCCTTTGTAGTTCTCTGGACTTGTGATATAAGATTCTATGACCCTCTAAATATTTTAGTGCAAAATTATCAGTACCATGTGGATAATGGTCATGAGATTGTCTTGTGTCTGAGATGAAACTTGAACTCAACTTTTAAACTCAACTTGTAAAAGACTATGGAGATGTTCAATGCTGATCTGAACACATTTTGTATTATGAAATGGCAATGGGGCCAAAGAGAAGGAGGCCGTTGTGTTAAGGTATCAGGTTAACAAGGTAAAATTATGATGGTAACTACAAAATTACAGGACTTCTTTCCTTCATGGGATATTCCCATGTCATGATGCTTACATTAGCCCTAGGAACCTCTGTGAAAGATTACATAGGGTAGATTCACAGAGGTAGGAAGAGTTGCCTTAACTTGGTGCTACCATATTATCAACAAGAATCTGGACTATATGGACAAAGGAGAAAGCAAGCTGAACACTAGCATTTGTCACTCTGGACTTCCTGACTGGATGTAATGTTTCAAAACTTCTGCTTCCAAGGCTTCTCTGCCATCATGAACTAACTGTAACTTTGAATTGTGAGTCAAAGCAAACTCTTTCTCCCTTAAGTTGTTCTTGTCATTCTCTTTTGTCCAGTAATTAGAAAATTCTTAAAACGGCACACGGAGACAAAGCAATTTTCTTGTTTCTCTAGAAGTTGGATTACCCTGTTAGTCTTTGCACTTGTTTGATTGCTACCTGAAACTTATCTTTGACCCATTTAGAACGAAGTTCTGACTATATCTAGCATTTACCAAATCCCAGTGGACTACAGTGAACAAAGAAAAGGTTTAGAAGCGTATATAGTATGAGTGGAATAGAAAGATTTACCAAAGTTCCCTCTTGACCTGCCTTAGGAAAGAATAAATTGGACCAGAATCTAGTAACCAATTCCTGCTACTGTGGACTCTGGTTCCAGTCTCACCTGTGTAGGGCATTTTTGGGATTGGGAGCACTATATCCTGGGAGGACTAACAACAAGGAGAATAGTTTGGAGGAATACAAAGGTTTGTAAAGTATCTATAATTCAAATCTTGACAGATTGATGTCATTTGTCTCCTAATGGAAACCAATATGGACACTGATCATGAAAAAAATACAAGTGCCATTTGAACTAATTTTGTCCTAATATTCTGAATGCTAATTTAAGAAATATGGTTATTTACTAAACAACGTCCACTTACATTCAAATTTTCTTTAATGCTGATTGTGGAGTCTAACATGCAAAATATGTCATGTGCAAGAAATTGAAAGTCCTATATTTAACATGTTAAATATAACTAAATTAGTTCCTTTTAATAATATTTTTGTATTTCTCACTTAAATAAGCTTAATAATTAACTAATTGTTTCTTAAACACAGCACACTTAAGTAATCCCACATCGATATACTGAATAATGCTGAAGTTAACCTTTATCTAATTAGACATACATGATTTTAAAATAAAACAAGTTTAATTCAAGTTATATTTGAACTTAAAAAAAGGACTTTTTTTTTTCCAGAACAATTCCTGACTGGCAGCACTTGTATAAGCATAAGAAGGCAGATATGTCCAGTGAAAAGTATAGAGACAAATTTTATGAATATCAACTTATGAACGAATGCATATTTAATGTATTTAATATGTATTTAAATATTAAAATATTTAATAAGCTTGGAAGTGTAAATTCTGAGGCAGATTATTCAAATTGTAATTAAAATATATTAAAGTCAATTTCTTTGCCTGCTATAGTGATAAAACATGCAGTTGAGTCTTTTACTCCTCAATTTGCTCAAGTAGCAAATTGAACAATTAAAATAACTTTTGAGAGGATTAATTAAAATAATGCAAAAAGCTTAAAACAATGCCTTGCATGTAGTTTTCGATGCTGTCATAGTTAGGCACAGGTTTCAATTTGACAGTTGAGTGTTTTGAGCTCTGGGCACATTCGTGGAGAATTAGTGGTTGGGTTAAGCCCAGAGCAAACCTGCAGGAGATTGTCTGGCTGATGGGGAAAGCCCAAGTTGATGGGATTAGGCTCTGGAATTAAACACACAGAGCGGGTTGAGAGAGTTGGCATCCTTGTGTACACTTGGCCAGACATGCTGGTCTGGCAAGTAAGGATTATCTCTCTCTCTCAGCCATTATGTGGAGATGCTGTGGCCAATTCCCTCAGCCCTGGTGTTGGTGCATGCTCTCCCATCAAGCTGTACTATAGACTGTAACCAGACTATCAGTAAGAAAATAAAATCCTTGTTCCCTTAAGACATTTGATGGTCATTTATCAGTAACCAAGTAGGTTGACTGCTACAGGTGCCTATGACTATTCAGTATTATTTAAAACAATATTTAGCTTATGTATTTCAAGTAATACATAATAACTACAATGTATATTTGAAAAAGTTTACCATATGATGCTCTGATATTTGTATACACAATGTAATGTTTAAATCAGGTTATACATGTTTATTTAAAAGCACTTAATCACACCTTCATGATGAAAACATTAAAAATTTTTTCCAAATTATTCTACCACAATTTCTTTCCCTATCTGACTGACACTTAATAGTTGGTGATCTACCTGTTCCATCATTCCTCTTTGTTTCCCCAGTCTCTGATACCCTACATGAGATATTCAACTCCTGTGACATCATCCTCTTGAGAGTCTACACATGCAAGGTGACTTTTTCTTGTGCTTGGCTTTCAAAATATTCTATTCAAATGAATGTTTGTCAGTGGAAGAATTTAAACTTTACACAGTGCTAATTTAAAAATATGTTGAATAGATAACTTCTTCAATTCTAATATTGTATGCAATGTGCTACTGGAACTCCATGAAGAAAATTACTTTGCATTCATTAATTTCAAATAGCACCTGATGTTTTCTTCTCATCTGCTCTCCTCCTAGACTGTTTATTTCTTTTAATCAAAAATATATTTTCATTCTTTTAAAAAGGGTTATGTTAGAAACTCCTCCAGTTTGTTCAAGGCACTTTTTTGAAGTGAAATTTTTTTTACCAATTGAAACATACTTAAAAAAATCTTTTCCTATAAGTAAACATAATATGTTTGATGATGACTTTTCTTTTTTTTTAATTATTTATTTAATTGCGTGCATGTATGTGTGTGTGTGCATGTATGTGTGCATATATGCGTGTATGTGTGTGGAGAACCACGGACGAATTCGGGAACCACCATGGACCGCCTCCTCCTTGTTTACTCTGCCCGGGGATTCACAAGCTCCGCCCTACCAGGACTGGAAACGCAGGCCGCCCCCACTTCTGCCCTGCGCCTATACGTGGGGTCTAGGATTTGAACTCAGGACCTTCTGCCTGCAAGGCAGAGGCTTAACCCCTGAGCCACCTCTCCAGCCCCCGATGATGACTTTTCTTAAACTAATAGAGATACTAGTAAAAAACTGAAAGTGTTAATGTTTTTCATTAAAATTTTCATTACAATTCTTTATCCTGATAAGGAAGATTTTCTTAGCATTTTAAGAACTTAATGCTCTTGGTGATTTTTCCTGTCTCTCTTTCTCACTAATGAAATAAAATGAAAAAGCTGAAGTCTAACATAAAATAGTAGGAGATTTGTTGGGCAGAATTAATTAATCTAAATAAACCAAATGTAAATTTGGAATGAATAGCTCCCTCTCCTAATTACATTATGTGATAAATGGTGTATTTCCCCATCCCATGGGAATAACAAAGCACCATGATTGGATTCAAGGTAAGATTTCATGATTGTTAAAAATAGCCCCACTTTGCAGAGTAAGCCTGGTAAATATGTGGATAATTAAATCTGTGGTCTAAGGCATGAGATAACTACTTCTGGGAAGGAAAACAATGCTACATTTTCATCTACAGTTTATAATTTATCATCATGCTGAAAAAAATCAACATATGCTTGATGGGTTTAGGGGATTATTTGCAGTAGTAAGATAGAAATATATTATCTAAACTGTCCACGTATGTGTATAATACATAGTGATATTTAACAGATATAACACCTTAAATATAATGTGTGGGATCACTAAATTTTTAAATATATACATTTGGATTATGCTTGAAATGGGATACATCTCACACTGAAAACAGGTTATTTAGTATAGAAAATTTCAGGAAAAGATTTCAGGAAGTATAGTACACTAAAAATATAACTACTCTGAGGACATAACAAGACAAGGATATATGTGGGGAAAGCCGTTGATAAGCCACATGTCTTAGTCAACTCTAAAAATGTTGGTAAATATTAGGATCAGAAAGCACCAACTTTCCTCTAATTTTCATATTGAAAAAGAAAAGAAATAACACTAGCTCAGCATTATCATGATTATCTTCTTAGAATAAGTGCTTTCTCTAAAGGAGTATTGCTTATTATGGAGCAGAGGCTAAAAACTCAATGAACTAAATGTGATGTAGTTATTTTGTTCTCATGTATGTTCTTTCTGTTAAGGCAGAAAATTCAGTCCAGACTGAGAATGAATTATATGAAAAAGTAGTTTAAATGGACATAGATAATATTTTTGTCTAAAGAATTCCTTTCACTTATTTTTTAATATTATATTTATGTATTTATTTATTTACAGAGAGTCCAGATGTGTGCTGTAACATGGTTGTAGAGGTCAAAAGGTCAAAGGACACCTATTGGAAGTCAGTTTTCTGTTCCAACATGTGGGCTTGGTGATGGTACTCAGATTGTGATGTTTGCACACAAGTACTTTAACTTTCTGAGACTGTCTTACAACTTGTCTTTTGATGGGGAAAGCAGTGTGAAGCAAAAAGTAATATATTTTTAGGAAGTGTGAATGTTCCTGATTTTCTAGTGAAAATCTGATGAAATTGTGCAGAAATGCGATGAGATCTCATTCAAAATGTTTCAAGACATTTTTCTCCATATATATCTATAGTGATATACTTATTTATCCTGTGAAAGGTATTACCTTATATAAGAATTCTTTCTTTTCCATTTATTCATTGTAGATAAGACTCAGGTCATTTCTCTATAGTCAACTCAGTGTGGAAACTTCTTCATATCAAATTACGTATATTTGGGTAAAGTCCTGGTGAGCATTGTCTCTAAACCAATGCTGTTGTGCATCAGTCACGTGGCTTACTGTAGGGTTGAACACATTAATTTTGTAATGAGTTTTCAAATGCTTTTTTTTTTTAAATTTTTTTTATTATTATTTATTCAACTGTGCGCATGTGCGTGTGTATGTGCGCGCGTGTGTCTGTGTGCGCGCGTGTGTCTGTGTGTGTCTGTGTGTGTGTAGAACCACGGACGAATTCGCGAACCACCATGGACGCCTCCACCTCCTTCTGCCCCAGGATTCACAGGCTCCGCCCTACCAGGACCAGAAGCGCAAGCCGCCCCCGCTTCCGCCTGGCGTCTATACGTGGGGTCTGGGAACCGAACTCAGGACCTTCCGCCTGCAAGGCGGAGGATTAACCCCTGAGCCACCTCTCCAGTCCCGAGTTTTCAAATGCTTTAATCAGACCCTCTGCACTCACCTGCCTCTGTTTCTCCAGTCTCGAAGACCATTCTCTTGGATTCTCCAAAGGACTTGCCTTAGGTGAGGGTGGGACAGAGCTTGCTGCTGTGTCAGTTACCAACAGGGTCAGGGAAAGCGAAGTGATTGAAGACACTAACCTAACTACTTCACAGAAGAAAACATTTGCTTCTATGATAAAACTGCATTCTCTACAATGAGGGGCAGCAGGGTTTGTATGTTTATGTCTATCAATCAGATTACATGGTGAAATGGAATTAATGCATGAAATCTGGATTAGAAGAAGTAAAGAAACAAGATTCTTGTTTCCAAATTCCAGAGTGAGTCAGTGCTCACATTTTGGCAACTTTTTAAGGCAGTCATGTTAAATACACAGTGTAGTTCCATATGTACAAGGTTTTTAAAAATATAATAATAAAATGCCAATTTAATTTACTTAGTTAAATTAACTATGGCAATCCAGTAGTTTAAATTTCAAGCATCCTTTTGGGTGTTATGAAATTATTAATTCATTTTGTAAATATCTTTTCCTTTTGGATTAACTTTATTATTGAGTGTATTGACCATGTGTTTAATATCTTTACCAAGGCAATGTATTTTATTTTGTATATGCAATCAATGATAGTTGCAAATAATAATAAAATATATCACAATATTTAAAGAGAAGATGGTTGTTCATGCTTGTTCTAAAAAGTTCCATATGAATTAAATATTTTATAAAGACATGAATAAAATGAAATAATATTATGATAAACATTATCAATTTTATAGTCACATTTCAGAAAACATGAGTGGAAGTATATTTCCCCATATTTTTTACTCTTTGAACTACATATAAAAGCTATAAATTATCAACATTCTTAGTATACTTTTGCATTTTGTAAATTATACTCTTTTCACTCAGTTTCTATTGCTTCATTACCATATTTATTCATTATTTTAGCATACTACATTAGTTGATGCAGATATGCTGGATTCAGGTATGTGAATGAATATTGAACAGTAATAATGAACAGAATAATGAACAGAAATTGAACAGAATAATGAACAGTTAAAGAAAGATACATATTCTGAGTTTGTTTCAGTCTTCAAGTTCCTGCCTGTTCCCATGGCTTTTCAGTAGGCTCGAACCTTTAATCATCTGCTGACTATATTTTCCAGCCTATTGAACAATTTTGTTCTTTCTTTTTTTTATCATTGGGTTGTTCTCAGAAGCAAAATCAAATAGCTTTCCATATGTTAGCCTTCACTAACATTTCTTTCTAATCTGCACTCACAGGAATATTTTTTTAATTTTTTAATATGTATTATTTATTCAATTGTGCGTGTATGCGCGTGTGTATGTATGTATGTGTGTGTGTGTGTTGTATGTGTGTGTGTATGTGTGTGTGTGTGTGTGTAGAACCACGGGCGAATTCGGGAACCATCATGGATGCCTCCACCTCCTCCTTGTTTACTCTGCCCGGGGATTCACAGGCTCCGCCCTACCATGACCGGAAATGCAGGACGTCCCCGCTTCTGCCCGGGGTCTACACGTGGGGTCTAGGATCCGAACTCAGGACCTTCTGCTTGCAAGGCAGAGGCTTAACCCCTGAGCCACTTCTCCAGCCCCAGGAATCATATCTTTATATCCTTGGGTGTAGCTACACCTTAGTGTCTTCTTTTTTCCTATTTCAGAGACAGGACAGACAGATCTTGAGAAATGAAGCACCCTGCTGAGCCATCATCTAGAAAGGGGAAGCTCTGCTCTCAGCAGTCTGCTCCCCTATTGCTGTTCAGAATGTGATTGGACTCTTCTCTGAAGATCAGGAGGTCTGACATCTTATTGGATGAGCTATCCACTAAAGAAGACAAAACTTCAGAACACACAATATACGTTTATCTCTTCAGTTTGCTCTTGCAATAAAATAACTCCCAATCCAAGAATTTTTTTCTCATGGTTTTTCTAGTCTGAATTAATCTTTCACATTTGCAGAATGAATGGAACTAAGTCAACATAGTGCTCACTATAGTAAAAACACTTTCTGGAACTTATCTGCAATAATTTTAAGTTTTTTTAAAAAATAATAAATTGAACATCATATAACCATTACACCAATCAAGTTGAGAAACAAGAAATTACCAATTCTCTAGAAGTCGTCCATAACAATCTCTGTTCCTACCACCTAAGGAGAGCAATTTGTTGTTATGATTATCATTTTTTCTTTAAAATTTTTCTTCCTATTTTTGTTATAATGATTATAATATGAATCAAAAATCTTATTTTTTAATGTCATGTTTTGGAGGAAGCTCAAAGAATTGTATGATTTCAATTATAATTGAGCCTTGCTAATAATAATGTATGGGCACTCTTCTTTATTAGAGAAATAGTATGTCTTATTTCTGTGCATAATTTCAGTATGCACTATTTTTTTGAATGTCGATGAAGATACTAGCTCCCATATTTAATGATTACAAGTATCAGAGCTCTCATCTGCAGTGTGTCACTTTTCCTGTGGAAATGCCACATAAATATCTGTTTATTGTAGATATGAAAACAAGGACCACCCAAAGTAATGGTTACAATAAATCCAATTTGTTGAACTAATGAATTTATTGGCACTGCTTCCAAGACTATGACTGAGGGTTTACTTACAAGGTCAGGGGCAATTTAAGGGCACCTACATCACAGAAAAGTCCATCCCAACATATAAGATGCTGTAGGAAAGCAGCAACTGTGGAATTATCTGTGCTCCATTAAGGTAGTTTCCAGAACAGACAGTCTCCTCCCTTCCTATCCCACCCACTCCTTTCCCTGCAATTTTATTGCTTGCTTCACCTTAGGGAGGAGCTCCCGAATCTTGTTAGTTTCAGGATCTTCTTGAGACTTAATGAGCATTCCTTTGGGGTGGAATATTTTAATGCAGAACTTCATGAGCCTTAATGAGTTTACTTCCTAGACACAGTGTTTCAATTCAGAGGAAACTGCCACAAAGCACGATCGCTGTAATAAAAGTCACTGGGTGAAAATGAGCACGCTTTTCTCTTGATTATATATCTAAGCGGGGGGTTGGGCGCTGTTTACTCTTATTTGGAGGACAATGCCAAATATTTCTATGAAATAGATGTATCAATTTGTTCTGCTACCTACTGAAATATGGGCAAGCTTCATTCCATACTCCTGCCAAAATAATTTGTATTTTTGGCATCTCTTGTATATTAGCAATGTGATGTTGTTGCAATAATTTCCATTGAATAGTCTTGCACTTATTGGCCACTTCTCTAGTCTATGGTCCTAACATAATAAATTCTTTTTTAAATTTTTTTAATAAATTCTGATAAGTCTTTTTTAGCTTTTTATTTGTTGGCTGGTAAGGGATTATTTATGATTATTTTTTTTTACTTCATTCATTGGATTCTATTTTTTTTTGCCTTTAAATGTGTTTTATACCTGTTATAACATGGTCAGTTATAATGGTTTATTTCTTTAAGATCTTCTCTTGAAAAACAATCTTATACAGGATCACAAAAAATTCCCTTATAAAAATTGTAATGATGTTATTAGTTTGCAATTACAATCAATTTAAGATTATCTATACCCATTATGCTAGGAATTTAGAGCTTGAATGCACTGATGTACATTTGGGTTACCGTAATATGCAAAAAATAAAGTTAACCTTTTCCTGGTTCATTGTCACCAAAAATATTTACTTCCTTTAAAGGCTTAATTTCCATTTTTGATTAGTAAAATTCTGCACAGTGCCTTTTTTTTTTGGTCAGGATGAGATATAGCTAAACCCAAGTCTGGAAAAATCGCTCACATTTTTTTATTTATGCAATATTTCTTATTCCATCAAGACACACTAAAACAACTAAACTGCTTCATTTGTGCCAGAGTCCCATAGACAAATATAGCACCATTATGCCCACACCGTGGCCATATATAATCAATGCAGTTTATAATGAGTACAGGCAGCAGTGTAACTATCAAACTGCAACATTCGTCAAGGAAAACAATTCTTCAAGAAATACCTATTTTCTCTAATGGGTTTCTATAGAAACTGAAATTGAATGTCAGTCTGATGCTTGTAAATAGATTATTTTAGAATCTGAAGGGCTATACCAGCAGAGGCTATTAGTTTCCAATCCCTTACAAATCATGCTGGATCATGAAGAGTGGCCCAGTGATAAATTGAAATGGTTATTGTATTTTAGTGTTTAAAAAATATTGAAACAGCATTTGTATTCAAGTTTATGCTGAAGCATATCTTTATTCAAACACATCATGGAGAAGTCACCTTAGTTTTCAGTCAGAGGCCCATACCTGAATTCATTCCTATGTTCATTCATCATCCAACACTCATTAAGTGCTGAATCAATATGTACTGCAGGTGCTGTGCTACACATCAGGGTTCCAAAAACATCTACAATTGCCCTTAAATTTCTATTCGTTTGTTTTAACCTTATCTTTTATTCCAGGAAATTGAATCATCAATAATCTGCCAGTAACTGTAAGTGGGTTACCTGAAAGGACTCATATGAGTATTAGTCTTAAGACAGAAATGAATTTTAGATTGACAAGGCCTTCATAATGTCATAAAAAAGTAAGTACAAGATTTCATCTAATGTAATTATTTCAGTACTTTGCTGGAAAAGATAAACCACCAGTTACTTAACAAATCTGAAGACATTCACCAAAGAACTATAATAAGCATTTCAAAGTGTCAATTAGGCAAGTTAATACTCATGAATGTATCTATTTCTAAGTGGGTACTTCTATTCTTTTATAGTTCTATAACATAATTAATCATACTAAATGACCTTTTGATCATGTTAAATAGATTTTTTTGTTAATTTATATCAGTACAGCATTACTAATCAGTAGGTCATATAAATAAGCAAATTTAAATATCATACACATCAATGATACTTTTCTTTCAAACATTAAAATTTTATCATCTAAAAATATTATGGCCCTCTGATAAATATTTTCTAGTCATTAGTGCAAGTTTTAATTGTTTAAATGTGGTGAGAGTATGTGTTTTATATTAGATATTCAGACAGCAGGGTCTGGGAACTTGGTTCTGGAATTCTGAGCTTTAACTCAAGTTTAGGTTCTAGAAGACAGTTCTCTAACCCAATATGAAGCAAATATTCCTTTTGTTTAGTGAGACTAAGTTGATACAGTGTTTGGAATCATTGTGTATGAAGAACAGAGACTTGGAAGAAGCACACAGAAGAACTCTGATTGGACATGTATTATCTTTATAGAAAATTTTTGCTTAAAATGAATAGGTAGAGCACGCTAATACTGGAAAAATAAAGCATTCTTGATATTTTGTGATATTTTTAAATATAAACTGGATTCTTGAGATTTGACTAAGCAAATGAGGAACTATCTGATTTCCATGTTTGTATAAATATCTTGGGTTATTTAATCAAATCTCTGTTTTTGTATCATAAATGATAGTTCTGGTTTTAAAAGTTTTCAGTATAAGATCAACAATTTATATACTCACAAATAATACAGGTGATAATAGCAGTAATTATACTTTAGAAATATTCCTTGACCCAAAATTCAGATGCTGTAAAACTCAAGTTTATTGAAAGGAGACAATCTATTTTTGAAAGACATAAATGGATTTTGAGGCAGAAACAAGCTAAATATTCTCTTTGAAATATTAACTATCCTGTAAACTGGTTCAGATCCATGTTAGTTCACCAAAATACTTTCCTTGGATATAGATTATGAATCAGAGTTATGAGTTCTGAAAATGCTTTTCCTAAAATCATGCACAAGTTGTACTGCTTTGCACCTTCATTGTCTATCCCTTTTACCACAGATCAAATCACTGATGTATCTCTAGTGGACTAATAGAATATTCTCATGTTTTTCCTCATCTTTTATTATTGCATATATCTTCATTTTGTGTAATTTGTTTCAGTACTTGATTTTATTTTCAACCTTCACCTTCTTCCACCAGAAGGCACACTTTTTATGAGCTGAGATTGCTGTCTGTTAAACACTTTATTTCCAGTTCACAGTGATAGCACAATTAGAATTTCTGATGAATATTTTTGAATAAATTTTCCTGACAGTGACTAAGTTGAACAATCTATGAATAATTTCAAGGCTAAGAAGAATTTTCTCACATTTATTCTAAATTCATAAAGGTCAACATTTGTTATTTAGAATAAATGACTGAGCGATTAATGCTTCTGTGTTAAGAGTTTTCTCCACTTTTTCTTGCATGTATTATTACATCATGCCCCCACCTGCCCCTCAAACCCCCTCATGTTGCCTACTTTGAGTTGAAAGACCATCCTGTTTCCTGGATTAGAAACAATGAATGACCTTGACTTGAGTCAAATTCTTTTCTTACTACTGACTTTCACTTTTGGCTCTTGTATTCTCTTAAGTATGAAAAATATATCTTTTTGCAATGTCCCAAGATTCTAAGTAAACATACATTTCCATTCAACAGAAATGACTAAATAGAGCAGGGGTAAGAAACATAGACAAAGTCCCTCTTTACCCACCTGCTTCAGATGGGACCACGGAAGCCATGAATTAAATATGCTGATTCTAAGTATGGCCTACTATTTTTTGGATAATATGGGACTGGATTTTGAGGAGAGACAAAGAAGCCATCTTGTGATCATGTCAGTGGAGATTCACTTGAGATAGATGTCTTTCCAAATAATTACTGCTTGAAGGGTAACTATATCACATAAAACCAGTCTTATTCTTTGGGTATCACTTCTTGCTTGCTCTTCTTTAAAAATAGATGCAGCAATTTCCTGCTTGATTTCCTTGGTAGGACTTGTCATTAATTACCTATTTGTCATTGCACTGGAAGTCACCTTCATCCAGTCATGAGTTTGATCATTAAACCTACTATTAACAGTCATGATTTTATCACCAAAGAGAGTAATGTTTGGAACCAAAGAACTTAGATCTGTGAAGGGTGTTGTGACTGACTTTTTATGGTATTCATGTTACGAAATAAGTATGAAGAAGAGGGCTTGAGAACTCTAGTAATGTATATCCTTTCAGAAGATGTGTTTTAGTGAGAATTCTGGCTTTAAAGACAATTAAATTTTGGGTTTTTCTTACTTTGCTTGGTTAGCTTATCTTGCTCAAGGAAAGTCATGTTTAATTCAAGCTGTAAAAATCAACTCTATATGTTGATGATAAACCTCCTTCTCCAATTTGTATGTTGATCTGACCCTTATTTTGTCAAAGGGATAGCTGAATCCTGTAGTTCACTGGGATTTTTTTAATTTATTTATTATTTGTAGTAAAAGTATTGCTTGTATATCTTTAGAAAACACAATGCTTTTAAGCACAAATATACAGCAACAATTAAAAAAAAATCCCAGTTTTTCTCTGACAAATTATTACTAGCCTCAAACTGAAAAGGAAACCATACTCAAGTCTGCATTTATTTTGATATGGGCATAGAAAGTTACAAATTTATAATCTTATCTTTTCTTTCCCACTATGTGTATACCAAATGTCTTTGACTATGGAAGAGCTAATTCCTTTAAGAAACTGAAAGCTTATTCAAATCTGAATATTAATTTCAAAATGCTGCATGTACACTTTCATGTTAGGTTTACTAGAATTAGATAAGTCTATTGCAAACAAATTTTCCCCACGCTTCACTTCTCTTTCATCATTACACTATCATGAGAAGTTTTATGTATTTTTGTTTTGATCCTCAGTATTTTATCTTTCATATTGGAGTTTGTTGGACATTCTTAAAATCATTGTTATTGAGAGTATATGGTGAAAATTGATTCACCATTTAATATGAATACTCAGATTCTTTTTTTCTTTCATATTTTATTTTTCTTCCAACAAACTTATGAGTCACAAGGTAGGTTTAAAGCTACAGAGAGAAAACATATAACATTTTGGTTAGGTTACATGCATTTTTGGATGGCATACACAGACTCATAAATATGAAAAATAGTTTGTCTTCTCTTATTTGTACTACATTGTATTATGTAATTGTATTAGACATTCTATTTTCTCCATTTTTTGATATTTACATATAATTAGAAAGACTATGGATAGATGGGTTCAAATTCATTTTATAAATTAACCACAAAAATACCTTACATAGGAAACAAACTGTGTTCAAATGAAAGAATATGGATTGTGGTTTCCATTTTTTTAACCATCAAAACATATCTTGTATAATCAAATGTATAAAGCAAATTGTCCAATGGTTTTTTCAATTTTCAGCTTATTTATGGCATTATGCAACTATGAGGAAAATTTTTAAAATTTATTTTTCCCCATATCATACAAGATTAATAGGTACCCCAGTCCTGTCCCTCCCTTCACCCTTCCCCAATCCCTCTTTCACCCTCCCCCTTCCCCTTCCTGTCATCTCCTTCCCTCCCTCTCTCCCAGTGCCTCCCCCTTCCCCCTCCCATCCCCTGGAGCATCCCCCTGTGTGAACGACAAACTTCCCTCTGAGTCCTCCACTCCAGTGAGGTGTAAGGACTCGGTGGCATAGCCCAGAGCCCTCCACCCATCTCCGCCTTAGTATGGGAACACTATTGTGACTGTTAATCCCTTGCCTCTAAGGAACCTACTGCCTGTGATCCATGCTAGACTTTGGGGGGTCGTCAACACATCAGTCATTGTGCAAGTCATGCAAAGTCCCACTATGGCTGCTGCAGCCCTAACTTGTGGGGATCATCTTGCATATCGTTGGTCCTCTCCATTTTTAGGCTCTTACAATTGCTGCCCCCTCTTCCGCATGTTTCCCTGAGCTTCAGGATGGGGAGAGATTTGGCTGGTCTGGTTCCAGGTGATCAATGCAGGGTCTTTGGTGTTCTGAACTATAGTCTGTTGTTTTTTTCAGTCTTGCTGTTCTTGCACCACCCTTGGCTCCATCCTGATTGCTCAGATTCTTTAGTTCTGGGATTTTACTTTACACAATATTTTTCATGATTTTTCTCTTCTGTAACTTTCTCTTTTCTTTGATGCATGATTATTATGCTATCATGCAATTTTTTTCTTTCTTATGCTATGGTGTTGCATTTTTGTTCTTTTACATGTGAAATTTTGACACATTTTTGTCATTTCCTTTGCTTTTATAGTATAGAATCTGTATTTACAAAATCTTCCTACTTATATAAATATCCCTTTTCAATAACAAACTTCTTTGTTGAGAGCAAGATAACTTCTTACTTTTTGAAGGCACCCAGCCACAACCTTTCCTACTGCATGCTTTTACTGTCTTTCTATTCCTTTTTAAACTTTGTTTTGTTTCTTTCCCTCATGTCTGTAAGTTAAGTTAAAGTTATTTTTATCCCTTCTACTCTGAGATGTCTTCAACATCTAAAATATTGAAAGGTTCATAACATCCCTAATGGAATTTCAAAGAGAGTGACAATAGACAAATAGGTTTTACATAACAGGATTATTAGTGATCTAAGAACATTTTAAAACTTTAAGAGTAATATGAAAGATGTCAAGTTATAAAATATTTTGTATTTTCTGGGATAATGGTTTAGTATCTGCATAAACAAAACTAATATTATATGTTATTAAGAAAATTTTATATCTTGGTATTTAGTTACATATATGTGTGTGTGTGTATATATATATATATATATATATATATATACATATATATAAACCGATCTGGGCATTAATAGTATGTTTTTTTTTATTCAAGCTTTTAGGGACTGAGGGGTTATAGTTGGATGTTAGCCTGCTACATGAAAAATTCAAAGACATCCTTACCTACACACACAGAATCCTTTTCTTAAAAAATGAAAAATGATAGCAGAAAAACTAAGTGTATAACCTAAAGTACTTGCAAATTTTGCTTTCATATAGCTTTAAATTATTAGGGGGAAATTATTAAATACTACTATTTTGACATGACAAGTTTGTTTGAACACATTGTCCATTGGTCGCCAAATTAGATGTTAGCGTGTGGCCCAGGAAGCAATTGTAATATACATGTTTTTGTTAATTTCAAAGATTTTTAATAATTTATTTACTCTGTGTATGTCTATGTGTGTGTGTGTGTATGTGTATGTCTGAGTGTGAGAGAAAGAGAGAAAGAGAGACAGACACACAGACAGACAGACAGAGAGCACTTTTTCTCCCTATGGAAGACCAAGGATGACTCTGGGAATCATCCTGTATCACTTCTACTTCCTTATTGCTTTGCTATGGGATTTCCTAGGCTCTGCCCATCAGAGCCAGAAGTGCAGGCCAGTGTGGTTTCCATCTGGCATTTTTTTACATGGGACCTGGGATCAGAACTCAGGACCTTCTGCTTAAGAGGCAGAATCTTAACCCCTAGCTGTCTTTCCTGTCCCTGACTTCACAGATCTTTAATATCAGAAATAGCTTTTTGTGTATTTACACATAGTAATATCAAATATACTTGAACACTGTCTGTAGATGAAATGAAAAGATTATTTTATACCCCTCAAGGAGACTTGGCAGTGCACGCTGCAGGATATAAATGTAGGACTTGAACAGCACAGGATTGAGTGCTTGTTAAACCAGAATTGAAAGCATCAAGCAATAAATTGGATTTTGTTTTGTAAAAAAAAAACCTTCTACCACTGTAACAAATATAATACATACTTTGACATCATATCTTTCATTTGTTTCCTTGCTAAAAGTTTAAGAACAGGATGGGCTTTTGTTTAGAAGTAACATAATTCACTATTAAGTATGCGATGTTTGCTTCTTATGGACGTGTTTTCCCCAGAAAAAAATATTAGCTGTCAATTGTCATGTGGAACAGACAATAAATAACATTATCAGTACTCAATATGGACTCCAAGGAGTCTTGGAAATGCATGATGCCAAGCCTCCTATGGGTCCTAATCCTTTCTCAGAGTCCAGCATCTCTCTACTACAGTCTTGTCACAACAGATGTATTTTGTTTTCCTTCTTCTTGTTTAGATACTGAAGAGTAAAGGAGGGAGAACAAGGGAAACAGTAGCAGGAGCACTTAATCAAATCACATCATTTAGAATTCATAGAGTTAAATAAACAAGGTCTTTCCTTGGGAGTTTAATCAAATTTATATGCTGATTTTGGTTGTTTGAAAAAGTAATGCTTTTATTCCTTATCAGTGATAAAAAAATCCTATGGTTTTTAGTCCCTTGAGGAGAGTGAAATTACAGTGCACTGCTAAGATAATATGAGGTATATGGCATAAAAAATTCTGAAACTTGACATGCTGCCAATGATAAAAGCCAGAACGCTTTCATGCATAAGGATTTTTATGGAGATTTGTGTCTTTGTGTGTATGTATATCTGTTTATAAACATGTGCATGTGGGTGTATGTTCACACACATGCATGTAGAGGTCAAAGTGTAATATGGGGTGTTATATATGATATGTCGATTGTTCTCCAAGGTCTATTACTCAACCTGGAACTCGCTATTTGGCTAGGCTTGCTGGTATATGAGCTCTGGAGAGAGGGAGCCTTCAGTTCTACCACCCAGAGCTGAGAGTGTAAACATGTGTCACCATACTTGGGTATTTACATGGGTGCAGGGGACCTGAACTTACATATTTACGCTTGGCAGTAAACTTTGCCAACTAAGCCAATTCCTCAACTCAACATTTTGTTTTTTTTATAGGAAGAATATTATATTTGTTATGCTTCTAAAATGCTCTAAACTTCAAGTCATATGACAGCTG
Source organism: Typhlomys cinereus (assembly GCA_023101885.1). NCBI lineage: Eukaryota > Metazoa > Chordata > Mammalia > Rodentia > Platacanthomyidae > Typhlomys > Typhlomys cinereus. The sequence goes on along the minus strand of JALPQD010000301.1, from coordinate 2,757,455 downwards.
CTAGCATCACAATCCTCCATGAAATTATGTATTTTAACAGTATTTTGCTGTCCAGAAGGGACAAAGAATTTTAGGTGAGGAAGCACCTAAAATATATAGTTAATAAGTATGCAGATGGTCTTTGAGGCAGAGACTAATTTGCTGTATACACTTGTCCACTGCTGTATATTCAGTTACATGATGATGTACACTGCTGTACACACATACACTATGGTTCCTTTGGCCATTCTCTTGGTCTCATAGCAACAGCCTATTTCTCAGTACCTATTTCTGTTGCAGTTACTTTTTTCTTTTGTTGTGAGATAGTACTCATACTCAAGCAGTTTAGGGGAAAAAGGGATATTTGTTTGGTTTATGGTTCCAGAAGGGATATAGTCCATTTATTGTGGGAATTGAATAGCAAAAGGCATTGCTGAAAACAGAAGTAGGAGACTGGTTCAAGTCACTACTGACTCTGAGAAAGGATCAGGATCCTGGGCCAAGACTGTTTCTGTCACATATTTTATCTTAGCAATGGAAAGTTTGATTAACATAGTCACATGTGTGAGTGCCAAATGCATAGCACACACACACACACACACACACACACACACACACACACACACACACACACACACACACACGAGAAGCAGAGAGACAGAGAGACAGAGAGACAGAGGGATTCAGTGAGGAATAAAATGTAGAAACTGAAACAGGATATAGACTGGAGACAAGAATAATCCTGCACCTTAGGTCTTGCCTTAACTACAGATTCTTCACAGGTGTGCCCAAAACCTTACCCTTCAATAGCTAACACCAGTATCTGCTTGGTACATGGTCTTTTGGAAGTCTTTCACTCTCCATTCCTCCCAGTTCTGACCACAGATCAAAAAGGAAATGTTTAGCTCTCTTAGCTTCCTTCTTCCTTGCCCCCTCCTGTCTATACCTTCTGGTTCTCATACTAGACATACTTGCAGAATTTTTTCCTAAATAAAGTCTGTGCTGTTACTGAATCACTCATTTCATTGTCTTTCCGTCTTTCATATGAACCTACACCAATGATACTGGTTCAGTGAGATTTACATGGATTCATGTTCTCATTCCAAGAGTGATGGATGGAAAGCCTATTCGTGCTTGTCTTCTTTTATTTTTGAATGAATTTCAATGTGAATAGGAAGCTGTGTGAGCCAGACAGGCAGCAATGAGTATGGGTACTAGTCTATTAAAATTTTGCACATAGAACAGTGGTTTGACGTAAGGATAAGACAGGGTGAAAAGAAGGGATAAAAGTTATTGATTTCATGACATACATCTTTATTAAATATATTATTATTTCATCATGAATTAAAAATGAGATTTTGGAGAATACTTGGCAAATATCAATATAGTCTTGTGGTAAGAGAAACAGCACAATAGCAATGTATGGTTTAAAAGCCTTGTGACTATTATGAACAGGAGTTTGTTGTGTTGTTGAAAGAATTCACTCTTTAAAACAAAAGGAAAAATATGCATTCTTTAGTGCAGGAGGAATAAGTGACAGCAACAGAATTGCCTATGCATACTATAGGCTGCAGTGGTCCTGGGAGCAGGTTAAATCACCACGCATGCCATTTCTCTGCATGAAATTCCTACCATACAAATTAGTACAGTCCTGGTCCAATGGTGAGGTTGAGCCCTATATATGTATATATGCAAAGAGTAGTTCTAAGACTAGATTGTGGCTAACTTTGTTTGATCATGTGAATCTATTGCCCTACTTGCTGTTTCATTGCTTGGGTGTAGGATAACTTTACAATTATTGTTTTTCAAATGTAATGTATTGACTCTTGTTTTGCTTTCTTGGACGCTTTCTCAATAAGGCTTCTCTTGAGGATTTTCAATCATGACTTTCCCTCCATAATCATGTGTTACTTAAAACAAATAAAGCTAATAAATAAGTATAGAAGAAGCTGGTGGGAATCATTCCCTTCTAGGCAGATAAGCATTAATTGGAAAGAGAGAAGATATGTCATTAAAAACCTTAAGTTTTCAAGTAGTGAGGAGAAGCTAAGATCTATTAAAATGTGTGAAGTCTACCCAAAATGCCAGTGATCTTTATCACTTTTTAATTAATTCAAGAGAAGAACCTAAATGGGTGTAACGTTTTTGACAACAGAAAGATGTGGAAGGAAACAAATGATTATTTCTGTGAATTTCTGAGGAAGATAATTGGCCACTTGAAATGATGCAAGCAAGTACTAGAGGTTAAAAGCAAGAGAAAAACTGTGAAAAACATGATTGTCAAGAAGGGAGGGATTGTTATAATGATAATCAAGACTACTTTTTGAACTAACAAAGTACTTATTTTCGTGTTGGGTTTAAACACTAAAAATGTTTTTCAAGTGTGATAGATTCTAGCTACATGTGGCTCTGTGGCTCTGAAACACCTGAAGAATTATCAGACTTTGTGTGCGTGTGTATGTGTGTGTGTGTGTGCGTGTGTGTGTGTGTGTTCTCACACATATGTGTATGCTCACACAGTTATCTATTTGTTGTATCATGTACTAATGTTTATTCAGGCTACATTATAATCCATTTTTTGATAGTATTTTGTTTTGGAGCAAAACTTTGGAGACAAAGTATGAAATGAGCAGTGAATTAGAAATTAAAAAAAACATACCTGTGAATCCAGGATTGTAGAAAGGAAAATAACCAACAATACCATTTTTATATTCACACACCATGTCAGGAACTTCGGATGGGAGTTTTCATTAATTAGCCATAACTCATGCAATAAACACTGTGATTTCTTGTTTAAATTAGTAAACCAATATTGAATCTAAAGCATAAAACCACTAAAGTATCAGCATTCAGTCCTGTGATTAAAAACAAATGTTATATTCCTCCAAAATTTGCAAGTCTCTTTTTCAGCTATTTCTCTCAGCAATACTCTTATTTTCCTTTAAAATGTGAGTAGAATATTTAGGGAAGTGAAACTGTGTTAAGGAGCAGTCTTAACCAACTCCTGGCTATAATATTACATTGTTCAATATACAAATAAGTATGGAAAGTAATCTTTCTTTCACATGTGCAGAGGACAAGGATCAAGAAATTAGCCAAAGAAGACACCAACAAAGAAAACAACTCAAGTTCAGTGCTCAACTGAATAGATATCACTCAAGAGATAGAAATCTATGAACTTCTGGATTCAAAACAATCTACTTGAACAAGCTCATTGAGATGCCATTATGTCTTTCCCTTCCAAAAAATCTAAATAAAATGGAAAGAAGAGTAAATGTACTCAAACAACCAGTTGCTGTTTCATAGACATTTAAGAACACTTCAAGGTAAGAAAAACAAGCCAGACATGGTAACCAAACCAAATACTCAAGGGAGGGAAAGCTACGGGCGTGAAGTGGGAATATATTAGTGATAGATGAAAATGTTTATAGTAAACAAGAATCTAAGCAGTTTTTTCTTAGCACTCAAGGCTCCACCCAGACATATCATTCTGAAATAAAGTAGATGCAATGCAGAGAAACACAACAGGCCAAAGTGCAAATTAAAAGAAATTGCGAGAAACTTATCCTCAGGCAGGACATCTAAATCATCCTGTATCCCATGGCGCAGGTAACCTTACAAAAGTGGGGTGTTAAGAATGCAAGAACCTGAAGGTGGATAGAAGTACCCCCAGAACAAAGCCTTGATCATGTCAGGACTGCCAGACCCAAGAATTTAATGCAGGAATACTTATGTCCTCAGCAGCTGAGATATCAAAAGATGTGTCAGGGAAGAGATGCTCACAAGATATACAGTGCCATCCTGAGAGACTGTGTGTTGTGGTACAAGTCATGAGAAGGGAAAAATATTAACTCAGCAATTAGCTCACTGGTGGGCTGCTCATGCATTCACCTTTAAACATCGCCAAGGAAGTAAAAGCTAAAAACTGCACTATCACACTTATCTCAAATCCCTGTCTACTAAACCCATCTAATTGATATGCTAACAGTATATTAGCCTCATCTGGGAAACAGCACCAAAGAAAGCTAGACAGATACATTCAACATCTAAGCAAACATTAGCAATAACTGTTCAAGCACAGTAATGTTGTCTCACTCATATCAGTCAAAAGCACACATCAAGAAATAAATTAGAGATAAAAAAATGCCCAAGTAACAATGAAAATCCATGAGAGACAACAAAAACCAAGACAACAAATCTCCAAAAAACTAAAAAAAAAGAAAAAAATCAACCCCATAATGATGGCATACAACCAGAATAAATCCATAGAAAATAGCCAAGAAAGCTATACCAAGGTAGTGTTTTACAAACTCTGATCTTTCCTATGATCAAAGCAACCAAAGAGGAAATCCAAGAAGAATAAAGTATGAGCAGAAACCAATATGAGCAAGAACATAATAGGCATTTGACTGAGATGAGAAAAGCAGTTGGACTAGGCATAGAGCAGTTGAAAAAGTCACAAGCAGATATTAAACTGGAACTAAAAAAAATAAGCTATCTTCAATCAATAGCGCTATTAGACAAGAGAAGGAAATAAAAGGGATACAAATGCGAGACATATATTAGTTCCAGGAGTTTCCTGGTATAGTTTTTGAGGTCTCTCAGATAAAGGATCATGTTATCTGCAAATAAGGATGACTTGACTAGTTCTTTTCTTACATCAGCAGAGTGGCAGGTTAAAAAATTAATGTTCAAAAATCAGTGGCCTTCCTACCCCAAGGATGAAAAAAGTGAAAAAGTCCTAAGAGAAACAATGCCATTTATCCCCCCCCCCAAATAAAATACCTTGGCATAAATCTAACCAAGGAAGTAAGACACCTTTATAATGAAAAAATTTTAAATTCTAAAGAAATTTCAAAAGACGCCAGAAAATGGAAAGACTTCCCATGCTCCTGGACAGGCAGTCAACATCATAAAAATGACCATCCTACCAAAAGCAATTCAGATTCAATGCTGTATCAACCAAAATTCCAAAGCAATTCTTTATAGAAATTGACCAAACAATCTCCAAATTCATATGGAGGCACAAAAGGCCCAGATTGCAAAAACATTCATAAGTAACAATAACACTGCTGGAGGTATACCAAATCTATACTACAAAATCATAGTAATAAAATAGCATGGTACTGCTTCCAAAATAGACACATGGATTAATGGATCAAGGGTGAAGATCCAGACATAAGTCCATACAATTACAATCATCTGATTTTTTACATAGTTCCCAAAAAACTCAATGGAAAAAGAACAGCACCTTCAACAAATACTACTGGCAAAACTTAATATCCACGTGCAGAAGATGGAAATTGGACCTATACTTGTCACCATGCACAAAAATCAACTCCAAATGGATCAATGACCTTAATATTAGGCCAGAGACTATATGGTAGAAAGAGTAGGGAATTTCCTCAAGCCTTTATTTCCTCAAGCCTAGGAATTTCTAACCTGATTAGGTTAGGCCAAAATTTTCTAAACAGAATCCCAATAGCACAGACACTAAAACCTATACTTAACAAACGGGATCATATGAATTAAAGAGCTTCTATTCAGCTTAAGAGATTGTAAACTGAGCAAAAGACAACCCACAGAATGGAAGAAAATCTTCAATAACCACATATCTCTTAGAGGTCTAATATCCAGAGTGCACAAAGAACTTAAAAAATTAAACACCAGGAGATAAATAACCCACTTAGAAAATGGGTTGTGGAGTTTAAAAGAAACTTTTCCAGAGACAAAATTGAAATGTCAAACAAATATCTTAAAAAAATGTTTCACTTTCTTAGCCATCGGTGAGCTGCAAATCAGAACTACTCTGAGGTATCATCTCATCCTGGTCAGGTTGGTTCAAAATACTTATAATGACAAATGCTGGAGAGGATGTGGGGAAAAGGGAAATCTCATACATTGCTGGTGGGAATTACAGGCTTGTACAACCACTCTGAAGATCAATATGGTGGTTTCTAAAATAGTTAAGGTTCAAAATGCCATATGACCCTGCTGTACCACTAGTAAGAGTAGTCCCCCAAAATGTACCATTTCATTATAGTGACAGGAGCACATCTATGTTCATTGTAGCACTATTCACAATAGCAAAGTCATGGAATCAACCCAAATACTCAACAGTTGATGAATGGATAATGAAAATGTGGTATAGTTACACAATAGAATACTATGCAGCCATCGAAAATACAAATTTATGAAATTTGCTGGTAAATGAATACAATTAGAAGAAATTATACTGAGCAAACTATTGCCAGCACAGAAAGTTAGACATCATATGTTCTCTCTTAGTTCCAAACCGTCTTAATGATATACTTTAAGGAAAAGAAGACCTCAAGAGAAAGGGGACAAAAGAGCCTAGTTAAATATAGAAGTTAGGCCATGGTCATGAATGACCTATAAGTAGTGAGACATCTGACACAGCTCACTCTCACTTCCCTTCCTACCCACTTGGGACTGGGCAGGTTTGAAGATCTGGGCATAACTCCCCAATCTTGGAGGGGATAGGTGCTGGCAGTTAGATGGTAGCCAACTAGCAATCTGGAGGTCAATCCCACTCACTACTGTGTCCTACTCCTACTCTTCCCTCTAACTTTAAGCCTCTTCTTATATTAACATCTTGTTTTAAACAGCCTTTAATCTTTGGTTAGGAGAAGACCTTAACACCCAAACAGGGTGCAGCCAACTGCAGTGCAGGGACTGCAAAACTGAAAACAATAACCAACCATATTCAGAACACCAAAGACTGTACAATGTTCACCCAGAACCAGACCAGCCAAATCTCTCCCCACCCTAAAGCTTAAGGAACCTTGCACAATAGATGTTGGCAAGTGTAAGAGCCTGAAGATGGTAAGGTCCATTGACAGACAAGATACTCCAGTCAAGTCTGGCTGGGGCAACCAGGATCTCGCTGCCTTGTGTTCTGAACTTACCTGACTTGCACATGTCAACAAACCCCCATAGATAAGAGCGGATCTCAAGGGAGATGGCTTCAGGCAGTAGGATCCTTAGAGACAAAGGGTTAGACAGATTTAATGGAGTTCTTATATTAGTGGGCAGCCAAGAATAGGCCCTAAGGTAGGCCATAGAGACCTCACCCTCACTAGTGTAGAAGACTTAGAGGAAACTTCGGGAACCATAGAAGCTGATGTTCTGGAGGATGGGGGAGCAAGTGGGAAATAACAAGATAGGGGAGGGAAGAAGGGAGGAAAGGGGGAGAAAGAAAAGGATTAGGGGAGAGAAAGCTGGATGGAGGGACAGAAGGAGGAAGGAAAAGAGGGGATAAGGGTATCTACCCATTGAGCTTGTATAACTAGGTAAAAAATAAAATAAAAAATTGAAGATTACATGATGTTTACTTAACGGTAGTGGTTTTAATAAACACGGGCTCCTGAGTGACAAAAAAAAAGAATTAAAAAAAGAATTAGAGTTTAGGTCCCTAGATAGATCCCATTGAGGGAATGCCAGGTAAGTGATGGTCCACCTGTATTTGTGCCTCCAGTCATGCCTTTTGCTTTGTGATTCCCACCATATTGAATGGTGTCTTCTCTGGAACCTTAAACAAAACAGGCTTCTCTTTCCCTTTTGTAGTATATACATACAACCAAAGATAAGTACTGTGTAATGTTAATCATGAATGGGATATCAGAGAATTAAATTTATAGATGGAGAGAGTTGAAAGGTGACTACCAGGTTGTGCAAAGTGGGAGGTGGATGGACAGGTGGGCAGCAGGTTCTCATTGACAGAGTACCAACCAATGAATTCTTGGATTCTAGCATGGCAGGGAGACTGTATTATAAACATTATATTTACATGGAGAGCATAATCCTGTTTACATAGTAACTCCAAGGAGTGGTAGCTGTGAAAATTAACTTGGTTTTTCTCTATTGCATACATGATATACATCAAATTATAACACTGCATATAGTAATTGTATGCTTTTTTGGTCAGTTATCCTCAAAAACATTCAAAATTTGAATTTTCTTTGCTTTTATATGTGAAACACAGGTGTAACATTTGATGCAGAGGGAGGAAATATTAGTAGAATGATTTAGCTATTGTGGACATTGTCTTTCTTGGGTAACCATACTGACTCATGTCCTAACACTGAATTCAAAACAATCTTTCTTTGAAATCGATTATTTTAAGAACATTTGCCTTCTTTATAGGTTTTCAGAGATTAAAATCTGCTGGCAGGAGATTTGCCCTTTCAAAGACTGTCAAAGACTCCGGGGATTTGCAGCCATCTGGACTTTGCTGTCATGCTGTGACTTCCCCAGGTTTGTTTAACTTTCACTCTCCAGTCACTTCTTTTATGATTCTTTCCGTGCATAATTTTTGCATTACATAGTCTTTTCTTTAAGCAGTGTAATGAAATTGCTCAATTTAATTGTGAATGTGACTCTGTAAAGACTCAATATTTTAAAAGTTATCTTCTTACTTCTTGGCATTTTAGGACTCCACAACCCTAAGGAGCTATTGATCAGAAATCACATCACATGCTCCAGAGGCAACTAACAGAAGGCAGGGTCAGAGGAAGGTTAGGTACTTCCTGGATTCACAATAGATTTAACTTATTATTGTTTTGCTGTTTGTGTTTTCTTAGATAATAAAGACTGCTGATTTTGTCTAATTTTCAACTTCTAAAATGTAGGAAAATAATACCAGAATGAGAATTGTTGTGTGTAGTATGAATACTTGCATACTTTGCATAATACTTTGCATAAGATAGTTGTGATAAAATTGTGTTGCTAAAGACCTGGTTGCTTAAAATTTACTGTTTATAAAAATTGTGGCATCTTTCTGTCCTCTTTCCTCATGCTAATTTCTCCTTGAGAGTTAATCTGTGAGCACTTTCTAGCTTTCTCATGGTGAGAGACATGCAGATTTTGTCAGCCCAGCAATGTGGAGACAGGTAACTTAGTGCTGCTCCTAATTCAACATGTCTACTCAGCCCTAGGCACATTCATGGGCTTCCATGGTCTTTGACTATGATTGCCAGGATTGTGTATTTGAATATCAAAGTATTTTATTTACTTGTTTGCTCATGTTTTCTTATTTCTGCTTTTCTCAACATGGTATCATTTGTAGGAATGTTCCAGAACTGAGAATCTCAAATCATGCTTCTATAACACATTTGAATGAAAATATTTTCATTATTTAGAAATTTATTCCTCCTGCAACATTAATTCACCAGTTACTTTGATATATTTTGACACATAGATCAGAGCCCACCCAATGATGACAGACTGCATGATTCTCAGTTTTAATCTTGGCTTAATAATTTAATTCAATTTCCACTCATTTGTTATCTTTTATATTTATGAGGATATATTAATCACACAATTAAAGTTGTTTCATTGTGATATTTCATACATGCATATAATATATTTGAAAATTTAACATTCATCTTTAAATTCTTACTACACACTAAGCTGTGTAATACAAATGTGAACACTAGATATATACTTTTACTATAAGTGAAAAACTTGATAAAGTTATTTCATAAACACTTGAAATATTTTATAAGATTAAATAAAGTAACCCTGTAATTCAAATAAAAGACAAGGGTAAATGGGGGAAATTTTCCATAAAGCAATATGAAGTAAATGTACTATAACTAAGAAAAACATAAATTCAGTAAATACAAGTAATGTATTCAAATCAGCTATTTAAAGATGCAACATACAAATATTTGGACATGTAGTATTCAATGAATAAACTTTTTCAGCTACCGATTATGTGTTAGCAAACATGAAGACAGTTGATGTAGACTTGTAACAGAGCCCTGACACGTTTAGCTACCTAGCTTAGAGGAAGGGGTAACAAACTGCACAACAGGAAATGACAAACATGGACATGTTGAGAAGTCAGTGCCCCCTGTTGTTGTTACCTTCTCTGTTGCTGTGAGACAATACTCATATACAACTTAAGGGAGAAAGGGTGCTTTATTTGGCTTATGAGTCCACAGTGGTTATAGTCCATAAAAGTGGAAATATAGCAGAAGGTGTGGCTTAAGTCAGAAGCAGGAAGACTGGTTCAGGTTACTGCCATCATCATGGAGGCAGAGAGAGCAAGAGCAAACTGCAAGAGGAAGCTGGGCTTGGCCACCATACCTCAGGACTGCCACCTGTGGACTGCCTTCCTTTAGCAAGGTTCTGCCTCCTAATGATGCCCTGACCTTTCCTAACATTGAAATCATGACATCCTGCAGTATACCTAAATCTAAATGCAAATCTTTAAAAAGTAAAGCTTAGATTTTCTTCATGAAAAAAAGAAGAAAAATGTAAAAAGAACTGAGGGAATGCACTGAGTTAGTTTCCTTCAGCAGAAGGAAAGAACTAAGCTGAATCACATAATGATCTTGACCATCTAACAGACCGAGATTCAATTTTCACCTATGGCATAGTGGTAGGGAAGTGACATCGAAGTCAGATCAGTGTCAGAAGCTTAATCTCACCCCAAATCAAGTGAATGTATGTTGTTAGTCCACTCACTAAATTAGATTAAGATTTTCTTTAGGAATGGTTTCTGTCCAGTCTGTCACGAATTGAGGTGCAGTCCTACGTGAATTGCAGAAACAGACATGCACAGAGGAAATACAATGCGAAGGCCCACAGGGAGATGGCAGCTATGTGAATATAGTGACATAGTTAACAACTAAAGTATCAAGGAAACTCTGACAAACACTAAAAACTAGAAGAGACAAAGGACTCCAACCTAAGACTTTCTCATGACTGACCTAACTGGTGACATTGGGTTTGATTTGTGGTCTTCAAAAACATGAGGTCTGACTGTGCTAAACGACCGTTGGTTTGAGAGTGGTCTTGTAAGAAAAGACTGCAATGGTTATAAAGATATTAGAAATCTGTCATGGTTTGAAATGTGAGTTGTCCCTCACAGGCTCATGTCTTTGAATTTTTAGTTGTTTAGGAAAGTCATGGCACCTTTAGGAGGTGGAGACTTGTTAGAGGAAGGCAGTCATGGGGGGCCGGGGGAAGAGGACTTTGAGGTTGATTAGCACTACTTTGCTTGAGTTACTTGGTGTGTTTTTGAGCTAGCAGAAGCTCTGAGACTCCACAATGCCTGAAATGACTTAGGCCACCTCCAGCTTCTGCCACCAGCTATGCCTTTTCCACAGTTCCATGAAGAACTGTGTCTCCCCTCTGCAACAGTAAGCTGCATCAATCTTCCTTTCTGCCTTAAGTTGCCCAAGTTTGAGTGGTGTCTCATAGCAATAGAGAAGAGTAACTGCTGTAGAAGCTATCCCCAAACTGAAGAGCAGTCAAAGCAGATATTCCAAAATATTTTGAAATGAGATTCTGTTGAAGAGAGACAGTCCTTGTGGGATTAGGAATCTTAGCAGAGCTCAAAATTGAGCTCAGTAATCTAGTATAAGGGTGTGGGTAGTTTCAGATGGAAGGACAGCACTAGAGAACACCAGGAAAAGAGAGCACAAGACACTGGAACCATGACTATAAGTGTTGGTGGAGTCAGAAAGAGCTCAGAGTGACCAAACCATTCAATATAAGTTGTCAGAGCCATGAAAGAATCCACATCACACCTGCATATTTTTTAAGCTGCATATGAGAAATCTGTACCAACCTGGAAGAAAAAAAATGCCTTTTCCCATTTATCTGCTCAGAGAAGTCTACTTTTTCTAAAACATGTAAAACATTTATTAATTTTTTTCAGTTAATTTACAAATCAGTGTGTTTCACCATGATGTTTGTGTCTGGGTATCATTGTATTTTGCTTACATTAGTCCTCCATAATCCACCCCTTTCCTCATCACTGATTCATTTCCTCCTCCAGATTGTACTCCTTCTGTTTCTGCGTGTAGATGTGTGTGTATTCTAATCCATATTCGTCATATGAAAGAAAATGTGCACTAACTTTTTAAGTACTGTAATTTCCACATGCTGTGCATGCTGCTTTCTACTATTATTTGAAACATACACACACATCTAACTCAAGATTTCTTAGCAAATAAGATGAGGTGCTTTTGAGTCACAGCAATGTTTTCTTCTATCCCATGGTTGCAGGGATTTTTATGTCCAGGTTCTTGTGCTTGGGATTTGAAGAAGACTGAAACTAGAACATGTGTAGAGGATTAAGACAGATTTTATTAGAGGAGAAAAAGAAAGGAACTCATGGAGTCAGTGAGGAGCAAAGGATCTGAAAGGGACTCACAGACTCCAGATATGGAGTTCACGAAGGGCAAGGAAGCTGGAAAAGAATTCACAGACATGGAGTCTGTGAGGAGCAAGAGAGCTATAGATAGTTGGCAGGATAAGGGGCATTTATATGGTTAGGCAGGCCTGGGAAAAGTGGCTTTTGCATATTGGTTAGCTCCAGTTTCTTCAAATCTGATTGGAGCTTTGGCGCTCTATATCTCACTGGTCTATTCATATCAGGGGCCCAGCCCAGTGTACTTTGTGGATGACCACATGGCCCACTATTTTGTTTGAAGAACTTAACTTAGCTGCAATGGACAAATCTTTTCTGTATCTTTTCATGAACAGAGGCTTGGGGGAAGTTGGCCCACCTTATCTCTATGGAAGATTACAAATAGTTCCTCTAGATTAGTGGGGTATGTTCCTTCAGGATAATCCCAGAAGGGGGGAGATGATCTTCAAAGACAAAGACCTTCCCAGCATGACCGTGTTCTAAAACTGCCTAACCATCACATACCCCAGTGCTCCACAATGCTCTCTCTGGTCTCTGACTCAAGGCCCGTGTCACTTCTCAGGGATGCCACTTGATCTGCAAGACATTCTGAACCAGCAGACAACTTGACCTGGCCAAAACATAGAATCTCATAGAAAAAGCCCTTTGTGTGATCCTCAGCATGGGAAATAAAAACAACTAACAACAAACTAAAGAAAGACCTAAAAATTTTTTTGGAATATTGATAATCTTAAATACCAACTCTACAAAAATTACTATACATTTGAATGCTTCTTACCTGAAATATGGCTTTTGAATTATCTACCTATCTATCTATCTATCTATCTATCTATCTATCTATCTATCTATCTATCTATCATCTAATGTCAGTGTGTGTGTGTGTGTGTGTGTGTGTGTGTGTGTGTGTGTATGTGTGTGTGTATGTGTGTGTGTATTAGTCAGGGTTCTCTGAAGAAACAAAATCTATAGAATGTACTATAGAATGTAGTACATATAGATAAATTTATTAAAAAATAACTCACGGGGCTGGAGAGTTGGCTCAGGGGTTAAGCCTCTGCCTTGCAGGCGAAAGGTCCCAAATTCGGATCCTAGACCCCAAAAATAGACTCCAGGCGGAAGTGGGGGTGGCCGGCATTCCTGGTCCTGGTAGGGCGGATCCTGTGAATCCCTGGGCAGAGTAAACAACAAGGAGGAGGTAGAGGCAATCCATAGTGGTTCCCGAATTCGCCCATGGTTCTACACACACACACACATATACATACACACACAGCACACACGCACAATCTAATAAATAATAATAAAAAAATAACTCACAATAAAAATAGTGTCCTTCAAGGTAGCTGCCTGCAGCCTCTTTCCTGGCTGGAATGTTCCACAAAGCCAGAAGATCCCGAAAAGGTCTCAAGCCTTTGCTCTTCTGGAGGGTTGAAGACGCTGGGTTCCGACATCGGTGAAGAACAGCTGAGCTCTGATGTCGGCGATGAGCAGCTAACAGAAGCAAGGCCTAGAGACCAGGGTCAAAAGGCAGTGGGAAGAGCAACAACGTGATGGAAAAGGTGAAGCTCCAAGTCAGCCAAGGACAGAGGCAGCAGCAGCAGCAACAACCAAGAAGGCCAGACGCTCTAAAAGCGAACAAGTGCAGGCAGAGTGGACTGCATGGCAAGTCGACACTGGTTAAGGAAGAACAAGTCCCTCCTTCTTGCACCTTCTATTATCTTGTCCACCACTGGACTGGGTTCTCCACAGCAATTAGTCAAGCACCTGCAGATTGTTCAGGGGTCATTCTAAGCATTAACCTTCCACAGCTGTGGCCCAAACAGTCTGCAACTGTCAAGTTGACATTGAAATGCAACCTTAGTATGTAAGAGGGCACATGAGTGTGTGTCCCTACAGAGACCCAAGAGTGACATTGGGAATCATCCTGGCTTGTTCTGCCAACTTATTGCTTTGCTCTGGGGTTTCCAAAACCTGAAATTCTGACATTTAGAGGTAGGATCTGGGGCTCTAATCTCAGATCCTTTTGCTTGGGAGGCAAAGACTTTAATTCCTGAGTCATTTCCTCAGCTAGAGACATGATTTTTAAAATAAACATTTTATTTTTTAGTTCTTTTCAATAAATGTATTTAAATAAAATGTCTTTCTGCTTCTGATAATTAAAGTACTTTCTATCTTTAATTCACTCAATATTATTAAATTCTGTTTGCTACAAACTCTGTGGAATTTAAAGCATAATTATCTCTTCAGCCTTAAAGATCATTGTCAAGTAGAAAAAAAAATCATATAATAAAAACGAAGCAATTGTAATAAAGCAATTTATTTTTCCTGATAGTCAACTCTAGGGGCATAGGAGAGAACAGAGAGATTGTGAGTTCATACAAGGTGAAAGGAGCTTCAGAAGGACATTCTCAAGAGGAGTTCCGGTTGGATCTCAATGCTGACAATATGCTGAGTTTTTCTATTCCAGGAAGAGGACAATCTTTCAGGCAGAAAAATTAAGGGAATGAAATGATGCATGGAACTGATTGCTTTGTTCAGAGAAACTCAAATCATCTAATTCGTTTGAATAGCATGAAAGAAGAGGCGCCATAGAAAGCTGCATGAAATTCATCTGCAGTCTAGGATGCTGAAGGATAAAAGCCTAGGGGAGAGAGTTTGGTGCTCATAGCATGGCCTAGTGGGCCTGCTGGGCCTTGTCCTCCTGTGCCTGGAGCTTTGTTGGGACATGGAAGCCGAGGAAAAGACGCTTGTAGTTACCCAGAGCCAATGCACACTGTCACAGTAAGTGACCCCAGTCTATACAGACAAATTATGGCAAAATTGCCTAGTTAAAACTCCTCACCTGTTCAGAGACAAACACATTGTACATAGGATTGACTCATAGTCACATTCACTATTACTAGATTTCAGAATTGATTTTGAAAGCAATTGTACTAAAGACATAGTTTTGTATTTTTAACCTAAATTGTATTTTGTGAGACTCCCCAGCTTTTGTTTTGAATTGGGCTATTCTGGGCTGAACGGCATTAATGAATATATGAAATCTGGATGCACTTACATACACTGCCAAGCAGCAGTGCCTATTCAGAGGAAAACTGCCACACACGGAAATCCTCCCTAGCGTATGCTCCAACGTTGATTAACATCTGATTTCTGATAGCGTACATGTTTAATTTATGGTTATAATCTGTGACTGAGCCCATAAGTAATGCTAGCTTTAATTGCTTTTGGAAATTTACATATATGTTATTTAGCGAGTTTATTCCATGCTATTTTTCTCAAGACTGTGGTCATCGTTTTCTGTAAAGTTTTGACTAATTTTCATTGTTTCAAATAATTCCCTTAGGTAGACACATCATGATATATATTCTTCTATTTATCATTTGGTGGATATTTGGACTATTTCTAGTCTATCATTGTGAAGTACTGCATGTAATGAGGTACACATGTGCAGAAGTTTCTCTGTGACATATTTCTGCAGTGGCTTTGGCTATGAATATTTTAAATAAGGACGATTTTTCCCAAATGTTGTTAACTGTTCAACTTCTGGTGCATGTTTTTCAGATTTGGTACCTATACAGGGACTAAACCATGAGAAACTGTTTCATATTATCACAGATACTTAGAGCTATCAGACTTTAGTAATGTTAGCATCAGTATCTCCCCAAGGGTAGCATTTGATAATCTCAGCTTTCATTTCCTTGATTGCAATTGTTGAACTCAATTTCATGTGTGTTGGCTATGGAAAATTGTGATCTTTTATGATTGAAATTGTGCTGGTATTTATTAGATTGTTATGTAATTTTTAAAAAAATGGTGAAATTGGAAGCTAATGTCAGAAGCAACTAAATTTTGAGAAGGAAACTTCATGCATGCTATGACATCATAGCAGGGAAAGATTTGCTCTCTGCTTTAACAAAAATCCGGTAGTGTGAGGCAGGTAGGCAGGTCAGTTAATGCCTCTTTTTCCTGACTTTCTTCATGGTGATGAAGCCCCATATGCCCAACTCTGGCTTCCACATGGGCTCTGTTTCTAGTAGTTCTCACAGGTGATCTTCATGTCTCTGCTGGTGATTCAGATTTTCAATGCTAGTAGTAACACGCCTGAGTATTCTGGGATTATGTTGCAATGTCAATGTGTGAGCATGGAGTGAATGTTTTCTTCTGCTTTATTCCTGGTGAATGTTGAAATACCCGACTAACATTCTTCTTTGTATAGCATAGGTGCAATTCTTTTTAATTTTCTATTTTATATCAGAAGTAGTTCTTATTATACATGGCCACAAATAATGTAATTTTTTTCTGAAATGAGGCTCACGTCCTGCCATGATATGCTTATAAATCATAAAAATTTTGCTTGCAAATGAATTTAACATGGCTCAAGTAAATGCAAACAATTTACTATACATAAAACACAAATAAAAATGGCCTAACTATACAAAGTATCTCCAGACTAGGAAATAATAGATATTAGTTTTTGTCAGTTCTCATCACTTTATCATACTGCCTATTTGTTAGGAGTCTCTTGTAGGGGTGTCAGAGGCATTCAGGAAAATGCTCTGCAAAGCATCTTAGCCTATATTCCTGACAACACAGTCAAGGATGGGGAATTATGGTAAATCACTTCTCCACATGGATTCATTCTTTCCATAGACCAAGACAAAAATAAATAGAGTAGCCTCTCTCAGGAAGCACCATTTTACTTTCAAAATGTACACATTATAGATTTTTAGAAATCTGTTTTTATTATTTTTTTTACTTTCTAGTATTCTGCCATTGTATATGGAAACTAAAGAATGGTTTTACTTTGCTACAAAAATGGTTATTTAAGTAAGAATATCAGTACACAGTCACTTGTCAAGGAGAACAATTTCAGATTCAAAGGCAGACATTTCTAAAACTAACTAATATAAAATTATTAAAAGAACAATAACAAGTGCTGGGCTCAGAGAGCACTTGGGAAGGTGTCTCCTTGGGCTCTTAATCAGAGATTTGCTGAATTAATTAGAATTACCTTGGAAGAAACATGGCTTTGTAATCAGGACTGGCCACACAGCAATAGCTACAGGGTAAACCTTCACAGAAGAGCATCAAGGAAAATTTCCATTTCCTATTTATATAACCACCTTGTCCACCTCCTTTACTTGTTAAGGACCAATAGAAAACTGTGGCCTAGGATCCTGTGACTCACTGAAAGTACCTAATACAACAACAGCTGATCACTCTTCTGAGAAACCAGACCAGAAGAGCTCTCTGCAGCTGTCCTCTGAGTAACAATGTTGTCTCAAAATCCAGCATCGGCTTTGGGAAATATCTAGAAAGTGAAGGAAACCCAGTAATCGATCATGAGCATGCTCCGTCATGGCTGTTGCTACATTTTAGATCTTCACTTGCAGGAAAGAAAAGACACAGGAGAGAAACCACTAGCAATTTCCACAATCTTAAAAAAACACCATAGTTTAACATGCATGAAAGAGTATTTACCAAAGAGATACCTTGGATCCTTGTTTCTGTAAACGTCATATACAGCTCTTCTTACAGACATTTTTTGTCAGTTCACAAGGGTCCACTTTGAATCACAATAGGACTTTGCATGACCTGCGCAATGACTGTCATAGCATTGACCCCCCCATAGTCTAGCATGGATCACAGACACTAGGACCCTTAGAAACAAGGGATTAACAGTCACAATAGTGTTCCTATACTAAAGGGGAACACAAGAAAGGGCTCTAGGCAATGCTATTGAGTCCTTACACCTCATCAACGTGGAGCACCCAGAGGGAAGTTTGACATGCACATTAAAGGATGCTCCAGGGATGGGGAGGCACTGTGAGAAAGGGAGGGAGGGGGAAAGGAAGGGGAAAAGGAAGGAGGGAGCAAGGGAATCCGGGGACCTGTTAGAGGCCAGAGTCACTAACAGGCCAAAAGGAACTCATAAAACTTGTTTGACATACTCCCCCGGGACCCAGCGTACCAGGACATTCCAGAAGAGCCGTAAAAACGCCCCGGATCCAGATGTCGGGTGACTAATATCACGATTGTTAAACGTTACAATTACCAGGCGCCTCTACCGATGCTTATCTTTACCCCCCTGCCCCACTCCCTCTTCCAGCCTGAGCATATATAACCCTAAATAAACGAGACCTTGACAACTCTTTGCTTGGTCTCCCTCTTTCTTTCTCACTCATTGTTCCCTGCAGGCTCGATCCTCCTCGGACCCATGAATAACTGGTCTTGCTGGACAGGACAAGTGGCGCTCAATGTGGGGCTCGAGGCACGGACCCCGAGTCGGACGAAGATCCAGCCGTGCGGATCAGATGCTCGTAGAGGAGATCGCCCTTGTCACGCACGAGGGAAAGTCATCTCCGGCACTCGTAGAGGAGATCGCCCTTACTGTTCACAAGGGAAAGCCGTCTCCAGTGGAATTCGTAGAGGAGATCGCCCTTGCCGCTCACAAGGGAAAGCCATCTCTGGTAAGTGATTCGTCTTCATCTCATTATTTTCAGCGATGGGCCAAAATGTTTCTAAAGAGGCTGTCTTTATTAAGGACATTAAGTCCTCTCTCAGAGAAAGGGGAGTTCGAGTTAAATGAAAAGATTTAGTAGGATTTTTTTCTTTCATTTCTGAAGCTTGTCCCTGGATTGTTATTACGGTCCCGAGATTCACCCCCGGACTTGGACTAAAGTAAGTCATGATTTAAATCGGCTCATTTTACAACGAGGGCCTGAGGCAGTTCCCATTCAAACTTTTAGTTACTGGAACTTAATCAATGATATAATTCAGGAATTTGATGGCGGCGCACAGTGGTGGCGCCGGCTGTAGTGCACATGCGCAAAACAAAATGTTTGGGG
Organism: Typhlomys cinereus; assembly: GCA_023101885.1. NCBI lineage: Eukaryota > Metazoa > Chordata > Mammalia > Rodentia > Platacanthomyidae > Typhlomys > Typhlomys cinereus. The sequence goes on along the minus strand of JALPQD010000301.1, from coordinate 2,738,441 downwards.
GCGAAGCGGTCCACTCGTCCCAGCGTGGAAAAAAGTTTGTGGGCAGAGTTGCTGGCTTTGAAGGCTGGGGAGAGGTCCCGGCGTGTGGAAAAATGGCTGCTGGGAGAGAAAATGCCTCATGGTTCTCTTCATAGAGGAGAAGGAGGATGGAAATGGTTAACAAAAAAAAAAAAATAAAATAAACCCGCTTCCTATGCATCTTCACAGAAACCTGTCCCGGGGCAGGCTAGAGTGGGGAGCTCAGGGGGGGCAGACATACAAAGTTACTTTTAAAAGGTTCTAACTTGTTTGGCTATTTGAATTCCCTGTGAATATGTGTATTTTATGTTTCATAACAACAACAAAAAAAAAGTGGCCACTTTAGGTTATTGTGCGCTTGTAATCACATTTTTGGTTTTGACTTTGTTCATTATTTGGCATGCCCAATTTAAATGTACGTGCACACTTAAAAATTACCATCAAAAGGCCTGATTAAAATATCTTTTTATGAAGCTTCACAAAGAAATAATGTGTTTTTACCTAGGAAAGTTTGTTTTCACATGTGTAATGTTAACGTATTTAACAGCTGAAAAATAAAACTGGTTTCTGAGAAATTATGAGCTCCCTTCCTTGGGAAAAAAATCTGGTTCCTAATTCCAAGTATACTCCTATGTTCTGTTATAATCTTACAAATTTAATTCAAGTACAGTGATTTTTAAGACAGGGTCTACTGTTAATGCCTATATATATTAAAGAACTTTTCTTACAGGATATCTAATATTAAAACAACAAAAAAAATCAAAAAAGATAAAAAAGGTATAAATAAACAAGGTATGGTACTTAAATGTATAAAAGGTTTTTAAATAAGGTTCATAAGATAAAAAATCTCGCTTAAAAAATCAGATGTGTACGGGAGTTTTGAGTTGTTTGATTAAAAAGATGTTAAAGTGTGCTATAAAGGTTTATGAAATTTTGGGTTTATAAACAGATTAAGAACTAGAGATGGTTAAAAAAAAAGTTATACATTGTGCTTCTTTTCTGCTATAGAGGACATTGAGCCTCGGGGGTTAGAGATTAAGATTAAGGTTCACGTATTTAAATGTATTTTAATTGTCTGTTTTGATTAAGCAGGAATTTGGTTACTCATAAAATCCCAACTTCTCAAGGGCAGCAGGAAGCTTATTCTGGGGTCATGAGTAAAAACTAGAGAGGTCTGAGAACGTTGGCTTAGAGTTGGAAATTGTTTACAGGATTACTATAGGACCTTTGGCCCTGAAAAGGTTCCAGTCCAAATCTTCGCGTATTAAAATCTTATTAATGATATTATACAGGTTTATACTAGATCTCCTGATATTCAAAAGGTTATTTTAGAGGGAGAAAAAGTTTTACAACGTTGCTCCAGGCCCCCTTAGGCTTGAGAGTCAATTGCTGTTGATATGCCCGCTCCTCCTTCGGATCCCCCTCCCTCGGACAATTCCCCTCACTTAGAGTCCCCTCCCAGCCATTTCTACCCCTCATTAGACATTCCAGAGATCCTTAACCCAGTCTCTGATGATAATGCCCTACCCCCTGATGAGAAAACTTCCTCAGACAATGAGGCTACTAACTATAAAACACCCAACTGCCATCCTCAAAAAACCTTCATTCTTACCCACCCCCCTATGCTTCAGCTTCTCTCTTTTGCGCCCTTGTTCTTCCTTCAGACAACTCCTTAGATCTTATCACTCAAGCCAAAGCTGAGCTCTCTCAGCAATCAGCCTCCTTAAAACAACTCCTCCAACAAAAGAGGGAACATCTCACTCTGATAAAAGAGCTTCGTGCTGTAGATTTAGAATTAATTCAAACTTCTCAGTCTCCTCTATAAGTTCAAACCCTAAAAAATGCCAGACAGCCTCTAAAAGCCTTCAACTTTTCCCAGTCACCTAGAGCAAAGCTTCCACAAATTCCCAAGAACCTTCCTCTTTCCAAGGGGAAGAAATCACTGAGACTGGGGATGAATCTGATAATCAGAGAGATGGAGAAAGTACCTCGGAGGAATCAGACTCTGAGGACACCCCACAGGTGGTCCAGAATCAACAATACCGCCGCCTAAGTTTAAAACATTTAAAAGACTTGAAAGCGGCAATTTCTAATTACGGCCCTACAGCGCCATTTACGGTAGCTTTACTATAAAACCTGAGTGAGCGCTGGCTTGTCCCAAATGACTGGCATCATCTGGCCCATGCCTGTCTAGCTGGTGGTGATTTTGATCTTTGGAGAACTGAGTTTACAGAAAATTGCAGAGAGACTGCCCAGCATAATTCTCAAACACCTAAGACTAAAAACTGGACCAGAGATAGACTTATGGGGCGCCCTCCTATATGAAACTAACGAAATTCAAACACGTTTCCCTCCTGGCCTCCTGTCTCAGATTCAAAATGCAGGTCTCAAGGCATGGAAACGGCTTCCCCCTAAAGAGTCTGCTACCACCTCCTTGGCTAAACTTCATCAGGGACTGGATAAGCCTTATAGTAATTTCATCAGCCGCCTCACAGATGCGGCTGAGCGGCTATTCGGTGGGGGCGAAAGCAAGAGTGCTTTTGTAAAACACTTAGCATTTGAGAACGCCAGTCCTGCTTGTCAGGATGCTATCCACCCTCACCGGTCCTGTGACATCTCTGACTATATAAAACTGTGTTCAGGCATTGGCTCGGCTCATGCTATGGGCATCGCCATAGGAGTTGCCTTAAAAGATTTTACCAAAGACAAAAATTGCTTTAATTGTAAACAACCTGGCTATTTTTTCAAAAACTCTACGGCGCCTAAGGCCTCCTGCCCACTGCCTACAACAACACCCTGCTCTCGATGCAAAAGAGGAAAACACTGGGCCTCTGATTGTCGCTCAAAAGCTGATGCCCAGGGAAACCCATTACCACCAAAAAAACTTCCAGAGAGGCCAGCCCCTTGCCCCAGCTCAGACAACTCAGCGACTCAACCCCGGAGCTATCAGGTTCGTCCCTCAAACCAAAACATCCCAGCCAATAAAATTTCCACTTTCCACAGAACAACCTCAAACAACACAGGATTGGACCGCAGTCCCTCCACCGACTCAATATTAACCCCTGATATGGGAGTTCAAGTCCTACTCACGGGCATATATGGCCCTTTACCCATTCTACCCTAAAAGGCCTCCATGTTTACCCAAGTATTATAGATTCTAATTATACAGATTAAATAAAAATCCTTGCCTACTCTAACAATGGACCCCTTAAAATAATGGCTAAACAAAAAATTGCCCAATTAATCTTGCTTCCCCTTATCAATAAATTTATTCCAAAACGTCATAATGATCAAGGCCTTAGCTCTTCTGATGTCTATTAGATATGACAAGTAACCGATAATAAACCCCTTCTTAAATTAAAGTTAGATGACAAACCTTTTGAGGGCCTCATAGATACAGGGGCTGATGCATCAGTTATCTCAGCTAAAAACTGGCCTCCTAACTGGCCCGTGACAAGATCCCTTACCAACCTATAGGGCATAGGACAGACTTCTAATCCTCAACAAAGTTCCAAAGTTTTTACTTGGTCAGATGAAGAGGGAAACAATGACACTGTACAGCCATATGTGGTCCCTGGCCTCCCAGTCAACCTCTGGGGTCGTGATATTCTTGGACAGTTAAATGTTATCATGTGTAGCCCCAATGAGGTAATTACCCGACAAATACTCTCACAAGGATATCTTCCTGGACAGGGCCTTGGAAAAAACGGCCAAGGCAACCCCTTACCCGTTCTCCCTTCTGTTAAAGCTGACACTTTGGGTTTAGGATATGAAAATTTTTCATAAGGGCCCTGGCTCCTCCTACACTCCAGGCAGATAAAATCACATGGAAATCAGATTTGCCTGTCTGGATTGATCAATGGGCCCTCCCCTCCCATAAATTACAGGCGGCATTCATGTTGGTGAAGGAACAGTTAGCCGCTGGACATATTGAGCCCTCCACCTCTCCATGGAACACCCCCATATTGTCATCCAAAAAAGAACATCGGGGAAATGGCGGCTACTCCAAGATCTCCGAGCCATTAATAAAACAATGGTACCCATGGGTGCTCTACAACCTGGCCTCCCATCCCCAGTTGCTATACCTAAAGGTTTTCACAAAATAGTTATTGATCTAAAAGATTGTTTTTTCTCCATTCCATTACACCCTGATGATTGTAAACACTTTGCCTTTACCCTTCCCGTCACTAATTGTACCGGACCCTCCCCTCGCTTCCAATGGCGAGTCCTGCCCCAAGGCATGGCAAACAGTCCCACCCTCTGCCAAAAATATGTTGCCCAGGCTATTGATCCTTTTAGATTGTCCCATCCCAACCACTACATTATTCAGTATATGGATGACATTCTGCTGGCAGGTCCTTCTGAGTCCACCCTGGCCGACCTCTCACAAAAATTAGTCAGGGCCCTTAAGGAGCTTGGCCTTCAAATCTCCCCGGATAAAATACATTTTATTTCTAGGGTTTGAATTATTCCCCCATAAAGTTATTTCTCAAAAACTTCAATTAAGAAAAGACAAATTACTAACCCTTAATGATTTTCAACGATTATTGGGTGATATTAACTGGCTAAGACCCTATTTAAAAATTACTACAGGGGAATTAAAACTGCTTTTTGATATATTAAAAGGAGACTCTGACCCTCTATCCCCCAGACACCTCACTCCTGAGGCCATGCAGACCCTCTCCTTGGTAGAACAAGCTATTAATGACCAATTTTCTTCCTACTATAACCCCACCCTCCCTTTATACTTTCCTATACTATCTATACCCTTTTCACCTACAGGATTATTCTGGCAAACTCGTCCCCTGTACTGGGTCCACCTTTCAGCTTCACCCTCTTGGGTTCTGACAACCTGTCTCACCTTAGTGTCCCAAATAATTAAAATCAGGCGAGAACATTCCATAAAACTGTTTGGCAAAGAGCTGACCATTTAATTGTTCCCTATAGCCCACATCAGATCCAATGGCTCGCCCAATGATTCAGAATGGGCCATAAGCTGTGTTTCCTTTCAGGGAAACATTGATAATCATTATCCAGCCCACCACCTGTTACTCCTTTTATTTTTCCTAAACTTGCACATGTCTCCCCCATCCCTGGCGCCGCCCTTGATTTTACTGATGGGTCTTCAAACGGAATGGCTGCCTACTCCATAAATGGAGTTATGTATCAATCTCCCACCACCCACTCCTCCGCTCAACTTGTTGAACTTACTGCTATTATTCAGGTTTTCACCACTCTTTCACAACAACCTTTCAACTTGTATACTGATAGTTCATATATTGCTCAGTCTATACCCCTATTGGAGACTGTTCCCTTCATTCGTCCCTCCACCAACGCTTCCCCCCTTTTTTTGTTATTACAACAACTCATTCACAAACGCACCTACCGAGAGGCTTAACTTCTCTGCCCTTACTGCTGATAAACCCTCATGGTGGAAATGTTATTAACCACTCTTCTCTTGAGATTACTTCATGATATAGGCCCTGCCCGCCGCCTCTTTGACACACTGGTCCTGTCAACAGTCATCAACAGCTTCAACCCCACATGTGGCCTCTGAGACCTTGTCCAGCTACAGCTGTAACATCTTTGGGCCTTTAAGAGGAGGTTTTTGAGCCCAGGTGGCCGCTCCAAAGACGGGCAACTTCCTCAGCTCCTAGACCAACCTAAGACAGGGACTCTGAGAGTGACAGAGCCATCCCATGACAGGTGAGGCTAGGAGCAGTGAGGTCGAACCTAAGACAGGAACGGCCACAAAAACGGTTCGGGTGATCCCAAAAACTCCACCAGGAAGCTCCTGGAACTAATACAGAAGTTCAGCAGGGTGGCAGGACACAAAATAAATGTGCAAAAATCAGAGGCCTTCCTATATGCCCAGAATGAAAGAAGTGAAAAAGCCTTGAGAGAAACAATCCCATTTACTATAGCCCCTAAAAAAATGAAATACCTTGGTATAAACCTAACTAAGGAGGTAAAAGACCTTTACAATGAAAACTTTAAAACCCTAAAGAAAGAAATAGCAGAAGACATCAGAAGGTGGAAAGACCTCCCTTGTTCCTGGATTGGCAGAATCAACATGGTAAAAATGACGATCCTACCAAAGGCAATATGCAGATTCAATGCTATACCAATCAAAATCCCAAAGCAATTCTTTAAAGAAGTTGACCAAACAATCTCAAAGTTCATATGGAGGCACAAAAGACCCAGGATAGCAAAAACAATCCTGAGTAACAAAAACACAGCTGGAGGTATTGCCATACCAAACCTTAGTCTATACTACAAATCCATAGTTATAAAGACAGCCTGGTACTGGCTCCAAAATAGACACACAGATCAATGGATAAGGATTGAAGATCCAGATATAAGCCCATAAAGTTACAGCCATTTGGTCTTTGACAAAGGGGCCCAAAGAATCCAATGGAAAAAGAACAGCATCTTCAACAAATGGTGCTGGCAAAACTGGATCTCCACATGCAGAAGATTAAAGCTGGACCCATACTTGTCACCATGTACAAGACTTAATTCCAAATGGATCAAGGACCTTGATATCAGGCCAGAGACTATAAAAACCATAGTTGAAAGGATAGGGAACTCCCTCGAGCTGATTGGGCTAGGCCAACAGTTCCTAAACAGACAGTCACTGCTACCAACTCTCAACAGTTGGGATCTTGTGAAATTAAAGAGCTTCTGTTCAGATAAAGAGATTGTAACACAAGCTCAAAGGCAAACCACAGAATGGAAGAAAATCTTCACTAACCACACATCTGATAAAACTCTGCTGTCCAGAGTGCACAAAGAACTTAGAAAACTAAACACCAAGGAAACCAATGGCCCAATTAAAAAATGGGCCCTGGAACTTCAAAGAAACTTTACCAGGGATGAAATTAAAATGTCTAACAAATCCACTTCCTTAGCCATCAGGGAAATGCAAATCAAAACTTCCCTGAGATATCATCTCACCCAGGTCAGGATGGCAAAAATCCACAATAGAAACAACAACAATGCTGGAGAGGATGTGGAGAGGGGAACTTTCCTACATTGCTGGTGGGAATGCAGGCTCATACAGCCACTCTGGTGAGCTGTCTGGAGATTCTTAAAGAAATTAAAGATTGAAATGCCATATGACCCTGCTATTCCACTTTTGGGAATAACCCCCCATACAGCAGAGGTTCACCTCGATAGCATGAGCACGACCATGTTCATAGCAGCACTGTTTACAATAGCAAAGTCATGGAATCAGCCCAAATGTCCAACAGTTGACGAGTGGATAAGGAAACTGTGGTACATCTATACAATGGAGTACTACTCAGCCATCAAAAATGATGAATTACTGGAATTTGCTGGGAAATGGATGTCATTAGAAGCAATTATATTAAGTGAAGTATCTCAGACCCAGAAAATTAAGCGCCGTATGTACTCCCTAATAAGTGGCTCCTAGTACCAAACCCACCCAGCCCACCTAGAGACAGTAATTCCAAGGATTATGAAAAGGAGGGATGGGGTAGGAGGGCCACACCAGAAACAAGGAGAGAAGGAACCATGGTACAGCAGGGAAAATAGGCCTCTACCAAGGACCCAAATAAGTAATGAGACATCTGATTAAGTTCACAGACTTTTGTTCCTGATCATTTACTACTGAGGGGGTGTGATCTCACCAGAAGAGGAGGGCATATAGTCTGGCAGATAAAAAGTAACCATTTTGCAAATGGGTGATAGACCCCTCCCTTACTGTGGTTTCCCACTTTTATTACATCTACCTTTGAATGTGCTTTTATCACAAGACTCTAACAGCTTTTTGTCTCTGGCCAGGGGGTAACATACAATGCCCACCAGGATGGAGTGAAGGGCATTGCAGGAGCAGCAAAACTGCAAAAGAAAATCAACAAACCACAATCCAGAACTTCAGAGACTCTATATCAACCACCTAGAACTAGGCCAGCTTAGTCTCTCCCCATCTTGAAGCTCAGGGAAATTTGCAGAAGAGAGGGTGGTAAGAGTGTAAGAGCAAAAGGATGGGAGGAGCAATGATATGTAAGATACTCTATACTAGTTAAGGCTGAAGCAATCATAATTGGACTTTGCATGCCCTGCGCATCATCCAACACACTGTTGACCTCACAAAGTCTAGCATCTGCTAAAGGCACCAAGATCCTTGGAGGCAAAGGATTGGCAGCCACAGCAGTGTTCCTATACCTAAGGGGAACATGGGAAAGGGTTCAGGGAAATGCCACTGGGTCCTTGTACATCATAGGAGAGGAGGGCCCAGAGGAAAATCAGACATGCACAAGAAAGTACTCTCTGGGAATTGGGGCGGGAGGCACTGGGGGATGGGGAGGGAGAGGGGTGGGGAGGGGGAGAAGGGGGTACTGGGGGGAGGAGGAGGGAGGGAGGGAGGGAGGGAACTGGTGTACCTAAAAGTTTGTATGAGCTGAAAAAAAAAAACGGCTCCGGGACACAGACAACATTCTTCCCAAGCCTGCCTCGGCCCAATAGCTGTTTAGCTGCCCCCCACCTTTACTATATAGAAAAGGGGGATATGTTAGAGGCCAGAGTCACGACAAGGCCAAAAGGAACTCATAAAACTTGTTTGACATACTCCCCCAGGACCCAGCGTACCAGGACCTTCCAGAAGAGCCGTAAAAACGCCCCGGATCCAGATAACCGATATCGCAACTGCCAGATGCCGGGTGACTAATATCGCGACTGTTAAATGTTACAATTACCAGGCGCCTCAACCGATGCTTATCTTTACCCCCCTGCCCCACTCCCTCTTCCAGCCTGAGCATATAAGCTGTACCCTAACCCTAAATAAACGAGACCTTGACAACTCTTTGCTGGGTCTCCCTCTTTCTTTCTCGCCCATCGTTCCCTGCAGGCTCGATCCTCCTCGGACCCATGAATAACTGGTCCTGCTGGACAGCACAGGGACCGGGGTCCCTATTAAGTTTGTATGAGTGGAAAAAATTAATTAATTAATTAAAAAAAAACCAAGGGTCTACTTTGTACTGATTGCAAAGTTTTTCATTTTACTAACTGAAAGTTGGAGTCCACCCTAAGAATAAATAGTGGCAAAAGTATGTCATAATGTTTTACATGAGACATCAATGCTTTGTGACAATCATTATAATTAAGATAAAAAATGATTTTTAAAAATATTTATTTATTTACATGCACACATGTGTGTGTGTGTGTGTGTGTGTGTGTGTGTGTGTATCAGAGGGTAATGTGCATACTCATAGGGTCCAAGCGTACTTCGGGAATAATGCTAGATTGATTCTATTTCTTTTTCTTTTTTTAACATTTTTTATTATCATTTCTGCTCATACAAACTTAATAGGTACACCACTTCCCTCCCTCCTTCTCCTCCCCCGAACCCCCTACTCCCCCTTCCCCTCACCCCTCCCTCCCCATCCCCCGGTGCCTCCCCCCCCAATCCCCAGAGAGTCCTTTAATGTGCATGCCAAACTATCCTCTGGATGCCCTCTCCGATGACATACAAGGACCCAGTGGCATTTCCCTGAAACCTTTCTTGTGTTCCCCTTAAGCATAGGAACACTACTGTGGCTGTCAATCCCTTGTCTCCAAGGATCTTGGTGCCTTTAGCAGATGCTAGACTTTGTGAGGGCAGTAGTGTGTTGGACATTGCGCAGGGCATGCAAAGTCCAATTATGATTGCTTCGGCCCTAATTTGTGTTGAGTATCTTGCAAATCATTGCTCCTCCCATCCTTTTACTCTTACAATCTTACCACACTCTCTTCTGCAAATTTCCCTGAGCTTCAGGATGGGGAGAGATTAGTCTGGCCTAGTTCTAGGTGGTTGATATAGAGTCTGTGAAGTTCTGAATTGTGGTTTGTTGATTTTCTTTTGCAGTTTTGCTGCTCCTGCAATGCCCTTCACTCCATTCTGATGGGTATTGGATGTCACCCCTTGGCAGAGATGAAAAGCTGTTAAACTGGAGTCTTGTTATAAGAGCACATTCAAGGGTAGATGTAATAAAAGTAGGAAACCTCAGTGAGGGAGGGGTCAATCACCCATTTGCAAAGTGGCTACTTTTTATCTGCCAGACTATATGCATTCCCCTTCTGGTGAGATCATACCCCCTCAGTTGTAAATGATCAGGAACGAACCTCTGTGAACTTAAACAGGTGTCTCATTGCTTACTTGCAGTCCTTGATGGAGGCCTATTTTCTCTGCCCTAACATGGTCCCCTCTATCCTTGTTTCTGATGTGGCCCTCCAACCCCTTCCCTCCTGTTCATAATCCTTGGAATTACTATAGGTATTACATAGATTTACCTATGAGTGTCTTAAGGTGGGTTGGGTGAGTTTGGTACTAGGAGCCACCTATTAGGGAGTACATACTGCGCTTAATTTTCTGGATCTGGGATACTTCACTTATTATAATTGTTTCTAATGACATCCATTTCCCGGCAAACTCCAGTAATTCATCATTTTTGATGGCTGAGTAGTACTCCATTGTATAGATGTACCACTGTTTCCTTATCCACTCGACAACTGTTGGACATTTGGGCTGATTCCATGACTTTGCTATTGTAAACAGTGCTGCTATGAACATGGTCGAGCTTGTGCTATCGAGGCGAACCTCTGCTGCATGGGGGGTTATTCCCAAAAGTGGGATAGCAGGGTCATACGGCATTTCAATCTTTAATTTCTTTAAGAATCTCCAGACGGCTCACCAGAGTGGCTGTATGAGCCTGCATTCCCACCAACAATGTAGGAGAGTTCCCCTCTCTCCACATCCTCTCCAGCATTTGTTGTTGTTTCTATTGTGGATTTTTGCCATCCTGACCGGGGTGAGATGATATCTCAGGGAAGTTTTGATTTGCATTTCCCTGATGGCTATGGAAGTGGAGCATTTTTTAAGATATTTGTTAGACATTTTAATTTCATCCCTGGTAAAGTTTCTTTTAAGTTCCAGGGCCCATTTTTTAATTGGGCCATTGGTTTCCTTGGTGTTTAGTTTTCTAAGTTCTTTGTGCACTCTGGACAGCAGAGTTCTATCAGATGTGTGGTTAGTGAAGATTTTCTCCCATTCTGTGGGTTGCCTTTGAGCTCGTGTTACAATCTCTTTATCTGAACAGAAGCTCTTTAATTTCACAAGACCCCAACTGTTGAGAGTTGGTAGCAGTGACTGTGCTATTGGATGTCTGTTTAGGAACTATTGGCCTAGCCCAATCAGCTCAAGAGAGTTCCCTATCCTTTCAACTATGGTTTTTATAGCCTCTGGCCTTATATCAAGGTCCTTCATCCACTTGGAATTAATTCTTGTACATGGTGACAAGTATGGGTCTAGTTTTAATCTTCTGCATGTGGAGATCCAGTTTGCCAGCACCATTTGTTGAAGATACTGTTTTTTTTTCATTAGATTTTTTGGGCCCCTTTGTCAAAGATCAAATGGCTGTATTTTTGTGGGCTTATATCTGGGTCTTCGACCCTTATACATTGATCTGTGTGTCTATTTTGGAGCCAGTACCAGGCTGTCTTTATAACTATGGATTTGTAGTATAGACTAAGGTTTGGTATGGTGATACCTCCAGCAGTGTTTTTGTTACTCAGGATTATCTTTGCTATCCTGGGTCTTTTGTGCCTCCATATGAACTTTGAGATTGTTTGGTCAACTTCTTTGAAGAATTGCTTTTGGATTTTAATTGGTATAGCATTGAATTTGTATATTGCCTTTGGTAGGATGGTCATTTTTATGATGTTTATTCTGCCAATCCAGGAACATGGGATGTCTTTCCACCTTCTGGTGTCTTCTGCAATTTCTTTCTTTAGGGTTTTAAAGTTTTCATTGTAAAGGTCTTTTACCTCCTTAGTTAGGTTTATACCAAGGTATTTCATTTTTTTAGGGGCTATTGTAAATGAGATTGAGTCTCTCAGGGCTTTTTCACTTCTTTCATTCTGGGCATATAGGAAGCCACTGATTTTTGTACATTTATTTTGTATCCTGCCACCCTGATGAACTTCTGTATTAGTTCCAGGAGCTTCCTGGTGGAGTTTTTGGGATTACTCAGGCATAGTATCATATCATCTGAAAATAGAGATAACTTGACTTCTTCCTTGTCGAGTCAAATCCCTTTTATGTCCCTTTCTTGTCTTATGGCTTCAGCTAAGACTTCAAGTACAATATTGAATAGAAGTAGTGAGAGTGGACATCCTTGTCTAGTCCCTGATCAAATTGGGAATGCTTCAAGTTTTTCCCCATTGAGTATAATCCTTGCTGTGGGCTTGTTGTATACAGCTTTTATTATATTGATAAAGGTTCCTTCCATTCCAACCTTCTATAGGGGTTGATCATAAAGGGCTATTGGATTCTTGTCAAAAGCTTTTTCTACATCTATCGAGAGTATCATGTGGTCTTGAACGTTGGACTGGTTTATATGGAGAATTACATTTATTGATTTGTGTATGTTGAATCAACCTTGTGTGACTGGGATAAAGCCTACTTAATCCCCGTGAATGATCTTTTTGATATGTTTTTGAATCCGATTTGCTAAGACTTTATTGAGCATCTGCATCTGTGTTCATCAGAGAGATTGACCTATAGTTTTCTTTTTTAAGTGTATCTTTATTAGGTTTTGGGATTAAGATGATATTAGCTTCATAGAAGGAATTTGGTAGTGTTCCTTCCTTTGCTATTTGATGGAAGAGTTTAAGGAGTATTGGTGTTATTAGCTCCGTAAAGGTCTGGTAGAACTCTGTGCTGAATCCATCTGGTCCAGGACATTTTTTGGTGGGAAAATTTGAGATTACTTTCTCAACTTCCTGATTCCATTTAGATAAGCTGTGTTTACTTAGGAATTCATCCATCTCTTTTGTGTTGACAAATTTCACAGAGTATAAGTTTTTGAAATATGATGTTGTAATTCTCTGGATTTCTTGTGTATCAGTAGTCATAACTCCATTTTCATTTCTAATTTTGTTAATTTGTGTTTTCTCTCTCTTGCTTTTAGTTAATTTAGCTAGGGTGTATCAATCTTATTGATTTTTTCAAAAAACCAGCTTTTTGATTGGTTAATTTTCTCTATCATTTTCTTAATCTCGATTTCAGATATTTCTCCCCTTATTTTGCTAATCTCCTCCCTTCTACTACTTTTGGGATCAGATTGCTCTAGTGTCTCTAAAGCTTTTAGCAGCATTGTTAATTTATTTATTTCTGATGTTTCCATTTTTTTGATGTAGGCATTAAGAGCTGTGAACTTACTTACCTCTTAGGACAGCTTTCATTGTGTCCCAGAGATTTTGATAAGTTGTATTTCTATTATCGTTCACTTTCAGGAAATCTTGAATTTCCTTTTTAGTTTCTTCCTGAATCCAATTCTCATTCAGCATCATAGTGTAAAGTTTCCAGGAGTTAGTGTATTTTCTGTTGCTTGTTGTGTATGTCACATTTTAAGGCGTGGTGGTCTGATAAGGTGCAGGCTAGAATTTCAACATTCCTGTATATGTGGAGATTCATTTTGTGGCCCAATATGTAATCTATTTTGGAGAAAGTTCCGTGTGCTGCTGAAAAAAATGTGTATTCCTTGATGCGTGAATGAAAAGTATGATAGAGATCTGTACGGTCCATTTCAGTAAGGGTTCGGTTAAGCTCCAAAGTAGTCTCTGTTAAGTTTTTTACCTGTAGATCTATCCCATGTTGAGAGCGCAGTATTGAAATCCCAAAGAATTATCGTTTTGCGATTGATTTCTCGCTTTAGACATTGTAGGGTTTGCTTAATGAATGTGGGAGGGGCTGTGTTGGGTGCATATATATAAAGTATTGTGAATTCTTCCTGGTGAAGTGACTAAAATATAGTATCCATCCGTGTCTCTTATGATTTTCTTTGGTTTGAAGTCCACTTTGTCCAATAGCATAATGGCTACCCCTGCCTGTTTTCTGCTTCCATTAGCTTGTAGAATTGTTGACCAGCCTTTTATTTTTAGAGCGTGCCTATCTTTTGTGGTGAGATGGGTTTCCTGCAGGCAGCAGATTGATGGATTGTGATTTTTAATCCAAGTTTGTAATCTCTGTCTCTTGATCGGTGAGTTAATTCCATTAACATTTAGTGTTCTAATGGAGACACTATTTTTAATTCCAGGCATTTATTATGTTTAGTAGTTTTTTAAGTATATTGCTTTGCTTTTAATGGTGTTAAACTTCCCTTCTGTTCTCCCGGATATGCCTGTTTTTTTCTTCAAGCTTGAGTATCATTTCTAGCATTTTTTGAAGGCCTGGTTTGGTGGACATGTATCCCTTCAAGTTGTCTTTGTGCTGGAAGATTTTTCTTTCTCCTTCGATCATGACTGATAGTTTTGCAGGGTAAATCAGCCTGGGTTGACATTTTTGCTCATTCAATACTTGAAGTATGTCTCTCCAAGCTCTTCTTGCTTTTACTGTTTTGACTGAGAAGTCATTTGTTATTTTGATAGGTTTACCTTTAAAAGTGACTTGTTTTTTCTCCCTTGAAGCTCTCAGCACCAGTTCTTTATCTTGAATGTGGAGTGTTTTAACTATTTTTTGCCGTGGCGTGCTTCTGTTTTGGTCATATCTGTTTGGGGTGCAGAATGCCTCTTGTATATGGATAGGCCTCTCTTTTTTTTAGATGAGGGAAGTTTTCCTTGATGATCTTCCATTGAGCTGGTTAATACTCCCACTTTATCTTCAATGTCTGAAATTCTGTTTTCTGCTTCGTTATTTCTGCTGATAAGACTCTCTGTGGCATTCTGGGTTGAAGATAACTTGTCTTTTAGCTCAGTTTTAAACTCTGCTTGAGTCTGTTTTAACTGCTCCATGCCAGTTTTTGTTTCTTGCACTGTTTTTCTCACCTCCTCCAAGTGTCTGTTGTGTTCCTTTTCAAAGCGATTGATTCGGTTATTTAATTCCTCCCGGATTTCCTCTTTCATAGTATTGAACATGATAATGATCATATTTTGAAAGTCATTATCCTGAGTCAGGCTTTCTTGGTCATTTTCCGTGGGTTTGTTATGGTTGGTGTCTATCACTATGGGATTAATTCCTTCAGTGGGAGATTTGTAAACTTGAGTGTTGTTTCTCATGGATTTGCACTTTGACTTGGGCATTGTCGGTTTAAGTCTTAAGATCTTCTTTCAATTTCTGTGCATTTTTCACTGAACTGAATTATTTGGCCTGGGATTCTAGGGGTGGGTGAGAGCGGAGCTTACCTAGGTCGCAGTGTGTCCTGGCTGGAATGCCTGCGCGTCCCAGGGGGCAGAGTGGGGAAAAGAGATTGCTTCTATTTCTTTTATCTTCACTCAGGGATTTCCCAGGCTCCTTACGACAGGATTGGAAGCGAAGGCCTCCACCATTTCCACCTAGTGTTTTAATGTGTGATCAGGGAACTTAGGTCCTTCTGCTTTCAAAGCAGTCTTAAGCCTAAACAATACCTTTGGCCCTAAAAATCATTTTAAGAAGGAACATTTCAAACATTTAGTTTCTTAGGAAGGGACTAGTACATACAACTTTCATTGTGATATGTACCACAATTTTTTAAGAGCATAGTTAGTAGTTATTAATCTGTCATCTTCCCAATACTAAGTTCAAAACTTTAGAAAACATAAGTCAAAATTAAAGAGTCAATCAGGGAGGGTATGGAACTAGCAGATAGATGGTAACCCTCCTGCAAATGGGACACTGGACCTTACCCCCCCCCCCCTCACTGCACTGTCCTGCTCCTGCTATAGTAAGCTCTTCATTTAAATAGCCTTTTATCTTTGGTTAGGAGGCGACCTTCAATACCAGTCAAAATGCAGCCAAGGGCCATGCAGGAACAGCAAAACTGAAAACAACAACAAACCATAATCCAGAATACCAAAGACTCTACATTAATCAACTGGAACCAGACCAGCCAAATCTCTCCCTATCCTAAAGCTTGCAGAAGAGGGGGGAGCAAAATTGGAAGTGCCTACAGATGGGGAAGACCAACGATATGCAAGGTACTCCACAAAGTTAGGGCTGCAGAAGCCATAATTGGACTTTCCATGATCTGCACAGTGACTGACATGTTGATGACCCCCAGGGTCTAGCATGGATCACAGGCAGTAAGGTTCTTAGAGGCAAGGGATTAACAGTCATGGTGGTATTCCCATGCTGTCTGGGAGCCCAGGGAAGGGCTCTGGGTTATGCCATTGAGTCCTCATATCTCACCAGAGTGGAGGACTGAGAGGTAGGCTTGACATTCACATATCCCAAGGGGTGGGGGAAGGGGGGAAAGGAGGGGAGAGAGAGGGAGAGTGCAGAGGGGAAGGAGTGGGGGGTGGAGGGAGGGGGGGACCAGGGTACCTACTGAGCTTGTATGATTGGGGAAAAAAATAAAATAGAGTCAATCTTTATTAGCATTAACATTATTAATTACATCTTAATTACCTTAAAAGGTAATTTCATCTTAATACCTTTCTTAGGTCTGAATCTGACTTTCTGAATTTTCTATATAAAATTTTATTTAGAATTTGAATGTTTATTAAAGTTCAATTTTGTCATTCAGGAATAAATGACATTTCGTAATGGTTCAAATGCAATAGTATTTCTATTTCGAAAGAGGCAAGACATGAAATGACTCAAATTTGTTTTAATGCATTTGAGCTTTCTATTTAATCTAGAAATATTTCCCATATTGATTAGCTTGCATGCTCTTGAAATCCTACCCCATGTGACATTTAAAAGACTTTATATTTATAAGTCATATAAAAATGTGATATCCAAGGGACAAGCTGTACAGGGCAATGTATTGTTCTATAGAAAATATTGTGGGCAGGGCTAGTGAGATGGCTCAATAGGTAAAGGTGCCTGCAAGCAAGCTGGTGACCTGAGTTTGATCCTCAGTGTCCACCAGGAGGAAGAACTGACTTCTGAAAGTTTCCCTGATAAAATTCTGTATGTCTTATTCTATCTCTATCTCTTTCTCTAAAAGCATAAAAAAGTTTAAAAAGCTCTATAAAAAGGAAAAACTCATGAGCAAAAATTTTTAAGAAAAAAACACTCATCTTTGTGCATGATAGTTTTCTGCATTTAAGTTGATAAAAATAAATATGCATATAATGATCTGCAAAAGTTGCTTTCAAGGTCAAATGGTTGATATGCTTGTCTGCCAACCTTGGACAACTCTTAGATGCTTCTTAAACTCATTTTTCTACCTTGCACCACATGGCATCACAAACTGATTTGGTGGCTAATTTAATAACATTCCTCTCAAAGACTATGACCAGAACTTTAGTATTATAAGAGATCTTCATGTTGACTGGTATGAAGTACTGCTGCAGAAAATTCTACATTATAGGTTGTTTCCAGGAAGATAAAATATTATTGTCTATTATTTATTACTAGGGAAATATAAGAATATGGTTGATATAAGTATATTTGCAAAAAGAGCATAATTGAAAACTTCAGTCACATCTTCCATTGCTTTAACCATCATACAAACTAGTGCTTTGAAATGCATAGGCCATTTGAATAGCACACAAATACATAAAACAGCAAAGAAAATTCTGAATGAAATATGCATGCATGGAAGGGTGAATGTTAAACAGGAAACCTAATTTTGTGCATGAATAATTTCTACAAAATATGAAGATCATTCTTGAGTAAATGACTATATAAATAATTTTAAACCATTTGCAATAAAACAATAGATGAATTTCTATGGCTGGATTGTCACACATTGTCCAGTGGCTTCACAGATGCTTTTGGTCCTTCTCTCAAAAACATTTTCAATAGTAGGCTACCTAGCAAACATTAATAGTTAACAGTTAAAATGCATTAAATTGCAAAGAGTACTGTAATACAGGATTATATGCTACTATAATCCCATTCCTCAGAGACTCTGACAATCCTAATATTTTTCTAGAACATGTGACTGCATAAATCTCACTAAGAATAGAAAACATATGTATATCAGGGAAGATGGCCTTCTTGTGAAAGCTGACATTTTCTCAGGAAACATCTTGCAGTTTGCAGCAAAAGTGGTTGGTGGATCACTGTGCACCTGGGATGAGGCATAGAACTTTTCTCTTGGTCTCTTTCAGTTCTGTTTCAGACAATGATTCTGATACTTCTCCACACACCGAGGATGTTCATGTCATTCAAATTCTCTTCTTTTGTATTTCTTTTCTATGTCTGAAATGTTTTTGTGCATTGCAATGGCCTTTATTGTCTCACAAATGAGACCCATAGTCATGTGTTCAGTCCTAGCATCACCTGAAGATCATCTCACTCCATGGGATCAGCTCTGTCTTGCTACTGGACTTAACTGCCCTGATATACAAACCTGCAACTTTAAGGAATTTATTATTGATCTCTGTTGAGTCCTGTAATTCTAATTTGTTGAGCATCACAAATGGCAAATTCTTTAAATTTACATTTATTTATCCTTTGTTTCCTCACAAATTCATAGGTTCCAAGGCTTTAGAAATAAGTTACATAAAACAACAACAAAAGCTAATGCAGCTATGTCTAAGTCACAAAATCCTGAGAAGGCAAAATTCTTACAATAACTGCCCTGATCATCTGGTGAAGACCTTATGCATTTTTATGCTTTCTTCTTTCCTTCCTTTAACTTTTCTTTTTTTATTTGAAAGCTTATAGTTTATTAAAAAGAGCCCCAAATTAGATACAACTCAACTTTTTACTAACAGATGAATAGATACAAAGAATTTGCTGTACCTAAACTATGGACTGAAAGATATAAACGCCATGGTTGTGCCTATGGCATGAATGAATCTCATCATCATTGCACGGAGCTGGGACCAAATGCACACTGCATAATATTGTTCATCTGACATTCAGATAGTGCAGGCATTTTCTAGCAAGGGACCTAAGTGGTAAAAATTTGTCTCCCATGCACAGGCCTTTGGTTTCATTCCCAGTCTCTCTCTCTCTCTCTCTCTCTCTCTCTCTCTCTCTCTGTCTCTCTGTCTCTCTCTCTCTCTCTCTCTCACATACACACCTAAGCCAAATTTAATTCACAATGCACATAAAAGATCAGAAGCCATCTGGGGCCTCTGTGTTTGTCTGGGAGGGAGAGCTTTACAGGCCCCTCCTCCAGGCCTAGTTTTTGTGCATCTTCCAGCTCCCAAGACTCTTAACTTTAAAACTTCTAATCTTCAAATCTGAAACATGAAAACTCATTTGTCTCAAGTAAATAATTCAAATCAGAAAATCTATTCCAGACCTTTTGGCATCTCAAATTGAAAATTATCTTTTATTTAGCTTCTCTTGATCATTCAACTGTAAACATATAATAGCTTGTGATTTCTATTTTTGATCTTTATTTTACTTGTGGTACAATTACCTACTTGTTTCAGTTTGTCTTCATGTTGCTAACAAATATACAACCAACTTAAGGGGAAAAGTAGATTTTTATTTTTGCTTACAATTCTCCAGTAGAGTTCATAGTCCATCTTGACAGAAAAGTTCACACCAATGTCAGGCTCTGAGGAGTTGGCCACACCATATGTATAGGAATTTCTGAAGACTGTCTAGGTTTTGAGTCTGCCAAATCATGCCAAAATATGGCAACTTACCAAACTAGCTCTCTCTATTACCTTTACCTGCCCAGGGACTGATCTCTCCTACCATGGGCTGAGTACTCCCTCATCAACTAGAAATCTTCCGCAGGCTTGCTTAGGGCTTGCCTTAACTTATGAGCCTTCACAGATTTGCCCAGAACTCAGCCCTCAATTGTCAAATTGACAGCTATATCTAACTGGTACACCCATTAAGGCTATATTTGGTTAGTTTTAAGAGGACATCCAATTTTGTTACTTTCAGCATAAGAAAGCCATAGCTAGTATATATGTCTCACAGCAAAATTTCCACAGAATATATGCATGAAATATCCCTTCTTCATTGCTAAACTATGCTACATACACTTTGTGCTGCTGTGAGATATTACTCAAGGTCAAACAACTTAAAGGAGAAAGGGGAAATTTATCAGCTTATGGTCCTACAGTTACAACATAGTCTTTTACAGCAGAAAAGAAATGGCTGGCTGGCAAAAGCTGCAGGTAGCTAAGTCACATATCATGGAGTCTGAGAGATGTTTCTAGCTCAAAAGCAGACCAACTCACGCAAGGGCTTAAACACCTCAAAGTCCACTCCACGTTATTGCTTTGCTCCAGCACGTTCAGCCTCTTAAAGGTGCCATGACTTTCCTAGACAGCTAAAAATTCAAACACATGAGCCTGTGTGAGACAACTCACATTCAAGCCATGACACTCTATCTCTGGTCCCTATAGGTTCATTGCCATCTTATTAAGCAAACCAAACTCAGCCCAAATTTTAAAAGTCCCACATCAGTAGTTGCAGCACAGTCCAAATCCATAACATCCTCTAAAATTAAAAGATATGTTACATACTTTCAATGTACAATGGAACAGACTAAACCTTCCTATTCCACAAGGGAAGAATGGGGCATATCCAGAAAAAAGCATATCATAACACAACTGAAAAATCAGCAGGATAAACCCAAAATCTGGTAGCTCTAAATCCATCAAACTAGGTTCTTACTGAAATCATCTCAATTCCAAGAACATAGGTTCTTTCCCCCAAGTGTAGTTGCTAGTAGAACACAGTTTCCTTGGCAGATGTCCCACATTGGCTTTGGCATCTCTCATATCTTCATTTTTCCATGTCAAGCCAGGCTTTAATTCCATAGCACAAACTGACTTTTGTAGGTCTCTAAACAGCAGACTTCCTGCCATCTACTGCCTGGCTTCCACTTTTCTTTGAAACCTTGGAGGAAGTATCCATGATCACCTCCCTTTTGAATCTTTGATGCCTCTATAACCATGATCACATGGATGACATTTCTCTTGGGATAGAGACTAGCCTCTTTGATTCACAGTTCAGCTTCTCTGTGCTGACTGCTGGAAAAATCTCTCTTTGGTCTCTCTCTTGGGTTTTGGATGATCAGGCAATCCCTTAGAGTTTGGATCTCCAGTTCTTTCCTTCCAAAAGAATTTGTATTCTTATTGGTGGGAACTTTCCCTGAGGATCTTGCCCTCAAAATGAAGAGCAAACTTTGGTTCATTAATTGGGCAAATCTCTTTAAAAATAGCTTTCATTTGCTATCTGTAACCTCTGTGCTCAACTCTTGAAGTTTCTCATTGTAGTATTTCCTCATCAAATCTCACAGTATTTCTTCCTGTGTGATTGCTTGTTTTTTTCTCATAACTCTGAACAAGAACACTAAAAAGTAGCCATGCTACACGTTGAAGACTGCATTGCCTTGAATTTTCTCCCACTAAGCACTCAAATTTAACTTCAGCAAGCTTTCAGGACAAGGGCAAAACTTAATCAAACACTCTGACAATGCATCATTCTATGTGCCCCTACTTCAGTTTCAAACACAGTCTCTTCACCTCTAGACTATCATGAGCTCAACTTCCATTGCCTGCGTTTCTAACAGCAACAGTCTCTTCCATACTCTCACAAGAATGGCCCTTTGGCCTTGTCTCCCATGATGCAAAGGCTTTCCCAACATAAAATCCCAAAATTCTCCATATGTTTTCCCACAAATAGTTCCACTACCCACATCACAACAAAGGCCATACATTTCTACTTCTCACACCGAGTCTCAGATTCACAAAAAACTTTCTGGTACCAGTTCACAGTCTCACACCCCACTTTTGGTATCAATTTCTGTGGAAGTTATTCTTCTCTGTTACTGTGAGACAACACTCTAACTCAAGCAATCTAAGGGAGAAAGGGGGATATATTTAGCTTACTGTTTCAGAGGGGAGACACAGTTCCTCATGGTGGAAAAGGCATGGCTGGTGGCAGAAGCTGGAGGTAGCCTACCCTTAGGCCCCACAAACTCATTGTTATCTCATTATGAATTCACATTCATAGATTATGTCAGTAGTTCAACACAGTCTGAAAATCCAAATTCTAAAACCTCCTGTATAATCAAATGTCAAGTTATGTATTTCTAACATACAATAGCACAGAATAGACATTCTCATTCCAAAAATGAGTAATGAAGGCATATCCAAGAATGATCCATCTGCAGCAAGCCCAATAACCCGCAGATGAATCTCTTGTGGAAATCATCTCCATTCCAAAAGCTTTGGTCCCACTCCTCCAGTGCAGCTGTCCATAGAATACATTATTCTCTTGGGCTGGATCATCCTAGAGTATATAGGTCCTTTTTGCAAATGTCCCACATTGGCTCTGGCATCTCTAACATCTTCACTTTTCAGGGGCAAACCAACCTTTAGTTCTACAGCATACACTGCCTCTATTAGGTCTATAAAATGCGAGCTTCCTGCCACATATTGCTTGACTTCCACCATTCTCTTAAACTTTTGAGGAGAGATTCAGTGACTCCTCCCTCTTGCATCTTTGAGGTCTCTATGTTGCCATATTCTGCTATAACCTCCAGGTAGAGATTGACCTTACTGAATCATAGCTGATTCAGCTACTCTGTAATGAGGCTGGGAAAGAAAAGAATAGACCTTTCCTTTAGAACTCTTTCCTTCAGCTCTCTGGATCCAAAACAATTTTAATTCTTATGGATGGGGAGCCTTCTCTGAGGATATTACTCTCAGGGTGCAGCCTCTTCTTTTGTCATTTAAAAATTAAATGAAATAGGATCCCAATGTCCCCATCTTGTAAGTCTGAAAAAAAAAAAAAAACAACAACAACGTAGAGCCAGAGAGGGGGCATGGGTACTGCAAGACAATATCTTTTGGACGTGAATGTCAGATGCACCATGAACTCATTTTAGATGGGTTTACTTCTACATGACCTACACAAGTTTTGTCCTATCAAAATTTCAACATAGAATGGACACAACTTCAAGAGACAACACATCTCTCTGGAAGATTACTGAGGATTGATGTTGGATAGGAGGAGGGAGCTGATTTGTGCTCTAGTAAGTGCTTAAGTATATGCCAGTGTGGAAATCACAGATGAACCCCATGAGCTACACACACAAAAAAATATGAAAGTAAAAGAGAGATTGGTTGGGAAGAAGATGGTTTATACTGGAAAAAGATGAGAGTGATGAAATCAAGTAATGAGAGTGGAAAATTAAATAAGTTCATTGTGTTCATGTATGAAACTGAAGAATAAAAACACTCAAGAATTGCAAGGAAAATGTCTTATCACCATGAAATCACCTCTCTGAGAGATTGATGAAGATGAATGCTGCTGGGGAAGAAAAGGTGGATGTTCTTCTAAAGGGTATACCCACTGATCTAGGATATTTTCTGAAGCATGATTCATGTCAGGCATATATCATCAAAGACAAACGATGAAACACAGGAGGCTGCACAAGTGAAAAGATACAAATATAGGAGGGAATCTTGTAGTTGAGATGAAGAGTTGTAAGGGGAATAGGAGAGTGGGATGGGATTTTGAACTAAGAGGTAAAAATATTATAAATTCACTGTATGCATATATGTAACACTAAAAGAAGAGGAAAAAAATCATTATCATACTGCATACCCAGAAAGAACTACTCTGATTATATAGGTGCCTTTCATATATGAATATTTTTGCATGTATGTGTACATATGAATACATAAGCATATGTACATATATGCATATAATGTATAATATATATAAATTCTTAAAGTGAAGGATCAAATTTTAATTCTGTAATTTATTTTTCTCATAGCCTAGTTATATTTATTAGCATTTTTCATATGTGAAATCTGTATTTTGATTCTCATAAACAAAGCTATAAAAAGGTTACTACCAAACAGACTTTGCTTTCATCTATTTCTTTTAACACCATATTACATAGTTTAACTAGTTATTTAGCATATAAACTATTCTTTCTATAGTTTTGGTTAATAGATCAATAAATTTTCTTTTCTATCCTTCATGTTAATACAAATTATAGCATACTTTGAAGTTGTGAACACATTTCTGTAGTTTAAATTTCTGACTTATCAGAATTGATGCAGAAATCATTTTTGATTAATTCATAGATTATTTAGATTTTTCTTTATTGTTCCTTAGCACTGTATCATGTGCATGAGCCATATCTTTCAATATCTTCCTATTTGTAGGTATTTAAAATATTTCTAGTATCAGGCAAAATTACAAAGAATCCTAAAATAAGTGATCTTGTTCACATGTATATTTGCATTGGTGCATTTCTTTAGGGTTTATTTTGGAGTTAGAATTTCCACGGTGGACTTGTAGCATGCATAAAAACACAGTTTGTATTGCATGTTCACAAAGCTTCCATTGGCATAGTAGTACAGTTTCCTATTTCCATCTGCCTTGCATGACAGTAATTATTTCCCCATAGCTTTGCCAATTGAATTGATTTTCGTGCTTTCCATTTTTTCTTCCATTTTGATACATTAAAAATGGTATGCCTTGAATGTTAGTTTATATTTTCCTGATTGTTATGGATAAGATTAAATATTTGAAATGCTTTTCATACATGCTACTGTGTGAGCTTGGGAAGTAATTTCAGTTTCTTATTCATCATGAGGTGCAGTGATGATACATGAATCACAGATGAAATATTAAGAAGGGAAAAAAAATCTTAATTGCATGAATGTGTCTGTCCTATGTGTCTTCGGATCTAAAGATGCAAGGAGATCCAAGTCTGAAGGGTAGCCATGTTCAAGTGTGATTTGAAGACAGAAGGAGATGATGTTTTTTATTATAAATTGGGAGAAAATTTGGAAGTCTTGTTTAGTAGACAAGGTAGGCAACGGTGAAGGAGAGGGCAGCTACCCTGCTTCTATTGTGTTCTTAGGTTTTTAGCCTCCAACATGTGCATTTGCCATGGAATTCCTTATCTTAGCAACATTCCACATGTTTCCACTGTTCTGTTATGAAATGGGTTAAAATGTGCAGAAGAAAGGTGTAATTATTAGATCTATACCTTCCATCAAGCATACTGAGGACATGCAAAGGGATTAAGCTTCTTTCAAAATTTAAAAAAAGAAAGAAATCATCCTAGTGTTGCAAAAATGAGTAAATTTTTCTCTGTCTATAGAATATTCCTTCTGAATATGATTTGAATTCCTGAAGTAAGAACAATTCTCACATATCCTATGGAAATAAACCACAGTGAACAGCATTTATTACCATGAGAAATCCAGACACAACCGAGGAGCAAGGAGAGAATAGCACAGCATGCTGCTGTGCTTTTTCATTTGTCTGTCTTGAAATTGGTGCGACGTCATGCCTCCTCCTGTTTTATGGTTCCCTCTTGCCTCATGGGACCTGAATGTTTCCATTGTCTTTGACCTTCATGTTCTACTTGCACTTCACTAGAAGCAGTGCCTTTTCAAAGACTTCCTGTGCACAGACCTTCTGTTTGAAATCACATCCCACCTCTTTAAAATGTTCTGGTGGCCTTTAAAAAAACTATACCACATTTCATATCTTTTTCTTGTAGTCCATGAATTTCAGGCAATGCAGGTGCTTGATATTTTGGACACTCCTCTACCTCTGCTTACTGTGTGCTTTTTCTCACTCAAGTTTTCCTACCTTCTTTGCCTGGTTAAGGTTATTTCAGTAGTATGGGGGAGGAAAGACTCACGTTATGGTTAGCAATCAATCTTTTAACTTATTTGCTTTAACTTAATAATTACCTTTGAAATATTGATCAAAAGTTGATAGAATTCTATTTCTTTCTGAATGCATGAAGGAATAAAAACCTGAATGAATGTTCTTTTGCAAATAATTGATTAATAATAGTGTCTGGAAGTGTATTAGGATGTAGTAAGTATTTGAATATATAAATATATATGTATCAGAATATAGAACTATTTGAACATCATTCAGTCACAAAAGAATGTAATCGTTAACTAATGAAGTGTTTTTGAAATATGTTAGCTGCATCTACAATGTAGCAATATGTGTAAAGTAAGACAACCATGAAGCAAGCTGGGGCACAAACATTTGAAATCAGTATGCATCATTGAGAACATATGAAGTGAAAGCTATAAAAACATTTTGTCACAATTATTCAATGAGCCTCAAAAATGCCTGTTTGCTATGAGATCCTTGAGAAGATGCTCAATTACTATATGTTTAGTCTTTTAAAGAATGAACTTAATATTAATTCAATGCCTCACTTATCCAACCATTCATTTAAAAGCAAGAGCACAAAAGCAGACTTGCCCCATGAGGATACAAGCTCTTAGGCTTGACTGTGTCATGCTTTTGGAGTTGAATTCTTGAGTTTCTTTCCAAACTCCAGTCAACATTTGCAAACCACCCATTAGGAGAGCTGTGTGGTTTCAGCAGCACATTCTCAAGCTGGTGTTGCTGGTTCCAGCTGTGCTCTACTTAGGGTGTCTTTTGCCTTTACCTCTAAACACTAGGCAGTTTTTTTTAATGTTAAATTTGAATTATTCTCATTAGCTTTTCCTTAAGACAATACTACTGTATCAGTCAGGGTTCTCTGAAGAAACAGAATCTATAGAACGTAGTATACACACACACACACACACACACACACACACACGTTTATTAAAAAATAACTCACAATAAAAATAGTGTTCTTCAAGATAGCCGCACACAAGCAGCTTCTTTCCTGGCTGGAATGTTCCACAAACCCAAAAGATCTCGAGAAAGTCTCAAGCCTTTGGTCCTCTGGAGGGCCGAGAACCCTGGGTTCCGATGCCGGTCAGGAAAAGCCGGGCTCTGATGGCGATGAACAGCGAACACCAACAAGGCCAGAGGCCAGGATCTGAAGGCCGTGGGAGCAGCAACAACGTGATGGAAAAGGTAAGCTCCAAGTCAGCCAAGAGCGGAGGCAGCAGCAGCAACAGCAATCAAGAAGGCCAGACGCTCTAAAGGAGAACAACATGCACACCAAATAAGGGAAGCGCAACGCCTTCCTCCTTGCACCTCCTATTATCTGGTTCACCACTGGAAAGAACCACCCACTATGGGCTGGGTTCTCCACAGCAATCAGTCAAGTACCTGCAGGCTTGTTCAGGGGCCATTCTAACCATTAACCTTCCACAATTGCCCCCCAAACAGTCTGCAACTGTCAAGTTGACATTGAAATGCAACATAACAACTATCTTTTACCTTACTTTTTCTTCTCTCCCACTAGTAAAATTTTTAAATAGTTTACATTGAGTTTTTATGAAATTCTAGGAGATCTGTTCAATAAGTAATTACTTAAATACTGCAAAATTTTATATTGTCTGTAATTGCAAATTAAAATTTATTCTCAAATTGATCTTTCCCCGCATTGTAAAATAACATTTAAGTATTTTTCATGTGTTCTGCAATTGTAGAAATTATAATGAACATTCATTATGATCAACAACAAAGATGGTCACTGGCAATCTGGCACTCAGGAAAATAAGGCAAGATTGGAGGCCAGTTGGAGCTACATAGAAAGTATCTATCTGAAAATTAAATGTGCTAATTATGCAAACATTGATTTGTTAAAAGACAATTTCCATGTATCGATACATAATAAGAAATAGCTAATAAGAACAATGAAGGCATGAACAGAATAAAGGTAAGAATTTAGTCTATCAAAATATTATTAATTTGCCCAAAGCATTGCTTAGACATAATTTACATAGAAAATAAAATGTATTAGTTTACACATTTAGAAAATAAAAACGGAGAAAGAAATGAAAGCAACTGGAAGGAATGACATCTGTCATAGCACAAAGAGATGAAACAGGAGGTAGAATAAGATGTAAGAGGCCACAGCGGATATACTTCAAAGTTATAAGTAGAACATAGGAAGAAAATATAAATGAAAAATCATAGCAGCATTATAAATAGGAGAAGTTCTGCTGCCTCTTTCATGGAGGTTAATACAATAAGAAAATCTTATTAATAACTTTATGCTAAAGGTGCTCAAATATTTGAAAGTGGGAGCATTACTTGATTTTTACAGATTCCTAAAGATCATTCAAGAAAGATGGATAACTGGAATACTATATCTATCCAACATGTATTGAAGAAATTTATGGTAAAAATATTCATGAAAGTAACTTTAAATTGTTCCAGTGTGGGTGCTAGTATGTTAGAAACAATGTAAGCACTTATATTTTCCTCCTTTACCTCTTTCTTCCTACTTTATTATTTATATGTACTTTTTTGTGATTTTTTAACCTAAGTTTTTGTGTTTACATCAGAAGTAATTTTGTACATTCAGCTATAAAGAATCTCAACACTTTAATATTATCAAAGATCTCTACTACATACTTAGTTAATACACATAACAGTAGTAAAACTTGCACTGCTGCAAATAGCATTCGCAGCAAACCTACTTGGTAGCTACTTTGTCCTTTGGGACAAACATATTTCACACTTACAAACAAGAAGGCAAAGTCTAAGGAAGTATAGGCAGGCAGTACTGATTCTAATAGCATTTCAAATGAGCCTGTGTTCTCTTAAATCTATGAATTTTCCACACTATATAATTTCAAGACATTTCAAAATGAATGATTTATACTTTGTATATTCTCATTTTCCAGCTCATTAACTATTCTTTTTAGCATCACTTTCTTTTTTTTTCCTTACAATTTTTTTTTATTTTTCTGCTCCTACAAATGTAATAGGTATCCCTGTCCCCTCCCTCCCTCCACCCTCCTGTACTTCCCTGCTCCCTCTCTCCTTTTCCCCTTCCTTTTCCCCCTTCCTCCTTTCTCCCAGGGCCCCTCCCCCCATCTCTGAAGCATCCTTTAATGTGTATATCAAAATTTCCTCTGGATCCTCCTCTCTGATGAGGTCTAAGGACTCAGTGGCATTTCCTAGAACTCTTTCAATAACATTTTCTTTTCTAGCCCATGAATTATCTATAGACTTCAACACTTACAAACACATACATGTAACTTCTCCTTCACATTAAAATGTTTTCGAAGGAATAATTTTCTCTTTAAAAGGACTTTTATCAGTTCTATATTCTAGTAGAATATTTATACACTAAAATAATTGTTTTAATTTAAATATTGGGATTTTTTAATTTTATGTAAGAAAGTCCATGTTTTCAAGAATTTGCAGTCAAAACATTGTATACATGAAATGATATCAGATAGCTACTATTGCTGGAATATTTTGAGGGTCCTTTATCTTATAAACGTTCTATAACTTTTTATGTTAAAATTGCAGAATTGTAATAAAGCTATAAATATTGAAAAAATGAACAAAACACTTCATTATATGCAAGTGCTACAGAATTATTAGTAAAATTTTTAAAATTTACCAATTTTGATAAGTGTGTCGTGTGTGTGTGTGTGTGTGTGTGTGTGTGTGTGTGTGATATGTGTGTGGGTTTGTGTGGCACATTATACATATGGAAATTAGAAAACAATTTATAGAAACAAGTTCTCGCCTTCCACTTTGTGGGCTCCAGGACTTGAACCTGGGTCACCAGAATTTTGTACCAACACATTCACTTGCTGAGTCATCTCATTGGCTTGAGAAAAGTATTTACAAACTTTCACTTAGGCAAAGATCAAATTCATTATTGGTAAACAAATAAAGGATAAGACACCAGGACTAAAAAGGAAAAATTCCCACAGATACACAACAAAAAAGCACTGTTGGTCAGCAGTCCCCACTGCATTGAAAATATTACCAACATATAATGTAACATCACAAAAAAGTTGAGGCAGAGAAATATTACTTAGGATTTACCACAAAATGATTGCATATGTAAATAATTCTATACCTATTGTTCACAAGAAAAAGTAAAAGTAATGGGAGAACAACATAGAATGCAAACAGAAAATTTAAACTGCAAAATTAAAATATATTCTAAAATGAAAATTTTCCAGAATAAAAAAACACAAAAATTAGTATTAGTAACATGAGAGAAAAATATTTTTAAGTAGAAAACAATGAAGTAGAAAAGACGAAACACAAAGATAAAAAAGAAGCACCATCAAACAATACAAAATCAAGTATGTGTGAACTCAGAAGCGAGGATTACTGCTCTAAGAAATATTTAAAGAAAGAGAAGATGGAACTTCTACAAATTTACTTGAAATTAGTTCCTAGATCCAAACAGCTTGCAGGTCTTTGAAAAAATTGAACCTTAAATATACGACAATCAAATGACTAAAAGTCAAAGATACAGATAAAATGTTTATTGCCTTTTCACTGCTGTAGCACAATAGCTAAGACAAGCAAGTGAAGGAGGAGGGACGCATTGTTGCCCTTGACTTAAGAAAGTTCAGTCCATGATGTCTTGTTCCCCTGCTCCTGCAGTGGGTCTTTGCTCCTGGGGTTAGCAAGAGGGCTGAGAGAAAAAGGGGGAATATTGGGGTGGACCCTTCACTGCACAGTACACTGGAAGTAGATAGGAACTTGTGTTGGCCTAATCGGCACCTCCTTCCTTCCGTTTTGTCCCATCCAAACCCAAACCTAAGGGTGGTGCTGCCAGATTCAGGAGTTACTAATGCCCCTTTTCCATAAGTGGTCTGGAAATATCATCGAAGAAGCATCCAGAAGTGTGTTTTATGGATCTTCCAGGTGCTTCTCAATCCAGTAAAGTTGACCATCAATATTAATAATCACTGTGAACACCCTAAAGTCCATTGTAATATAAACTCAAAACCCACAGGTGTAGAGAACACTGCCAGCATGACCTCTCACCAACTACACATATGTGATTAGTAAAGCCGTACATAGTGGCACATGCCTACTAACCCAGCAATCTGGAAACAGACAAGAGTTCAAGTTCAAGGTGGCCTTGGTCACACAGAAAGTTCCAGGTCTATCTGAGTTCTACATTGAAAATCTGTCCAAAGAAAGCAGAGTTGGGGATTTTGCTCAGACTGCAAGTACAAGGGTTTGGAAAAACTGTCAGCACTGAACGAAAATAAAGCAGAAAAGGAAAACATGACACAGGAAGCAGAGTGACATTTCAAAAGTGAATACATTATGACCAGGACACAAGACCAAGGACATACAGTCTAAAAGGCACATTGCAGTTTGAGCTGGCAGCAGCATGTGACAGTGGTGTCCTTGTGCTGTTGACTTTGCAGGTGTGATAGAAGCAAGAGGCAAAGTGTCATGGTGACTATACCAGGGTTCCAGAGAGCCCCAGAGACCACCCAGTATATGGCCGCAAGGAGCTTTCAAGAGGCCACTGTGTGAAGATGAAAGGATTCCTGGTAAGTTTCCATGGAGACTGCCTCAATTGTGGGGATGTATCATCTGCAGAGCAAAGTTGTATGCAAGTATGGAAGCCAGCGTAGGAGTAGCCAGGTATGGAATCTACCTAGGAGTCAGATGTACAGATAAAGAAGAAATTCGAAGATTTATTTATTCTGTATAATATTCAGGTACTTATGGTTGAATAATACTCTATTACTTGCATCAACATGTAAACACATTATTTAAATGTGGGAAAATTGAAAATTTGTTATAGACAGGAAAATGACATCAAGTTAAATGAAAAGAAAGACAATTGGTACATGTTCTGTCTTATACACAGGGGGTAGAGGGAAAATGGACATGATCTATGGTGGATGCATGAAAATGTCAAATTAAATTTTCAATGTGCAGTAGTTCACCTGAATAGTTACTGATAAATTACCACCAAACACATTAAGGGAAAAAAAGGGTTTATTCTCTTAACAATAGTCCTGTTAACAGTTCTTAGTCTAGTTTGGCAGGAGAACTCATACCAACACCAGGATGCCAAGGGAACTGGCCATGACTTATCCACATAATAGCTGAGAAAAGGACAATCCTTACTTGTAGACCAGCATAGCTAGCCAAGTATACACAAGGACCCCCTTTCTCAAATAGTTTCCTCCATTTTGTTCACCTGCTTGGGGACTAGTCCCATCCACCATGGGCTGGCCCTTCTCCCATTAAACTAGGACAATCTTCTGTGGGTTAACTCTGGGCTGAATTCAAGTATCAATTCTCTACAAATGTGCCCAGAATTCAGACCCTCAAACATCAAGTTGACACCTACCTAACTATGACATACTCCACCCCTTATCAACTTGACACAAGAACATATCACTTTTAAACTGTAACCTTCACCTTGTCCCCACAGGTGTTAAATTACTCTTATAATATAAATACATTTAATTTTAAAGGTCCAAAATTTTGTAACCATAAGATCCTGTCAAATCAATTTAAATACTTCAGCACAGATAAAACATTAAAATGGAAGTACTATGATATAATAAGAAAATATCAAGCTAAGACTAAAGTCCAGTTGTTGAATACCACATCCTATAGCTCAATGTCCCTCTTCTGTTGTTCATCACATAGTCAGGGTAGCTCAAAGATTCTGAGAAATTCCAGTCTCTCTTCACATCTTGAAGTTACACAAGCAGCGTTCGTTCCTCTGGATAGGATGAATTTCCACTTGCAGCCATCTTCAGCATGCATTCATGTAACAGATCTCCCTGGCAGGTGTCCCACGTTTGCTCTGACATCTCTAACATCTTTACTCTCAATTAGCAAACCAGGCTTCAATGCCACAGCACAAAATGCCCTTCCTGGCCCTCTCTTCAGGCTTCCTGCTATATAGCGTGGGTTTTTGCCATTATCTGCAACCTTGGCAAAGAAGTCTACCTCCTTCTTCCTCTTGCGTCTTTGATGCCTCTAAAACCAGTACCACGTGGACAATATTACCAAGGTCTGGCATAACCTCCAGGTGGAGACTGACTTCCTGAAATCACAGCTAATTAAACTTTTCTGTGCTGACTCTCAGAAGAATCTCTAGAATCTAAGCATCGTGATCTTCTTTTTTTCTACCATTTCAGTGCAGAGCACTAGGTTTTCCTTCAATGACATTCACCACTTCAACAGTCCCAGCTGCACTTCTTTTTTTATTATTGAGAATTAAGGTAGAGTTTATTAGTAAAGAGAAAGGTTGGAACTCACGGGCTCCGGATGTGGAGTGCCATGAGGAGCTAGGGCGCCTCCATGAGAAGCAGAAATAAAACAGAGCTCATGGCACTAGAGCCATGGCTAGGGAGCCTCCAAGAGAAGTAGGCAGCTGGAAACAGACTCGCAGTACTAGAGGGCCATGAGGGGCTAGATCACCCCCCAGCTGCACTTCTATCTGCTTTGTCCACATCAAAACTTCAAGGCACACAACTCTCCCCCATCAAATAAACCAATCCATCATCTTTAAATTCAACTTTGTCAAAATCCTTGTTCCCTTTATCACAACTGGGCCCAAACAGCCTATAACTCTTGGCATTTCCATTATCCAAATGGTCCATTACAGATTAGTATTTGTAATCCACAGGTTCAAAATCTTCAAACATGTCAATCTTTGTTTAGCAAAATCATTCAAAATTCACAAAATCCATACAGAGTCAGATTTATCAGTAACATCCCACTTCTCTGGTACTAAATTCTGTTGCTGTTCACCTACATGGTTGCTGATAAAATCACCATCAAATGACTTAAGAGAACAAGGGGTTTATTTTCTCTTATAATTGTCTGGTTATAGTTCTCAGCCAAGCTTGACAAGAAAGCTCGCACCAACCTCAGGGCTGAGAGAACTGGCCACATCATCTCCACGTAACAGCTGAGAGAGGGACGATATTTACTGGCCAGATCAGCAATTTGAAATTGATACCTCATCAAATAGAACTACCCAGAGAGCACATTTAGTCCACAATGACATACATGACTGCATGACAAAGTGATTCTATCCATAATGAAGCTAGTATTTAACATAATGTATATTACA
Organism: Typhlomys cinereus; assembly: GCA_023101885.1. Taxonomy (NCBI): domain Eukaryota; kingdom Metazoa; phylum Chordata; class Mammalia; order Rodentia; family Platacanthomyidae; genus Typhlomys; species Typhlomys cinereus. The sequence goes on along the minus strand of JALPQD010000301.1, from coordinate 2,704,779 downwards.
CACATGCTATATCATCTCCATATTTATTCTTTGAAATGTAGACTTAGGGAAGACAGCATTCCTTGCAATTATTCAAGTATTATTTTTAGCAATAACAAATGACATACTGTTAATTTAAGTCTACATAGTAGTGATTATATTCTAAACTGTAAAAGTATAAAAGTTTTGGAATTACATTGATATACTTACTTTTATGAAAAACACTTGTTTTTCTAGTAATTTATTGCTTTTCTAAATCATGGCTTTATTATCAATAGACTCTATTTAAATCATGTCAACTATCAAAAAGTTTCATTTTTTGAGGAAGAGATGCCAGTGCTTGCTGTAATCTCAGTACATTGGGGATTGTGAGTTTGAGCTTGCCTACGCTGCAAAGTATATCTTTGTTTCAAAAGCATTACTTCTCAAAACTATGTAGTCACAATTCTCATGTTTCATATAATAATGCATATTTATCTACATTGGTTTTTTATAATTATACTTAAATAAAATCCCTTCTTTAATATCTACCTATACCCCTTACCTACCTTCATCACTATTCCCCACCTCGGTAAAAAACATACTTCTTAAGTTTTGAAAATTATTATTATCGTAGCTAGAATTAACAACTCAAAGTTGGATAGCCTGGTCACATTTGTTCAAGAATACTTGTTTCTCCAAGAAAAACATCGTTGGAACTCCCAAGTTGTGCCCAAAAGATGCTGGCAAGTAGAGAGCATGCATGAGTTGAACACAGAGCAAAGCAGAAGCTCAAGGCCACAGATTGCTCAGGAGCATCAAGCATGCATGCAGCACAGAGGCACTGAACGATGGAATGAGTTAAATATACATAAGGCATGTAAAGGACGCATTGTTCATGAGGTCTTAATTCAGTCACCCATCGTTGACATCCATTTTGGCCCTCACAGTTCTATGCCCAGAAACTCACATAAAAACCAGTTCTACGCAGCAAGATAATTTGCAAGGTATTGATATTACCCAGAGCGCTTGCTTGTGTCTCTCTGATGAAGCAAGAATATATCATTTGTCCAAGGCACTTCCTAGAAGTAGGTCCTTTGCTCGAACTCAACTCTTACTATGGTAGCTCTGTAATTATAGGGAAGTGGAGAGACAAGAAAATTGTCAAATTCAGGCACTATGCACCTTCCAATGAATGTATGGTGATAAATATACCAGTGCATTGTGTCTCTTCTGCTTTGTGTTATGTACATTAAAGGCACATAATAAATCATGTGGATCTGCTGTCTTATTGGAAAACTGCTTTTGCATTGTGCCAGGTGATCACTACTGTGTCACCAGAGCTGTACCAGAGTCATTTCCTGCATAGTGAGGAATCTAGGCCCCATCAAGCACTGTTTTGACTTTTGAATTATCTTTGTGACCATCATTACCTTTAACAATACATAATACATACATTATTTCTTCAGTCTTTACACAAAATCATTTTAATTCTCAAACACTAATGAGGTCATTAGTGGAGTCATCCATTTCTATGCATATTGGTACAATCTACACAAAACAAATTGTATTTGAAGATTGAAACACACATTTGCCACATAGAGAACAGTACCCGATAGTCTTGAACTTGAATGTGTAGATGACCTAGCTAAGCATTAAGATGGCTTTTTAGATAATCTCTCCATATTGAGTCAAACCACAAAGGTTGACTTATTGGCTTTGGAACAGAAAGACATTTCTACTTTGTCACAGCAGCTCTGCTTTGGGAAGTCTTTTCTCTGTATTTAGGATCAGTTCCTCTGAGACTTAGCATTGAAAGGGGCCCACATGTGAGACGCCATCTTGCTACTCACCACAAATTCAGAGTGATCTGAGTTAAACTATTAATATGTTAAAATGATATGATGTCTTAGCAGAATAAGACACTGATCATTTTACTTCTGTGGAAAAGTCCAGAATAAACTAAAATTGAAGACAGGATCTAACATATCAGGTATGCAACATTTTTTTGGCAACTGGACATGCACTGAAAATGTATATCTAATGGTAGAGGTGACAGCTTCAGATGTCAACTTGACACTTTAGAGCTGGGTCTTTAGGCAAATCTATGAGGAATTGTCTAACTAAGGCAAGCTTCTAGAAAAGAGTCTGTTCCCAGGTCAGAGGCATAAGGTAGAAAGCATACTTGTTGGTTTTGACAAGATGACACACCTGGCAGCTGGCAGGCTAGAAAGCAGCATTGATATTTGACCCTTCTCTCCTCTCTGTGGATATGTTGTGACCAGAAAGGCCCTCGGCTTTTGCGGTAAGTTTCCAGCTATTACCACGAATAAAGTTTCCCTTTAAACTTTTGGAACATGAATTCTTTACTGCAATAGACTATGACACTAAGACAGTTGATTTTCATAAAATGCTTTTCAAATGGGTCTCCTGGGGAGTCTTACAGGGTGTTACTGTTTCATCGTGTTGTCCAAGTATTCCAAAACAGTGCTTGAGGAAGAATTGTCATATCTATAGCTTTTTCATTTAAAATTTATTTGAAATATGAGCATTTCCCATAGGTATCACTCTCTGATGATAATAATTTTGCATATAAGAAAATGTTAACTTTCATACAGTGAAGACTTTAAGAAATGCATGTCTAATATTAATAGTTTGTTTGATTAAGTCTAGAAATGAAATAAAATATTTTTCTACCATACTTTATGTTTTTATTTTCAATCCATTTTTATTCTTTTTTTACCTTCCCAAATTTATACATTCACTTGTTTATGCATTCAGCTATATAAATAAGAAACATTTCAATCAAGCAGCTTTAGCATAGATTTCACATAATCTAAAATTTATTGGTAAAATCTCCCTAGTTCTTGCTACTTCATAAAGAACTCAAGTGATTTTTTTTCTGCTTTCATCAAATAACAATATAAGAAAACTTTTTGAGCTAAAGATATAAAACACCAAACTATGATTGAGGAGTCTTGAACGTGTGACCCTCCAAATATGCCCACACTGTGGTAGAAAGCATGACATGATACCTTTCTTCCATACATCAAGAATGATGACATCCTTACTATAACAGAAGATGGATTAACAAGAAAAATATAAGGCTTATTTATTTTATCAAAGGTATATGCAACATATTATTTTCTATAAACGAAGACCCAGAGACTTAGAAAAAGCTATACACATTGGATTGATGGAGAATGGCTGTCTCATAGAGATGCTGTGGAGATTCAGGGTGTGGTCCTGGGGTGGCGGCAGAGAAGACCACCCACAGGGCTGGTCTGCACAGATGCTTCTTAGCCTTTCCATTTGACACCCTTTGCTAATCAGGGTCAGGAGCCGTTCAAAGTGAGACATCCGACTTTCCATAGAGAAAAGATAGATTTAAGGAGAAAATGGACAGAGTATTTGAGGACAGAACTTTCTCTGAAGACCTCATTCAGTTCAAATTACCCAGCATGCCAAGGAGTCTTACTGTTTGACGCTTTGCTCTCAACCCTAAGAATCAATGGCAGGTGGACGTTGACTATTAAGAATTGATGTTGAACAAACTATAGACACATGGATATCTCTGAATATTTCCTTCTGCAAGAGGAATTTATTAGGTAAATCTGTAGGCATGTGAGTGTCATATTCTCTATGCAGGGACAGAAAGAGGAGAAGAAAGACTAATCTGCTGTGTTATCATCCATTCTTATTTCCAGCACACCTTACCTTTTTCTAGGTACTTCACCTGACCATAACATGTTAATGGAGATCGCCATATGACTCTTTTTCTTTGTTTTAAAGAATTAGGATATGCAAACACCAAGTTTAAAGGCTTTTTTTGAAATGTACACTAAGGATTCATTCATTTATCTGCATGAGACATACAAGTTAATAACTTTTGTATTTGTGTGTATGTATGTATTTCTTATTTTGTTCTGCTATTAATTTCTTTCTTTTTTATTTTTTTTATTTTTTACTCAATTATGCGCATGTATGTGTGTGTGTGTATGCGTGTATGTGTGTGTAGAACCACGGATGAATTCGGGAACCACCATGAACCACCTCCTCCTTGTTTACTCTGCCCCAGGACTCACAGGTTCCACCCTACCAGGATCAGAAACGCAGGCCGCCCCCGCTTCCACCTGGCGTCTATACGTGGGGTCTAGGATCCGAACTCAGGACCTTCTACCTGCAAGGCAGAGGCTTAACCCTTGAGCCACCTCTCCAGCCCCTAATTTCTTTAGGTAGCAACATATCTCAACAAATAGCTGTATTAGATAAAGATATTTTTCTTCCATACAAAGGCCAATTTCCTCATTTATCTAATACTTTAAAAATTTCTTTTTTAAATAATTTTTTAAAGTTAATTTTAACTAACATTTTAATTTTAACTATTGGAAGCATGTATAGTAGATAAATTAATTAATTAACTATTAATTATAATATGATGTGTAGGTATTTTTAAAGCACATATATTATAAAAATTCTAGAATGATAGTACTAAGAAAAACTCATTATACTATTTCCAGAAAAATTTTATTTATCTAATAGTTTGTATGGTCTCATTGGTCAATCCACTGGTAAACGAGTATACTTGATATAACAAATGTGTACTTTTTTTTTTTTAAGGGAGAAAGGGAGATTTATTCAGCTTATAGTTCCAGAAGGGAGATACAGTCCATTGTGGCAGAAGAGATATGAATGGCTGGCTGGCAGAAGCTGAAGGTGGCCTAAGTCAAATCCATCAAGGAAGCTGAGAGCTTCAACATTGTAAGAGTAGACTTCTTCCAGGATTAGGGTGAGGTTAATCAACCTCAAGGCCCACCCTGCATTATTACCTTCCTCTAGCAAAGCTCCACCTCTTAAAGGTGCCATAACTTTCCCAAGCAGCTAAAAATTCAACTTCATGAGCCTGTGGTGCACAACTCACACCTCAGACCACAACACACCACCCCTGATGCCTACAGGCTAATTGCCATCTCATTATGTAAACCATACTCAATCCAACTTCAAAAGTCCTCATAGACTCCATCATCAGTCCCTTAACAGTCCAAAAGTCCAAGGTCCAAAGTCTCCTTTAAAATCAAAAGACAATTTACATACTTCAATACAATGGCACAGAATAAACATTTCCATTCCAAAAAGGAGAAATGGGGGCATATCCAGAAAAGATTGGCATGTAACAAGACCCAAAACCAGCAAGAGAAACTGCAAATCCTGCAGCTCCAAATTCAACAAAGGAGCTTCCTGTTGAAATCATCAGCTCCAAAGGACTTTGATTTCACAACTCCAGCAAAGTTGCTGGTAGAACTTATCACCCTCTTGGGTTGGTTTCCCCCAGGGTATGCAGCCTCCCTTAGAAGATGTCTCACATTGAATTTGGGATCTCTAACATCTTTGCTTCTCAATGACAAACCAGGCTTTAATTTCAAAGCATGAAATGTCCTTCCTGGGTCTTTTTTTCCCAGGATTCCCAGTCCTGCCACACATTGCCTGTACTCTATCATTCTCTGAAACCTTGGAGGAATAACACATTACTTCCTTTTTCTTGTATCTCTGATGCCTGTAAATCCAGTGGATAACATTGCTAAGTTCTGCTACAGCACTGGGTTGGAGACTGGTTGTAACAGTTACTCTTAACTATTGCTGTGAGAGAGCACCCAAAATCGATCAACTTAAGGGAGAAAGAGAGGTTTATTCAGCTTACGGTTCCAAAGGGAAGGTACAGTCTCTCAAAGCAGTAGCATGGCTGGCTGGCCAAAGCTGAAGGAGGCTAAGTCACCGCAGACATCTTGGAAGCCGAGAGCTGCAGACTGCTTGCAGCAAAGTCTGAATTCTCCTAAAGGTAGGGTGGGACTAATCCACCTCAAGGCCCACCCCTTGTGACTGTCTTCCTCCAGCAAGGCTCCACCTCTCAAGGTGCCATAACCTTGCTAAACACATGAGACTGTGGGGGACACATTTCAAACCATGACATTTCACCCCTCGACCCACAGGCTCATTGCCATCTCATTATATAAACCACAGTCAGTCCAATGTTAAAAGTCATCATAGACTACAATGGTAGTCCCAACAGTCCAAAAGTCCAAAGTCCAAAGCCTCCTGTAAAATCAAAATACAAGTTACACACTTCTAACATACAATGGCACAGAATAAACATTCCCATTCCAAAAGGAAGGAATGGGGGCATATCCAGGAAAGATTGGTGCATAACAAGACTGAGAACCAGCAGGACAAACTCCAAATCTTGTAGCTCCAAGTCCAACAGGTGAACCTCTTGTTGAAATCATCTCAGTTCCAAAGGGCTTTGGTTCCATCCTTCCAATGCAGCTGTCCATAGAATACGTTGGTCTCTTGAGCTGACTCCTCCCAGGGCATACAGCTCTCCTTGGCAGGTGTCCCATGTTGTGTCTGGAATCTCTAACATCTTTACTTCTCAATGGCAAACCAGGCTTTAACTCCACAGCACAAACTGCCCTTCTTGTGCCTCTAAACTGTAGGCTTCTTGCCTCATGATGCCTGGATTCTGCCAATTTTTGAAATCTTGGAGGAGGACTCCGTGATCTCCTCCCTCTTGCATCACTGATGCCTCTAAAACCAGAACCACGTGGATGACTTTGCCAAAACTGGCCCCCTTGAATAACAGCTGATTCTGCTTCTCTATGTTGACCATCTCTTTCACTCCTGGGCAGTTGCTTGGTAAGAGAAACCAACTCTTGCTTTGGAACTCCACCCTTTAGCTCCAGTATTCTGAAAGGATTTGAATTCTTATGAGTGGGAACCTTCCTTGAGGATCCTGCCTTCAAGCTAGGGCCTCTCCTATTATCCAAACTGAGAGCAAGCTTTGATTTACAAATGGAGCTAATCTTTTCAACACCCATTTTGTTCTCTGCTTCTTCCTGGTTTGACTCTTTAAGTTTGGCATTGTATTGTTCATCATTAGATTTTACAGATTTTACTTCTTTCTGCCTGATTCTTTGCTCTTTTTCACAACTCTAAAGACAACTAAAAAGTAGCCATATCACATAGTCAAGACGACATTGCTTTGAAATTTCCTCTGCCAAGCACTCCAGCTTAACTTCAGGTAAGCTTTCAGGACAAGGGCAAAACTTCACTAAACTCTTGGCTAACACATGGCTCCATGTGTCACTCGTCCAGTTGCAAACACAGTCTCTGTTCCCCTCTGGACCATCACAAGCTGGGCTTCCATTGCCTGTGTCTCTCATAGTATTGCTCTCCTCAGAGCTCTCACGAGAAAGGCTCATTTGGTCCAACCGCCAAGACACAAAGACTTTCCCAGCACAAAGTCCCAACATTCTCCATATTTCTCCCAACAAAGAGTTCCAAAGGCACACTAGCCACATCACAGCATTGGCCATACTTTTGGGTACCAACTTCTCTCAGTTTCACAAACAATTTCACATTGTGGTGCCAGCTGTTTTTAATCTCAGAGCAATACCCCACTACCTGGTACCAATTTCTGTAACAGTTATTCTTAACTATTGCTGTGAGAGAGCACCCCAAATCGATCAACTTAAGGGAGAAAGGGAGGTTTATTCAGCTTACGGTTCCAGAGGAAGGTACAGTCTCTCAAAGCAGCGGCATGGCTGGCTGGCCAAAGCTGGAGAAGGCTAAGTCACTGCAGACATCTTGGAAGCTAACAAATGTGTACTTGAGCTGCACTTAAATGGGAAAAATCAATGACATAAGTAATTATCACTATTTCACCGCTTATAAATATTTTGGGAACCAATTACCATGGAAACCCATGTCTTTGATAATTTTTTGATGTCTTTGGATCTATTCTCTCAAGATTAACAAGGAATAATTTGGGTCATCCATATAGAAAATAAGTGGCTGTCTTCTCTTGTCATCAAACCTTCCTGGCTTGACACACACAGGAGCAAATGTTCTCTCTCGTTTACAAATTTCTTATTAGATCTAACTTGACCACTTGAACAGTCCTCGGAAGAAGATGTCACATGATAGTAGCAACTGTGATAAGGCTCCTAAATCAGAAAGGATCTATTGAATATTTACAAGTCCATTTTAGAATGCAAGGATAGTAATTTTTTTATAATTGATATTTTCTTGCTTGTTATGGTTTTGATTTCTTTTCTCATTCAGCATCTCATGTAGCCTGGGCAAGCCTTAAACTCCATCATGATTCTTCTGTCTCTGCCTTCCAGGTTCTGGCATCATATGCATGCACTCACCATGCCTGGATGATATTTTGCTTCTTAATGTAAGTTTTGAAACTCGGTGACCTACATGATATTGCTTTTAAGAACCTTCAAAGTGTTTGGGAGTTTGCACATATTAAGAGGTATTTCCCACAGGGATGCAGACAGCATTTTAAGTTGTGGTATAGAAACAAGCGTTTCAGAAATGAGAAACAGGCCAAGAATCTTTACAAAGGAAGTGATTTGATTTCCAACAAGGTTGGGCTTTGCTACCCCTTGTCATAAGAACTGTTCAGTGATATTCTTCATCGTATTTGGTTAGAATGGCTCTTCACAAGCCACAGATTAATTATGCTCTTGACATATTAACAATTGTCTCTCCCTAAGAAGCTTCTGGCAGGCTAATGGATAAAAGTCGCCCTATACTCACATGAACTTGAATATACACACCTAACTGTGTGTGGGCTCTCAATATAATCTATTGAAAATATGACAAATATGTTTATAGTGGGGTGATATATTCTTGGCTCCAATGCGCACATGTTGGAATGCTGTATCCTGTGGCCTGTCAGTAATCAGAACCCAATGCCACAAGGTATGGCCCCTTAACATGCAGAACACTTTGACGGGAAAGACGAAGCCTCAGCAATATGGGCTGTGGGACCATCTCCTGTCTCCCTGTCCTCTTCTCCATTTTCTTTATCAAAATGAATCTTAGAATTCAAAAGCTCTTTTCTTCAGTTGCAGTGTAGAAACTGAAAGGCCTCTTCTCTCAAAGCAGCTTATAAACCTCAGAACTTCATTCTTTCCCTTCTGCCTTGAACACTCTGCTCCAGGGCTCATGCCCTTAGTAGGGAAGAAGTGCTGCATAGAGAAGCCAGAAAGAATCTGCACAGACTGGCCTTTCTCTAATTCCCTCTTCAGTCCATCACTGGTGGAATGATCACATCTCCACATGACTGTCCATTCTGCACCAAACCCAAATATAAAAGCAGTTCTCCTCAGATGTTTGGATCTTCATTACTAAAAGCTTCCAAGACATATACATTTATTGAATTATTTCATCTCGTTACGTTAACCCATCTTTTGTTACAGGAATGCCAACTGTGTTCCCAAGGATAGATGTGAAATGGGTCATGCTCCTTTATTATATCGGTGTTGATCATTATCTGGGAGCATGGTCAGTTAATGAGCAAAATGCAGTATGTCAATAGTGTTCTATCATTATTCAACTGACTGTGTTTCATATTTTGTTGCTGCAGTGAACACATGACCTAAATAGGCCACACTCAGGATTCTGTATTACAATTGATTATTACGGCAGAAGAGTAAGACCAGCAGGAGGAGCAGAGGTTATTGGTATGGCTGAGAGAAGAAGCAGGAAGAGCTGAGAGAGGAACAGTGACCAATGCATTTATTCTCGTCTATTTAGTCTTAACTGGCTCTCTCCCCAGTTTATCCACCCGAAGGGTGGCCCTATCCACCATAAGGTAGGTGTTCCATGAGGGAACGATTATATGATCCTGTTCAGAATTTCACCTTAAGTGGAACAATTCTTTGCAAGGTGTGCCCACAGGCCCACCTCTTCATATGTTCAAGTGAACTGAAACCAGCTGGCATGTATATCATATAGGAATAATCCAAAAGCTTCCTGAAAATACAAGGGATGAAATTTTAATAAATGTGAGGCAAAATGAAAGCATGTAATATTTCCTTCAAGTGTACATAGCTATCATAATCTCACCATTTTTAGTATGTTGTATTCAAAATATGTTTTTGTAACCTCAGGTGAAAGATGATGAAAATTTTCACCCTGGTTAGTTTATTTTACTTTAAAAGTTAAAAAAAGTTCTGCGTGTTTATTTTTTAAACTTAATCCTTTTCAGATGTTAGCTCTAAACCAAGATAAATTGAAAGCAAAAGCGTGCTGCTGAGATTTGTCTCTGGATATGTCTTTGCTGGTATTCTCTAGCTCCATGTGACATCTCAGACCATTATATCCATCATGACCTTTATCTATGTGAGAACAGTGCTTCCTTTGCATTGTTAGTCCTGCAGTTAGCATTCAAATCTTATCTATTGTTAGATCTTAAAATTGTATCTTTGCATAAACATAAAAATATAGGATTTGAGGCATGAAGAAGCAAGGAAGAAAGAAAAAATCAGAATGAATATAGAACAAATAGGAAGATACTAAATATAGGACTTAACTTGTGTTTATGGTGAGTATAAATGGTTTGACATAAAAACAAGAAAAATACTTATTTCGTTTATACCGTTTAATTTTTTATTGAGAATTTTTCATACACAAAATGGTTTTATATCATTGTCATGACTTCCTCCCTACTCACCCCCTTCCTATCCCACCCTTCCCTTCTCTTCAGTCCAGTCATGTCCCACCGTTCTCCTGTCCCTCTGAGCGTGGGTCACAGAGTTCCCTTTTGGGGGCCTGTGCTAGCAATGTTGTGGCGTTGCTGTTCCAGAGTCGAAGATCAGAGGTTAGAAACATGAGAGGTACAAACAAGGAATGTATTAGAACTAAGAGGAGAGGGAAGGAACCCTTGGATGGTTGACCTAAGAGAGGCAAGGAGGAAGCCACACAGCCCTAAGGAAGGAGAGCATTAGAGGAGAGGAAATAGACCACAGAGAACTAAAGAGAGCCTCCAAGAGCACATGACAAGGAAGAGACGGAGCCAGATCTTTTATAGTCCATACATTGTTAATGAGTATCTCAGCAGTTTCTGGGAAGGTAAGCCAAACACTGGAAGGGTGTTGGGACTGGAACATTCCTAACTGTACTAGCTATACAATGGAAATTAAATGACTTCCTCACGCAAGGGAGTCAGATATCTTTTTATTTGTTGTAATATATGTGGCAAAGTCATATGAGGGGAAGTTCCTATTCCATTCCTGTCCAACAAACACTTCCCAAGTACAATTTTTTTTTATAAGATCCTCATTAGTCCACGGGTGTTAGAAGTTCCCATTGCAGTGAATTCCTGAGTATAGCAGCCCAGTTGAGGTCAGAGTGTGCTGGTCAGAAGTGCCTTACCTGTCTTGAGGCTCTTAAAATCTTACTGCCCTCTCTTCCACAAGGTTCCCTGAGCCTTGGTGGGGGGAAAGATTTTAATAGCCTAATTAGAGCTGAGCATCCCACTGTCACTGATATTCTGCACTCTGGCCAGTTGTGGTCTTCTGTCTCACAAGTCCATTGCAATAAGGTGCATCTTGGTTGAGCTCTGGAACTTATTTTTTTAAATCTAAGTGCTAAATGAGGAATATTTAGATGATGGTTTACTACCAGGTTTTTGTAGTTAACACTAAGAATCTGTTCCTGTCTAGTGTCTCTTTTTTTCTCTTCTACTGTTATTTGGATAGGTTTACAGTATCAGGCATGAGTTCCCTGACAATAAGGGGAGATTTAGAACCCATTCAGAAAGTAATCGGTTACCCATAGGTCTTACATACTGCAGTTGCTCTCCTAGATTCTTCTTACCACAGCTGTAATAGCTTGCAACATCCATAACAAGGTGAGGCCCTTGGTTCCTCTTTTTCTCCTGAGCCACTTGCCTTTTTCCCCCCTCCCTTCCCCCTTATGAAGACCTTTCTTTTTTTTAAGACTTTTCTTTTATAATGCTTTATTAATCTAGTTATGTTTTTTGTCTCTATTTCTTTGATATCTTCTTCCCTTCTGCCCCTCAACTTATAGTCCTTCGTAGTTTCTTGTAGATATTATAGGAGTTTCCTTTTGAGTGTGTTGTTTCAAGGATTTAAAGCTAGGATCCACTTACAAGAGAGAGAATGTGGGATCTGTCTTTCTGCATCTATGATACTTTCATCAGTACAATTTCTTCCAGTTTCATCCATTTACCAGAAAATTTCATTAATTAATTTGTATTGACAGCTGATAATATTCCATTGTGTATATTCATTATCTGTTTGTCTACTGTTGGTCATCTAGGCTGATTCCATTTCTGTACTACTGTGAACAGAGCTGCAATGAACATTATCCTACATGTGTCCCTACAGTAAGATGTAGTTTACTGTGGGAATATTCCCAGGAGTCGTATAGCTGGGTCATGTGATATTTTTATTTTTAACTTTTTAAGGAGTCTCCATACTAATTTTCAAAGGAGTTATACAAATTTGCATTCCTACCAGCAATGTATGAGTGTTCCCTTCCTCTGGCATCCTTGCCAATATTCGTTATTGTTTGGGTTTTGGATTTGAGCATTCAGTTTATGCAGAATTTTTAAATGTAAAATACATTTGTGAGTATACTATTAACAGTTAGAAAGTTTAAATGTAATTTAGATTATTTATCCTGAGGATAAAGGGAGTCTTGAAATTATTTATAGAAATTTATATTACAGTTGATTTCTTTATGGTGATCTCATCGGCTTTTCCATGCACACACTACTGGATACTTTTGTCCACCCTTTAGAACCTTTTAAGCCCTATGATTTTCTTATCAAGACTGATTATTAGCCAAGGAGGTTGTCTGTTTGCATCAGCCTGTCACAGGTTTGTGACATTCATCTTTGTGTTGCTTTTGAAGAATAGAATCTCACGTGTTTTTCTCTGTCTTCTGATTCTTACATTCTTTCTTTCCCCTTTTCCACAGAGGTTCTTCAGCTTTTGGCCATGTCGAGGGCTCAGATTCCCATTCTTCTTCAGCATCTTGTTCACATGCAGATATCAACCCCAGAACCCCACAGGAGACTCTGGATGAACCTAGTATACACAAAGCAAAACAAAAGGACTTTAATATGGAAGACTAGAAGTGGGGAGAGTAAAGAAAGTGGGAAAATAGGGGATACCAGAAGGGAAGTCAAAGGAAGTTTCTAGTGTTGAAAGGAAATGAGAATCATATTGCCATCTAGACTGGGAGGACCAAAGGGTGATGCTGACAGGTGAGCAAATAAAAAGATGAGGAAACCAGCAAGAATGAGGGAAGAGCTTTGCAGCTGGTGATAACATTTTGAGATAAAACGGGGTAATGGAATCATGATGTGCTAAGGAGGCACCAGGGTTCCAACAAGACCAGAAATGAGGAAACACAGTGAAATGAGGAAGTACTTTGTAATGCTGAATGGAAAGCATGATTTGACACTGATGTGTGGGCTCACAGAAGGAGAACGAGGACAAAGAGAAGGTCCAGGTCACAGCTCATCTGAACCAAAGCCATGGGAGCATCAAGAGGCTGGAGCCTGGATATACTTTGAAAGTGAAGCCAAAAACAGTTCTTCATGAATTAGATGTGATATGTAAAAGAATTGCAGTCAATGCACTGAATGATTTTTGTCTGAGCAAATGCAAACACAAGCTGCCTAGCAGGGATGTAGGAAAGGTTGTACATGCAGCAGACTTGGGAGTCAGGAATCTGGTGGTCCCCATCAATTAGGTGTCAGGGATCTAAGCACAGATTCATGCAGGTGATTGAAAATTCAAGTTGTATTTAGTATTCTGAGATAAAAATATAAACGTGTTATCCAAGCTAGAAACTGAGTATTTAAAACCAGGAGCTCACTGAGCTTAGCCCAGGGAGTGAGTCTGACAGACAAGAGGATCTGTAAATGAGGTACAATAAAGTTGGGAATGTAGTATTAATGATATGTGCATATAAATTGGTTCTCTAAATCCTGGTATAGGGTTTTGTGATAGTTAATCTTAGGTGTCAACTTGACCACACCTGCATTGTTAACTAAGATCAGCCGTAAAATCACCTGAAGAGATTACCCAGATCAATACATTTATAATATGAAGACCAACCCTAGATCTGATTGGAACCTCCCTAGATCTTATTGGAACCTCCCAGTATTGGACCAGATAAAAAGAAACATAGAACAGAAGACTTAGAAGAAGAAGAGAGATTCCAGGGTGTTTGCAGTGAAATTAGCCCACCTCCAGCTTCAGCCACCAGCCAAGTCACCTCCTCCTTGAAAGACTGTTTCTCCCCTTTGAAACAATAAATTGAATAATTCTCCCTTTCTTCCTTAAGTTGTTCGACTCTGAATGCTCTCTCACAGCAACAGTTAAGGGTAATTATTACAGGTTTGAATGTGAATTGTCCTGTGAAAAGTCCATGTGTTCAAATCCTTAACTGATGTTAATGTTTGGGAAGGTTGTACTTTTACGAAGCAGATCCTTAGGGAAGGAAAGCATGTCAGGGCGGAGGGGGTTGAGATCTGTTGGCCCAGTCCTGTTCCTCTGTCAGTTTGCTCTTGTTCTCTCTACCTCTTGATGGCTGGAGTGATGTGAAACAGCCTCCTACTTCTTTCAGCAATGCCTTCTGCTATGCCATTCCGTCACAAGGGATGGTATCGTGTCTGGAACTATAAACCAAGTAAATACTCCTTTCTTCCCTATTTGGTTGAGTCATTTTCTCATAGCACTATAAGATATTTTTCATATTTTTACCATGTTGAAAATAGTAAGAAAAATGTCTTGAAATTCATGGTTACCACTTACTTCTGAGTTTTTTTTTTAACATCTGTACTACATTTAATGATAGAATACAAGAAAAATAAAACAAATGTTGAGATGATTTCATAAACTATCCCCTATTTTCAAAATTCTAATTTTTGTAACTGTTGAAGACTACCAAATGATATTTTCAAAGAACTCCAATATACATGTTATAAACGGTAAAGTATATATTTTAATTTAAACTTTAATATGTTGATTAAAATAATTATATTTTGTAATAAACCAGAATAATTACAGTTTCATCAAGCAAATTGTATGTTGACTGGTACATTTAACATTTGTGTTAATTATCTTTGCTAAAATTTCCATGATTGTCAGTTTCCAAAAGTTTTAACCAGCTCATATATTAAAAAAAAAAGAAAGGGGATATGTTAACATTGTCAGAGAATCATTCCCCAAGCTAAATTTTTCCCTAGGTAATATTTATAGCATTTTCTATTATTTATACATTCTTTAAATGATGGATTATATCTGTGTTTGTTTGTATGTGTGAAATTTTAATTCTAAGCAAATGATTCCCACCTAAGCTATATTTTAAATCGCATTCCATGTTAAATCCAGATTATATTCAGTTTAATGTACTTAACATTAATTGTGAGGTTGGCTGGGAATAACATTTGTTTAATATTTAACAGTACTTTTCCATGACAAATTGTTATATTATTAATTTTTTTGTTTAGCATACAAAATACATATGACTAGATTGATAAGAATGTATATGTATCTAAAGAAGTAGGAAACTATTCCTATATCTTTTCCTTCCTGCAGAAATATAGTATGACTGTTTTATCAACTTTATATTCCTATTATTTTCATATGGATAAATATTTTCTTCTTGTCATGGTTAAGCACAGGTGTCAACTTGATTGTTGAGGGTTTGAGCTCTGGTCACAGTTGTAGAGAATTGATGGTTGAGTTAAACCCAAAGCAAACCTGAAGGAGATTGTCTAGCTGATGGGGAAGGTCCAGCCCATGGTGGGTGGGATTAGGCCCTGGATAAATCACAGAGCTGGTTGAGAGAGTTGGCATCCTTCTGTTCACTTGACCAGACATGCTGGTCTGGCAAGTAAGGATTGTCCATCTCTCAGCCATGGAGTGATGTGAAAGAGCCTCCTACTTCTGTAATGGTGTGACCAGTTCCCTTGGCCCTGGTGTTGGTGAGTGCTTTCAGGTTCACTTTATCTAGCAATCTATCTATTTATCTATCGTTTGTCTCTCTACTTACCTATCTGTAATCTATCTATCATCTAGCTGTCAATGTATTATCTACCACTTATCTACCTACATATCTATCTACCTATCTATCTCTTTGTATCATCTATCTATTATGATAATGAATATGAAATCCAGAACTCATATACACATTGTTCCTTTACTATCTAGTCATATTTTCTTTCTTTTTAATTTTTAAAAATTTTTAAATTTTTCTAGTTTTACAAGCATATTGAATACTCAACCTTGTTTCCTCCATCCCCCCTCCCTTGCATTCTCATCCCTTTGCCCACATTTGCTAACCCTTGAAATTCATAAATTTCACTTTCATATAACTATATACAAAAATTGCATAGGTACATCTGTAAATGTCATCCACAACTTGACAGAATTTCAAAATTTTTATATAATACTAATTATAATTTCTCTAAAATGTTTGATGTAAGACAGAGAGAGAGAGAGAGAGAGAGAGAGAGACTGAAAGAGAGACCACAGTAGTCAAGAAGACAACTTTTAGAAACTGGTTCTCTTCTTTCACTTAGTGGATTGCATGCATGGAACTCAGTTACTAGGTCTGAGCGCAGGTGCCTTTATTAGCTCAATCAACTTCCAGCACAATAATTGAAATAGTTTTCAGCTCAGTTAATTATAATTCATTAAGAAATCAAAGAAGGGCAGGACATGGGAAAGGAGCAGAGACTGTGAGTGGGGCCATTGTCTCAGGTGGAGTGGGAACCATGGTACCAAATATGCTGTCTGTCCTCCTTCCTCTCTTCTACTGGTGCTTTTGAGCCTCATATAACATAAATATTTGTCTTTGGAGATGTATGCAAAACTGACAGTAGTGACTGATTCTTCATAATAAAGCAGGGTATCAGAGATGACTGCAATTCTTAACTAATATGTTAGAACAAATACTATATTTCTATGAGGACAATGAAGCCTCTTTTGCATTACTTTTATCATTGACTATAAAAATCTATTACTTATACTGCATCATGTTTTCTATTATCTTTGGGGAAATGAATTTGAAAAGTCCCTAATTTATAGTTAAGAGACATAGATAAGTATTTAGTTCAAATTTGTTGCTGAAATATTTGTAAGGTTGCACAGGATCTTCAGAGCAAATAGGAATAGCTAAAATAAATTGGCTATAGCATAGCTGCTTTCCTTACACCAATATTCCTCATGCCTGGCTGCCTCTCGTCCAGTACAGATGGCATATCTACAGCTCTGCCAGGCAAGGAGCATCTGTTCTTCCAAGGGCAGAGAGTCCTGCAGAGTCAGAAGCACATCTTGCTGATAAACATTTTCAGCCTACATCATAGATGCTGACTTGACTTTATTTTTCTGGGCACTTTAACATCATCCATCTCCTAGTTATTTTTCTGATACAATCATTAACCTTTAAGATCACAGCATATGATATGCTAACACAAGTTTCAAAAGGGTCATTGAGGATTTGGCTTTGTTAAACACATTCTGGTTTTGTAGTTGTGGCTACTAGTGTTGTTTTCTATTTTATAATGGGAGGCCTGTTGCACGTGTGGAAATAAAATATAGGTAATATCAAGCATTTGAATAGTTTAATAGAATTCAAATTGATCAAGAACATGAACTCTCCTAATTTTAAGATGTCCCACTTCACATCAAATTCGTTACTTTCTTTTCTGTAAAACAGAAGGAAAAACAGACAGAAAAATGTCTTTAAGATCATTTAGGATTTTGTTACTAACAAAATTGAAGATTTGAGAGATGTATGTACAACAATGGAAAGAAATGGGAGTTCTTAGACATGAGGCAGTTCTGCCTAGAGATGGAGAAGAGACTCCACCCATTCTGCATGTGTGCATCTGTTATAACTTCCTTTTGTACACATAAAGTTAACTATCATTTGTCAAAGGTAGAACTATAATAAAATAAAGTCAATAATTCTCATAAAATACAAAAGTTGTTTATAATATTAAGGATATTTTGATAATTTCTTCTTCTAGAGAGCATTACAATTCATTGTCCCTAAAAATTAGCTGTGCTTCAAAGAACAAAATTTATCTTTGGCTCAGTTCCAACCAGTGGTGCTGACCTGTGCTCTCTTTCTCTCCTTGGTGACCACAGAAGCCCACTGATGAACCCAGGCTCAGGAAAGGCAGAGCAGACATCCTCAGCTCCATGGATTACTTGCTTGAAGAGAATCTCTTATTTACAGCAAAGATTTTTCCCTAAGTTACTGTTGCTATTTGTTGTTTCATTGTCTTTTGTTTTCAGGTAAATGATGAGAAGTAGCCAGTTTCTCCTGTAGCTTTCCAGTCATTGGTCATTCTCATTTACAGCTCCCAAAATTTTCCTTGTGCAGGCCTGGTGGCCTGGAGTTGAGGAGAATCACAAAGTCTCAGACCTGCAGAGAGTCAGTTACCTCATTGGCTAGAGTGACAGGACACATTCAGAGCTACAAGCAAAATAGCTTATCTGGTAGGAACCATTCTTTTTGCTGCTGCGATACAAGACTCATACACAACTTAGAAGAAGGGAATTTATTTACCTTATAGTTCCAGAGGGTAGATATAGTTTATGGCAAAAATCTCTTTGCAGAAGACATTGGGAGCGAAGCTCATTGTGGTTCAAGTCACAGCAGTCACCACAGAGGTGGAGAGAGCAAGAAGCAAACTGTGAGCAAGCAGACTGGGCTATCAGAACTCAACGTGCACCCCTTGGACTTGCTTTCTCCAGCTATGCTGCGCTTCCTAAAGGTGCTATGACCTTCACAAACTACCATAGCCTGAGGATTCCGACACTATGAAGGGGCAACTCACATCCAAACCAAGCAGTTTAAAATCACAAATGATTCAAACAGAGGCGCTAATTAGCCCATTGTATATTGTAAAGCAATGAAAACATTGAGCATTCCTTATTACCACAAACTGGTTTTAAACGGACAGACTAATAAAGTTTTGGGTGTCTAGTGCTCCCAGTAGGAGAACCACTGAATTAAATGGGGCAGGGGATGGCTAGAGGGAATGCGGCCTACTTCTTGGAGCTTTCCTTTCCTCTTTGTTCCTAATATAATTTATTTTATTTTTTTTGCTCATACAAACATAATAGGAACCCCTGTCTCCTCCATCCCTCCACCCCTCCCTGGCCCTCTCTGTTCCCTCCCCGCTTTGTCCCTCCCTCCCTTTCTCCCAGTGCCCCCTCCCCCCTCTCTGAAGCATCCTTTAATGAGTATATCAAACTTTCTTGTGAGTCCTCCTCTCTGATGAGGTGTAAGGACTCAGTGGCATTTCCTAGAACTCTTTCTTGTGTTCCCCTTAAGTATAGGAACACTATTGTGACTGTTAACCCCTTGCTTCTAAGGATCCTAGTGCCTTTAGTCCATGCTAGAATTTGAGGGGTCAATGATATGTTGGTCATTGCGCAGATCATGCAGAGTCCTGTTATAATTGCTTCGGCCCTAACTTGTGTGGAGTATCTTGCATATCATGACTCCTCCCCTCCTTGTGCTCTTACAATCTTACCACCCCCTCTTCTGCAATTTAGATTGGAGTTGTACATGTTGCATCAGAGAGGGTTCTGGGAGCACCAGTCACTTCTATCTACCATGCTTGGTGTTATTTACGACTTGAACATAGACAGACATGCTCTTTAGTCTTATACTGTGCACTTTTTGACTGAGAACATAAATTCCTCAGTTATGCTGAACATATCTTTCTTGATTTTTAATTTGGTCATTCAGTTCTGTCATAGTTCCTATGAGTTTATCCCTGTGCTCTGTGCTATACTATAGACAGTCACTGCCCTCACCTCCTGTGCTCTCTGAGCACCATGCACAGTCCCCTCTGCTCACCTCCTGGTCCTGGTAACAACAGACTTGCACTTTCTATTTGTCATTTTTTGAGAACTTAATAAAGTCTAACTGTATATAATGATGAAATAAATAACTAAATCCTTTCCCTGATCCTAATACATTTCCAACATAGTCAAGGTATGCCTGTAGATGATGTTTAGTGAAACTAATTGTTTGACAAATATGTTTATTTTTATTGGTAGTGTGTGGGTGTTTGGGTTGATGACTTTGAAGTTCATTTGAAAAATCATATTTTGAAATTTGAAAAATCCTATAATTAATACTTTAAATAAGTCTTAATGTAGACAAGCTTTTACTTGATTCATTTATCTTAAATTATATTAGTTATCATTTTGATCTTGAAGTGATTTGCCATCTGTTTCAAGCAAAAATCTCAATATTTATTTTAATAATGGGATAGAAGATGAAAGTAAGCAATAAATACATTGATCTAAAAAGTTTGATACAAGTTTAATTGCAATGTAAGAATTATTCAGGACATGTTAGAAATTTTCAAAGAAATTGATATGAAGCAATAAACAAAAAAGAATTAAAATGCATCCTTTCGTTTTGAGTACTTGTGACAGTATTGGTGTTGGAGTGCAATTATCAAGCTTAATGACTTTGTAAATTTAGGTCATTGGGACTATTTTTTTAATTTTTTAACATTTTTTATTATTATTTCCGCTCATACAAACTTAATAGGTAGACCAGTTCCCTCCCCCTCTCCTCCTCCCCCTGAACCCCCTTCTCCCCTTCCCTCCCTCCCCGTCTCCCAGTGCCTCCCCCCCAATTCCCAGAGAGTCCTTTATTGTGTATGCCTAACTCTCCTCTTGGTCCTCCTCTCCGATGACGTATAAGGACTCAGCGGCATTCCCCTGAATCCTTTCTCGTGTTCCCCTTAAGCATAGGAACACTACTGTGGCTGTCAATCCCTTGTCTCCAAGGATCTTGGTGCCTTTAGCCGATGCTAGACTTTGTGAAGTCAATAGTGTGTTGGACATTGCGCATGGCATGCAAAGTCCTATTATGATTGCTTCAGCCCTAACTAGTGTGGAGAATCTTCAGATCATTGCTCCTCCCATCCTTTTGCTCTTACAATCTTACCACCCCCTCTTCCGCAAATGTCATTGGGATTATTTTAAAATGGTTTAATCTCGAGTATAGGAATGTAGTTAAATGTTTTGAGGAAATATTTTTCTTTAAGATTGTTGCATTACTTGTTTTGTTTTTAATTTCATTTTTCTTTTTTCTCTCCCCTAGTTCCCATTCCCACCCCTCTCCTTTTTCCCTAACAATCCTTTGTCTCCCCTGTCACATTCCCTTCTATTTTCAAATCTTTTCACTTGTGTGGTCCACTGTGTTTCATCTAGTTTGGCTTTGATATCATATGTCTGACATGATTTATGCTCCAGCAAATGTGTATACCACTGAGGATAGCACATTCCTTTTCTTCTGTTAAGTATTAGTTCTTATAAGTCTCTCAGTGAGATGTGGAACTTTTTGAGATCTTTCCTCTCCTCTGGTGAGATGTCAATAGAACAGCTAAAACTTGTGTTTCTAATTTTTTCCCTTTAATCATTTTACAAATCATTTACCTTCATTTTATTCATTCAGTCATAGGTCCTAAGTAGAATCAAACTATTAAAGTTCAATTATAAATAATTGATAGAAAATTGTCATATAATCACTTTTATATGCATAGATTAGGAAATTCTCAGGTCTTAACCAAGAAATATCCTTTCGCAATGGAAGTGCAACTGCCCAAAGTACAGAGCATAAATGATTGTGGACTGCTTGGTCCTAAATAGGACATCAAAATCACCCTTCACTCAAGGCTTGAGGAACCTTGAAGAAGAGGGGGCAAAAAGATCGAAGGACCCCCTTAGGGAAGAAAGAGGTGCTGCCAAACTGTCTTTTGGTCCAGAAAGGGCTGCTGCACCCAGGAATTCATGGCTTAATTCCCAATACCTCTAAAGACTTTGCCTACTAACATTTCACTGTAAAAGGGGCCATCTCAAGAGAAATTACACCTTCCAAAGAGACTATTGAATGTGAATTTCAGGCAAAAGAAGGGGAGCTTCTTTCATCAATGATCCATGTACCAGCCAGTACTCAGACACCTGCCAGATACAAGCAAAAAATACATGAAAATACAAAGGAGAATGTATATAATTGGAAAAGGTAGAAGGATGGACCTGGGTAATAGAGTGAGAAAATGGCATAAGTTCATTGACTCCACATGTGAATGTATCTAAGTGTTATGTTGTTGCCACTATGAGAGATTCAAGGTTCAGGTACAAATAGGTGCAGAACGATCAGACAGCTCCGAATAACTTCCATTTTGCCCTGACAGCATGGCAGTAACCTTTGCAGAGAAAAACAGAAATCCTCAACCATTCTTGTCAGATGGTGAGCTTTTCCCTCGCTGTGTCTTACCTGAAGAATTTGATATCCGTAACTATTCTGAGGAAATATTCCTTTTTGCTTTGTTTGTTTGCTTTTAGATTGGCTGGCAAAAGTTTGCATTAATGAAGAGATTCTGAGCTTTGAGCTCTTTTTGGAATTCTTCAGTAGTGCGAATCTCTTTCCAGAGTTTCTCTTGTAAAAGCCCATCGCCACCCTTAGGTGTATAATACTATGAGGGTCAATGTTCAACTTGAAGTGCTCTAAATCCTCAGGAGACTTCCTCAGGAAGTGAGAAGTGATTGGCTGGTAGTGATAGGAGGAAGGCCCGCCCTAAGTGTGGTTGGTGCCAATGCCAGCAGGGGTCTGAGACTGAGTGAAAGGGAAAGAGTGAGCTGAGCCCAGAGTCCATCTTACCCTGCTTCCTGCCTGCAGCTGTGCTGGGACCAGATGACGTCACCCCAAACGCCTCTCATTCCTCCTCACACTACCTGAAACTGTAAGATAAGCCATTCTTTACTTTAAAAAACTCTATTTCCATTAAAACATATATCATAAAGGCTACTTTGTTATTAGGGACATCACATACAATTTAATACATACACATATTTTTAAAATCAGGAAATTCCTTAAGTTATAATCAGTGTGTTGATAAGAATTTCTAAAGAATAGATAGTAGTTAACATATCCACATTTACATATGTGTTCATGAAAAAATGGAAATGAATGAAGCTTTCTAAACTTGGGGGTGAAAATGTACCAGTCATTTATAATAGAAGTTTTTGGTTTTTAATTAAAAAAAACTCCATAAGAGCATTTTGGGAATGGAAAAAATTCCCCCCCAAAATTTCAATATAGACTAAATCTAGTCTATCATAATAATTACAAAAATGAAAAGATAGTGGAGTACAAGATTGAGTAATGAATATTGTTTGGAAAACAGTACAAAAATGATAAAAATAGTAGTTCTGGCATATCCTAGCATGTGAACATATGACTTGATAATTAAAAAAGATTTTTATTTGCTTAACAGTATAGTTCTTAGGCTGGGGATGTGGCTCAAAGGTTAAAGCCTTTGTTTTACAAGGAAAAGGAACTGAGTTTGGATCCTGAGAGCTCATGCAAAAATGCTGGGCAGTAATGGAAGTAAGATATAATTCTGGCCCTGGAAGGCAGAATTTGAGAAATCCAAGAGCAGAGCAATAAAGAGGGAGAGCAATCCAGGTTGATTCCCTGATGTTACCCTTGGGCTTCCACATGCATAGATACTCAAGTGTCTTCTTGTACATATGTACAAACAAATAAATACATATATATATATATATTTGTTTGAAAAATTTAATCTTTCACTAAAATCATAAATTTTCTTCCTATTCTATCAATTTATTCTACACATATTAAAATTATTTTATATCAAAGAAACAGAATCTTCATCAAAATGTATTTTTAATGTATTATTACTATGAGGCAACCTACTCGTACACTCTAAATTATTTCCTTAAAGGCCAGTGGGACTATCGTGACATATGTAATAAAAATCTATGCAATTCTATAATAATTAAAAAAGATGGAATGTATAAAATTCTTCTTTTATATATGTATAAATAATTGTAAAAACATGAAAAGAACACCTAGTGAATGCTCTACTATCCCTTTTTATGACATTCATACACTTCCATTGAAAAGTCTAGAAATCACTTTTTCAGAGTTTACCAATTATTTTTAAGACAAATCATTCCACTACAAATGAAACCAATTAATCACTCAAACAAAAAGTATATTATTGATTTTTTCTTATCATTGCCCTTTCTGAATAAATGAAAAATATACCTTGTAACTGCTTCAAGAAAATCTGAACAAAAGTAGGTTGCTATTTCATATTTGAAATGACTTGATAGTAGGAAACATCAATTGTACATATATGGTGTATATATATGTATGTGAATATGTACTCAGAAAGAAAAATGCCACTTGTTTTCTCTCCTATGTTGACTATCATGTAAAAGTAAAGGCAAACCATTATTGATGTGGTGGTAATGAGAACAGAGGTATGAGAAGACAACAGAGATGTCAACATAATTTGACTACATTTCATTATTTGAAAATGTACTTTTTTAATAAAGTACATTGTATAAAAATATCACAATTAAACTTATTACTTTGTATAATTAATATTCACTAAGCCCCCAAAATCCACAGTTCTTGTGTACACTTATGTTTATAGCCTTATTTCCAAGCCTACACATTGCTGACTTTGGACCTTTAAGCTCACACCAGTACCACAAGTCCTTTGTAGGTAGTTGCTCATAAAGTTGGCCATCCATAATGGATCCATAATGGAATATTCCTTAAGCTAAAAAAAATGTTGGAATTGTTTGAATGATTTTAGAAGAAAAGACATGCATTGAAACAATGTAAAAGTATTTGATCAGTTCATGTCTGCCTCCTTAACCCATAGATCCTTTTCAGGC
The DNA here is from genome assembly GCA_023101885.1 of Typhlomys cinereus. Lineage (NCBI taxonomy): Eukaryota > Metazoa > Chordata > Mammalia > Rodentia > Platacanthomyidae > Typhlomys > Typhlomys cinereus. The sequence goes on along the minus strand of JALPQD010000301.1, from coordinate 2,680,228 downwards.
CCCACATTCGTTCAAGTTTCAGGATGAGGAACAGAGAAATATCAGAAAATATCTTTGATTGCTTAGATATATTTCACCAAATAATTATGTAAGACCTTGTCAATTTTCTAATATTTTTGTAGCTGATGAGAAGAGGAATTTTAATTCTTCTTTCACATGTAGATCCAATGGCAGCATGTGTTTAAGACTGTCCTTGTAATACATATTCTTAGTTTAAAATTTTGATGAAAATACATTCCCTGCGGATGCCTTGGTCTGAATTTAGATGTCCCGCTCTGTTCCGTGTGACAGTAAACTTTTTTTTATACTACTTTTCTGCTGTTTTGGTAAATACAACTTTTCATTCTATTTTGAAGTCAGACAACACATTATCTTCTCTGCGCTGTTCATTAACATGTTATTATTTTGCCCACTGACGCTTTTGTGGCTTCATACGTACTGGGAATTTTCTTTAAATTTTCTGAATAATATTATTGGTATCTTGATAGAATTTCCACTGTAAATGACAATCACTTTGAGCAGTCATGGACATTTTTAACAATATCAATTATTCTAATCCATGCTACTAAGCATCTTTTGATTTTACGAGTGTGTGTGTGTGTGTGTGTGTATCTGCTCGTGTGTTCAAATTTCTTCTATCATTGTTCAACCATTTTTATCCAAGAAATATTTCACCTCTTACGTTGTTTATTTCTAGATATATTTGTAGCATTATAATTAGAGTTGTTTGAAGGTTCCTTCATAATGTTTAGCTAAATTTCCTGGTTGTCCTGCTGAATTTCTATTTTCATTTAAATCAGGTAATATTTTAGCTAATATTAAATAGGACATTTGGTATGTGGTTTTCCAAGACCTACATACTTACCTCACTATCCTGATAGGTACTGTAGTGGAATCAGGAGGAATTGAATCAGGCTGGGTCAAGAGGGGTTCTTGGAAAAGCCAAAATCAAGTCAAGTTTATTATGGAATCTCATCCTTTATATATCATGAAGCAGGGGGTGATATCTATACATGCCAGAGTAGTGACAGTCAATTGCTGGTAGACAGACTACATGTGCAAGGTCAATAATATGTACTAATATGTACAAAGATTAGCATTATGGTGATAGAATTACAATGATAAAGCTCTAGGCCTATCCTTTAGACATGCTAATTAGTGTGTAGATGGCTTTCAAAGAACAGGATAAATATGCAAAAAACACCCCTGTCTTCAACCCCATTTTTTTATTATTATTTATTCAATTGTGCGTGTATGCGTGTGTGTGTGTGTGTGTGTGTGTGTGTGTGTGTGTGTGTGTGTGTGTGTAGAACCACGAGCGAATTCGAGAACCACCATGGACGCCTCCACCTCCTCCTTGTTTACTCTGCCCTGGGATTCACAGGCCCCTGCTTCCTCCCGGCGTCTATAAGTGGGGTCTAGGATCCAAACTCAGGACCTTCCGCCTGCAAAGCAGAGGCTTAACCCCTGAGCCACCTCTCCAGCCCCAGTCTTTGGAATCTCTGAAGGACATCCCCCACTGCTGGAATCACCCTGAAGGAACATGCCTGCTGAGGAAGTGACTCCAGTCCTCCCAGAAATAAGATGGCCAACTTCCCTATGAAGTGATTATGGAAATGAGCTCTCCACATCAAACAACTTGACCTCTAACCCACAGGGGCCCAAGAGCAAATGAGTTGGGCCCCAATGAGAATTAACCAATTGGATAAAAGCCAGTTACCTGGGCTTGCCTAGGTGGCATAAATACACCTGGCCTTGGCAGCCATCTTTGGCACCCTAGCCCCTCATGGAACTCCAGTGCCTTGAGTCCCTTTCTTGTTCCTTGCTCCTCGTGGATTCCATGCCTAGGCACCGTGAGTTCTCCAGGGCGTCCCTAGCCCCTCATGGCACTTCCCATCTGGAGTCCATGAGTTCCAACCTTTCTCTTCTCTAATAAACTCTACCTTAATCCTCTATACGTGTTCTGGTTTCAATCTTGGACTCCGAAACACAAGAGCTCTGCAACATTTGGCAGCCCGGATGGGACAGCCGAAAAGACCATTTCCCTGCAACAATAGGCATCACACTGCTACTGTGACTGTGAGGAATGCCCTTGGTATCCATCTTCTAGAAATCAGGGTCTTGAGCTTGAATTATATTATTTGTTATTATTTAATTTGAATTGATATTGAATTGTTATTTAATTTCCTAAATAATTGTTATTATTTAATTTCCTGAAAAATATGCCACGACTCATTTATGACTTGTTTTTGAGCAAGTCCTATGCTCATTTAGAAGAATTTATGTTTTCCCCTTTTGGGTGGAATACTGTCTAGGTTTTCATGATAGGTCTGTCTGATGATTTTTTCTTACTCTTTAACATGGCATTCTTTCAATCTGAAGAACTAATTTCATCATCTCTTAAAGAATATGTTTGCAGGAGATACATGTTCTCAGCACTTTGTTTGAAAATATTTTTTAATTATCCTTTATTCATAAAGGAAAACTTTGCTGGGTGCACTATCAGTGGATAGTGTTTCCCTAGAGAACCTGAGAATCTCACGCCTCTTTCTCCTGGCCTGTAGGGTTGCTGCTGAGTGTCTGCTGTCAGATTGGATAGTCTGACTCCTATGTCATTGTTTCTATCATCATTTTGACTTTGCAACACTGTATAGAACTAATTGTGAATTAGCTGATTCTTATGGTATCTTATGGATACTTGATCTCTCCAAATTAGATTTCACATTTCCAAATCTCTCTTGAACACCAATAAACTGAAAATATTTTCTTTCAATGTTGTCCCAACGTTCCTATGAAACTTCATTTTATCATTTTATTTTCTTATTCTATTTACTTCTCCAACTGTGTACTTTCAAATAATTTGTAATCTGGCTCACTAGATCTTTCCTATTTGACCCAATACTGATAGTTTCTACTTTCTTTAATTTTATTTACTACACATTTGAACTCAAGGATTCTACTTTATATTTTGAAGTTATTTCCATATCTGTAAAAGTTCTGTTATCATTCAGTTATTTCTCTGCTTTCTCTTGAAGTTCATGGGCTTTCTTTTAAAGCTGTTTTTAATGGGTTGATATTTTATTAATTTATTTGCAGAGAATTGAAATTTTCTTTTTTCATTAGATTTTGAAAAATTTTCTATTATTATTTATTCAATTGTGCATGTATGCGTGTGTGCATGTGTGTATGTATGTGTGTATATATGTATGTGTGTGTGTAGAACCACGGATGCTTTTGGGAACCACCATGGACGCCTCCACCTCCTTCTTGTTTACTCTGCCTCGGGATTCACAGGCTCCGCCCTAAGAGGACCCCTCCCACCCCCCATCCCCCCACCCCCCACCCCCGCTTCCGCCCGGCGTCTATACGTGGGGTCTAGGATCCGAATTCAGGACCTTCCGCCTGCAAGGCAGAGGCTTAACCCCTGAGCCACCTCTCCAGCCCCCAGATTTTTTTTATTTATGATAATCCCATGCATGTTGAGAATTAATTATCACATTCACTCCAATTACCCTCTCTTTTTTTCCCATTCCTTATGGATCCCTTATTTTTCCACTTATATCACTTATTTTCATGTGTATAGATCTTGAGCAGATAACAGCAGTTGCCATGTGTTAGTTATTCCGACTGCCACCACAGAGACAGTATTTCATTTTTCCCCATTCTTTGGATCCTACAGTTTTTCCACCCCCTCAACACTGTTCCCTAAGTCCCATATGAGACGCAAATGTCTTGTTAAGGGTTAAGTACTAGAGAGTGTACCAGACTTCACCTTCCAGTGCTAGAAGCCACCATTTCCTCTGGCATTTTTATACGGGATATGGGATCTAAACTGAGATCTTTCTGCTTGTGAGACAGAAGTTTAACCCCTGGGCTATTTCTCCAGCTTCTCAAATTTTTTTCTACATTTCATTTTTTATTATTTAGCAAAGTAATAGGTTCCTTATTTTTTCAATCATCTTAATTTTTTTCACTGTTTTTTTTAGATTCTGCACTCAACAGTTCTTCATCCTGGTTATAATGAGCAGTTTTTGGTGCCTTGTTTCACCACAGATGAGGTCACATTTCCTGGAAAATTCTTCATAGATTTTGTTATGTGACAACATGTACAAATGGAGTAGCCAATATTTATTGTGTCCTTGATTTCATGACCACATTTGTTCTTCTGTTTCAAGGAATTGTGTATTGGCTGCTTTTTGCACTGAACCTGCATTACTTCTACTATAGAGGAATAAGCAAATGTCATAAATTCAAAGTTTGCCAGGGGATCCACTTGCTGAATGATACTAGGTAGTAACACAAGCACAAGTTTGCTGCATACTATTTGGTATGCATTTCAGCATGGGCAAGGCAATGTTTAAAAAAAGATACTTTGCCTTCACAAGTCTCTCTATGAAAGACCATATTGTGGTGCTTACAGATCTAGTCCTCTGACTAGTCTGTTTAGAATTCTGGCAAAATTCTGAGGAGAATCGCCATAGAAAGACTGGCCATAGGATTATGGTAAACTACACTATTCATGTGTCATGAGGAACACACAGCCCATCAAGACTTGCAGGGGACAGAGGAAGGACCGGGAACAGACACAGTCCTGATCCTTTACTACTTCCTAAGACACAGGTGGTTCTGTGTAGAAGAGAACACTATTTGTCCATAAGCACTGGTCCAATTTTGAGGACTGTTTTAATGGGCCCAAAAATCAATTTCTCCCACCTGCTAAGGCGAAGCCTATGCTGCCCCTGACCTCTCCCAAGGTTGATACTTGCCATGAAACCTCAGGTTAGCACAGTGCTGGTGAAGGAATTTCCTCAGCCACCAAGGCTGCTGCTGCCTCACTCAGCATGAGCCTCAACAGTCACAAGGACCCCCTAGTGTCAAGGGTGCCCTCCAGCACTTCCTGTAGTTGGCAATGATGTAGTCCTACTCCACCCTCTTTCCTTCTGGGGTAGCTGTCTCCCTGTGGAGGCTGATAAGGTCTAGAGTTCTAGCAGTGAGCACTGGCCAGGAATAAGTACAGCCAGCACAGGGGATGGAAGATGGGGATAGTCGCTGGGCTGATGAAGCTGTATCTCACCTGGAGATTGCAGGCACTGTCTCTACAGGTGTCCTAGGCCTAGTCTGAAAGTACAAAAAAAAATCTTTGCCTTTGCAAAGATTACTGTTTGTTAGCCATTGGTTCTTATGATAAATTTACTAATATGACAAAAAATAGAATAGAAACTCAAATGTTTTCTAATTATTTTGTAATTTTCTAGGAACGATGGCTATTGCCTTAGCCACTGGGCCTATGTTTTTTCTCTGATGCAACTAGGAGTACCTCTCTTTAGATCATTTGAATATTGAAAATATGTGAAATTAGTGACCCAATGAAACTAGTTAAGATGTCATTCAGCTACCTTGAATTGAAGCACTACATGTTATAAAGATATCTGAAGGCTGCAACCATTACTCTTTTCACAGCGTTTCCCTTTTCCTTAACATTTCAGAAATTACTATACAGACTATACTAATAGTTATCAATTCATTACATTTCTATATGAAGAATGACACAATATTTTCTCTTATAGTATTACTTCAAACCTCTTTTGAAGCCTGTATAACAAAACAATCCAAATTGTATTTCAAACACATTTATACACTATAAAAACTTGATATATGTCATCATGAATGACATGAATGACCACACAAACATCTCAAACATTTCCTTGCTGCATTCTCTGTCCTCCAGTGCTATAATATTTTATTGCCACTGCATGAGTTTCCAGATTTCATTGCCTTAGGCATCTCAGTGAAACTGTAACTTTAGATGGAATGATGTAGGGAAATGTTGCGATTCACTTCTCAGTGTCTTGAAGTGAGATTTTTCATAACGTGTTCTTTACTTTAGAATTAGATAATTGTTCACTTTGTAAATATCACTTAAGACAGGACATTTGCAAATGCTTTTGTATATGTTTTGTGTTTTAATTTACCAGATGTTTGGTTTAATCTTAGCTTTCCAGCTTGTAAATTTCTTGTAGACTGGGTCATAATTTGATAAACATTCAAAGATTTGAAGTTTCTTTTCTGATAAAATAAGTTTTTATTATTCCATAATAATTATTTTAATAGAATGTTTATAATGAATTCTTTTATAACATTCTAGAATTAAATTATTAATAGCTTTGCACATATGCACGAACAAACACAAACGTATAGGTCTTACCTACTGTTACCTGGTATCAAATACTTATACAGCAACGTCAGCAAATAGTTCTGGTTTGGCACAAGTTGCAATTGTCTGAACCACACAGTGCTTATCATTCTCATAACTACTATCAGAAACAGTAGCTAATAATTAAATTTCATTTAATTATTCATCCAAAATGTTAGAATATAATTTTTATTGCTGTTAACTTGTCCCAGGGCAAAGGATGTGGACTAAGGGGTTCTTGCTAACATAATAAGGGGTAAGCTGGTGACTCCATACGAGCATGCTCAGCCCACTCAGTCCTGAGTTGTTTCACCCTCCTGCTCACTGTTTTCTTCCCAATCACTGATCCACAATCCTTGCACTTGGAGTTCATTATTGTGCCTTTTCCTTCTGCAGGGAGAAAGCACAAAGCATGCTGAAATACTCCTTTTTATGTAAATTTGGTGTTTTTCAGAAAAGTCTAGTGTCTAACATTGCTATGAAGTGGACATTATGGAAAGCTCTGGTTATAGCTGAGTGCTGGACTAGGTCTGGCAGAGGCCACAGTGCAGTCAACGCATGCCAGGCACCTGGAAGGCAAAATGAACTGTCACTGTGCTAGCTTCCTTGAGCTCTAGGAGGCTGACAGGTGGAAAGTAGAGCTCCCTGTGCTGGTGTGGGAAGGAAATCCACCTGTCCTAACCCTGTATGTAGAGTAACTTGCAGCACACAAATCTGCTTTTCTTGCTGTTTGTAGCTCTGCCCCTGTTAACCAACTGTTATCTGCTCTAGTCACTTCTCCTGACTTCCAATCTTTCCTTATTCTTTTTAACAAGTATATGGTAATTTTAAATTTTATTTATTTATTTAAAAGAGAAATAGGGAGGAGAAATATAGAGAGCAAGAGATAGCACATGCACTGAGAGAGAGAGAGAGAGAGAGAGAGAGAGAGAGAGAGAGAATACTATGGTTGTTATTCCTTTGAACAGAACTCTCATACTGGGACTTCTGGATCATTTGGCAGTTTGACTTCTTGTTTTTGTGTTCCAGTGACTATCTACACTGTTTTTCATAATTATTGTAAAACACTGTTGCATTACTATTAACCATATATTAGAATTCTCTTTTCTGTCTATTATACCCCACTGCTATGTTGCATGCATGTATATATGTATATGTTGTGTGTGTATGCACACATGCACATGTGTGTGTGTACATGTATGTATGTATGTATTCTCTTCAATTTCTTTCATTGACTTTTGTAATGTTACTTGTAAAGCTCCTTAAATTTTTAGGTTAAATTTATTCCTAGGAATTTTGCTTTTATGTTTATTAGTAGATATTGACTAGGAATTACTTTCTTGATTTCCTTTTGAGCAATTTAGTTATCAATACGTGAAAAGCCATTTATTTTTTCATGTTGATTTTGCATTTGACCTCTTTAATAAACTAGGACTTCTAACAGCTTAGCTTTGTGTGGCTTTGTTTTTTGGTACTGGGGTCAAGCACAGGGCATGATAGGCAAATGCTTGACTGCTGAAACATATTCTCTTAATAGTTCTGTTAATGCAGACTTTTAGTAAATCATCTAACCTACCAATGGGAGGAATTTTTTTTAACATCTCTTGTTTCCATATATTTTTTTCCTTTTTTTATTATTATTTCAGCTCATACAAACTTATTAGGTACACCAGTTCCCTCCCTCCCTCCTCCTCCCCCCGAACCCCCTGCTCCCCCTCCCCTCACCCCTCCCTCTCCATCCTCCAGTGCCTCCCACCCAATTCCCAGAGAGTCCTTTCTTGGGCATGCCTGACTCTCCTCTGGGTCCTCACGTACAAGGACCCAGTGACATTTCCCTGAACCCTTTCCTGTGTTCCCCTTAAGCGTAGGAACACTACTGTGGCTTTCAATTCCTTGCCTCCAAGGATCTTGGTGCCTTTAGCAAATGCTAGACTTTGTGGGGTCAATAGTGTGTTGGACATTGCGCAGGGCATGCAAAGTCCAATTATGATTGCTTCGGCCTTAACTTGTGTGGAGTATCTTGCATATCATTGCTCCTCCCATCCTTGTGCTCTTACACTCTTACCGCCCCCTCTTCTGCAAATTTCCGTGAGCTTCAGGATGGGGAGAGATTAGGCTGGCCTAGTTCCAGGTGGTTGATATAGAGTCTCTGAAGTTCTGGATTATGGTTTGTTGATTTTTTTTTTTCCATTTTGCTGCTCCTGCAATGCCCTTCACTCCATCCTGATGGGTATTGGATGTCACCCCCTGGCCAGAGATAAAAAGCTGTTAAACTACAGTCTTGTTATAAGAGTATATTCAAAGGTAGGTGTAATAAAAGTAGAAAACCACAGTGAGGGAGGGGTTAATCACCCATTTGCAAAATGGAATTTGACAGTATTTTGTTCTATTTTGAAGCTCTGTGTTTCTTTTACTTCCCTTCTTAATCTAGCTGAGCTTTCCAATGCTGGACTGAATAACAACTGGATGTGTATATTCTCTTATTGTTGACCCTATGGAAAATGATTTCATCATTTCCTCTTTCAGTATGACATTGACTGTGGCTTAATCATTCATATTTTTTGTGTTGAGAGTATACTTTCTAAACCTTGTTTGTGAGCACTTTCTTTCATGAAGCGATGCTTAATTTGACAACTGTTTTTTCTGCATCTAGTGAGGTCACTGCACGCTTTCATTTTGTAGATGTTATACATTACATCTACTTATTGAAATTTGTTGATGCATCCTAATATCTTGGGGATGAATCTCATTTGCTCATTAGTGCAATTTAATTTGCTGAAATTTAATGACAATTTTTGTAAATTTTTTGGCATATCTGTTTGCTGCCTTCTTTCATAGTTGTTTTTCTTCTATGGCTCAGTACTAAACTAACCCTAGCTATACACAGTTAATTTATAACAAGGACTCTCTTTTCAATCATTTGAAGTAACTTCCAAAGTATATTTCTTCCTTAAAAGTGGGCCAAAATGTATGTGTGCATCTATCTGGGCTTGGACTGCACTTTCCTGGTAGGTATTTTCTTACCGATTCAGTCTTGTACTAACTTTCAATTTATTTGGTTTTCCGTAAATTGTATCAGAAACTTACCTATTTCTTTTCGGTTTATGTTTCCTGGTATATAGTTGTTCACAATAATTCCCAATGACCCTTGCAGAACCGAATAACCAACTGGAACATGTTATTTTTTCTATGATTTTATGCAAGCCTTTTCAATATTTTTCATTTCTAGTGAAATAATATTTTCTGATGTACATTTTTAAATGCTTTTCTTTGACTTTTTTGTTCAATTATTTTTTCTTAAATGTGTTGTCTATTTTTTAAAAATGTTTCAAAAGTATTTTATCTCTTGTGTGTGTGTGTGTGTGTGTGTGTGTGTGTGTGTGTGTGTGATGTGAAAGATCAATGGTGATATTGAGAATCATCCTGGATTGCTTCTTTCTACTTTTTATTTGCTTCATTATGTTATTTCCCAGGTTTTGCTCAACAGGGCCAGAAGTGCAGACTGCTGCTGTTTCTGCCTGGCATTTTTTACGTGTAACCTGGCATGTGAACTCAGGTATTTGTGCTTTCAAGGAAGAGTCTTAACCCCTAAGTCATCTCTGCAGCTCAAATGTGTTATTTCTTGAGCTCCTTCTTTGGGGAAAGGGGGCATATTTATGTTTCTGTTATTTATTTATTCATCTATTCATTCTATGAATTTCTCTGTTAGTTCTATTTCTGCTGTATTTCCCAGAATTTGAGATGTTGTCTCTTCATTTTTATTGGTTTCAAGAAATTAAAATTTTTCTCTCTTGACTTTCTATTGATTTGCTGGTAGTTGAAGAAAATATCAAGGATAGGGAGATGGTTGAATGGAAAATATCATTTCTCTGCATGCAGGAGGAGTTGAGGTAGCATCTCCTGCACCAGTGCATGGTTGCACATGCTCTTACCCCAGCATATAGAGGAGGTCCAGGCAGAGACAGAAAGATGCTGAGAGCTCTCTTCTCAGCCAGCAAAAATGGGGAGCTTCCAGTTCAGTGAGGGATTCTGTCTCAAGGCAACAGAGCAGAGATCAGTAGAGCAGACCTCAATATCCCATGTGTGTATCACATACATACAACACACACACACACACACACACGCCCCACATTAAATTTTCATGTATCAAATGATTGGAAATAATTTCTGAAGCTTTTCTAAATGCTGGTTTTTAGTTTTATTCTATGGTGGTGAGAGGAACTATATGGAACACTATTTTTTGAATGCAAAATTATTTAGTATTTCATACATGAATATAGTGAATTTAAGATATTTTCATTATCCAATTAATATCCATAATATCCATAATAAATATCCAATTAATTCCATCCTCCTCATCTTTTCATTACAATCTTCCTTCCCTACCAGACTCCCTCCTACTTTTAAGTCTTTTTGCATGTGTGGTCCACATAATGTTTTGTCCCTGAGTAGATGTTAGAGCACGAATAATATTAAAAAATGGTTGGTTTGTTTTAAAAATGCCTCTTAAAACTTGTCTTGTGGCCCAATACATCTTCAATCTTGGAGATACTTTATGTGTTAATTAAAAGAATGTGTGGCATGTAACTAATGGACAGAATGTTCTTTAACTGTTGTTTATTTATTCAGCAGAAGAGTTGAACTGATCTGATACTCTGTTGATTTTTGTTTACACCACATGATGTATACTTATTGGTGCAAGTAGGTATTTAAGTCCTTCACAGCTAATATATTGATAAATAGCTTCAATTTTAGATCTATTAATACTTGGCTTATATACCTGAATACTTATATTTGGTGCATCTGTACTTACAGCTTTTATTTCCTTTTACTTAAGCCATCATTTTGTATACTCGGTGACAGACTGTGACTGCTTTTCAGTTTCTCACCTTCTGACTTCCTACCAGCATATAGTTTCTACTGGCATGCATATCTCTTTCATCCTTCTTTTCAACCTATGTGTGTCTTTCTTTGCTTTCATTATGTTTCTGGGGAAGGTTTCTTTATGTATGATGATTTTTTTTGCTATTTTTTAGAATTCTGTGTTTTGTACTTAATAACAGAATAGCTGTTTTTTTCCAAAATTATTTTTTTTAACAGCTGAATCTCTTAGGACTCCTTTGGGCTTCCTGGAAACAGTTTCCATTCTTTCCCAAAGTTTTGAAACTTTTTAGAAATTTATACAGGAAAAAAGAGTCTACACTTTTTCTCCCAGTCTTTCTTTTGGAATACCTGCATTACATGAATCTGTTTAGTTAATGCTGTACAGTAAATTTCATTAGTTTCTTCAATTTTTTCCTTTGATTTTCCTTATTTTACTGGGTTCTTCAAAATATCTGTCTTCAAGTAGGAAATCATTTCTTCATTTAGTCATCGAATGACTCAACTGTTCTTTTAAAAGTATTTATTGAGTCATTTAGTTGAAATCTTTCTCTTTGGAGTCTTTTTATGATACTTCTCCTTGCCGAGTCTCCCATTTGTGTGATATTTATCTTCTGGCTTTGCCAAGTAACCTGTTCGTATTCTCTTTTATCTCTTTAGTTTTCCCTGAAGCTAATATTTCTAAAGATTTGTCTGGGAACTTATTGATATCTTCTTTGAGTTCTATTGCTATACAGTTGTTGTATTACTTTGGAGACACAATGTTAACTTCTTTTTATCATAGTTCCTGCTTCCCCTCATTTATGTGTTTCTGGAAAGTCAGTTACATGATAGTTTTGTAGCAAAATACTTTTTTTTTCTGCCTAAAGTGAGTTGACTAAGTGACAGTCAATGTCGGTGATGTTCCTCATATGTGTTTCTGGTGCTGTTTCCGGGACTGCTGCTGCCATAAGGTGTATGAATTTTGTTCTAGGTGGACGTAAGCAACAGTCAGTATTGGTGATATGTGTCTGAAAATCCTCAGTGGGATGCTCACTGGGTTGCACAGCATCAGTTGCATTTGCTGATGTAGCATTCTAAGGTAAGGTGGGTTCACCTTTGGCTCACTCTCAGCATGGTGCCTCTATTGCATAGCATTTTCCTCTGGAATCTGAATGATGCCATCTTCAACTTTTATACAGTTTAGCTAAGGAGCATTTTGCTTAACAGATTAAAAGTTCTCTGCAGGTAAGCACACTCAGGAAGCTCCTGAAACTAACAGGCTGGAAGGTTTCTTCCAGGACTTGGACAAACAGTCGACTGCAGCTGGGGCAGAGCAGACTCTCCTGCCAGCCAAAGAGATAAATAGGGGACTATTGGTAGTTTCAGTCTGTCTAGGAGAGACAAGCCAAACAGTTTTGAAAGAGAATTTGGAGCAGTTCAATACAGTCTGAACAAAAACCCAAAGTAGTAAAGTGTACTAGAGACAGCCAAGCAGCCTTGTCAAAAGGTTGGAGAGGACAGTGTAGTGAAGAAACTCATAGGTTCATCAGTTTTGATCTGGGTTTGTATAATCATCAATTGAATTTGTCATGGAGTTCCTGTCAGGGGTGGGTTGATGGTCATGCAGCCTCTTCCCAGGAAAAGCTTTCATAGGACAGTCTTTGAATGTGGTTGTGAAACACCTACAAATACCTTTTGGCCATGCTGTGAAGTTGCTCTGGTGCCTCATGCAAGTCACAGTCCACCAGGACAAGAACAGAAGCATAGCGTCCATTGCTTCTAAGGAGTATATCGGATGAGGCTGTCATGGTAGACTTGGAGAGTCTGGCTCAGCATGTTTATGCAGGCTTCATGCAGACACGTTGTACCAGGGAGTTTTGTTCACCTTCTGAACAGTGCAGGGAATGCATTAACACAGAAGAGGAATGGCACATTACTCAGGTGTTATTAACCTGCCAAATTCTTCAATAATACAATCTTTTAACTTACACACAAACTTGAATTTCATTCCATAATTTTTGTTTTGACTTCCTGAATGATAATTCTCTTATTCTACTTATCACCACAGGTAAATAATAAGAAAACACTTTTGTATCACCAGTATAAACAATAATTCATCAGCAGCTATTTGGGGAAAGTATATTCAAAAACTTATTAGCTGCCAATTTTTTGTATTTCCAAAAGTTTTCTAAACAACTCAAAAATGTATGATGACCAATATATTAAAATCGTAGGGAGTTATGCATTAAGGAATGAGGATATGGACTTGTTGGACACAGTAATTGGAATTGTGCTAGGGAAGGAATTTATCAGTCCTGCATTATAAGCATGGCAACAGTAGATGTCAGTATTTTGTGGGCATTTTCAGGCCTTAGTTCCAAAATTATTAAAATTCATAAACCAACGTCAGTAGGGATTAGAATTTCAGATGTTGACCCAATAAGGCAGTAAAGACTGAACCACACTAATTGCCTTGGATTTTGTATCATTTTGATTAAAACTATTACAAGAAGAACTGTACTAAAAAGAGAAAGTGTTGCTCGTTGTATTAGTCAGCGGTCCCTGGAAGAACAGAATTGCTATAATATAATACATACATATATATATATATATTCATGTGTTTATATGTGTGTGTGTATATATATATATATATATAAACATCATTAAATAAATTAACAATAAAGGTAAAGTCCTTCAAAGTAGCTGCCTGTAGCTATTTCATTCTTGATTAGACTATCTCACAAAGCCAAAGGATACCCACAAGGTCTCGAGCCTCTATCTAGCTGGGGTGTTGAAGACATTGGGTTCCGATGTAGGTCAAGAATAGCTGGGCTCTGAGGTGAGCAGTGAACAGCCAACAGCAGCAAGGCCTGGAGACCAGGCTCGAGGCAAAGTGGAAAGGGAAGAGCTCCGAGTCAGCCAAGGATGCAGTCAGCAGTGGCAGCAACAAAGAAGGCAACGGATCTCAAAAAAGTCCATGATGCTGGAAGACTGAACTCAACATCAAAGTTGAAGCAGAGTAAGGGAAGAGCAAGTCCCTCCTCCTTGCACTTCCTATTATCCTCCCACCACTGAAGAGTACCTCCACTGTGGGCTAGTTTTCCACATCAATTAAGCAAATACCTGCAGACTTGTTCAAGGACTTGCTCCAACCATTGATTCTCCACAGATGTGCCCCAAATAGCCTGCAACTGTCAAGTTGACTGACTCTAGAATCTAATCATAACATTCATTTTGTAGGAGTAAGAAGCAGAAGAAAGCAAAGGAGAAGAAAATGTAGCCTATTTAAAAAATGCTCACATAACTTGATTATAATAATAAGCAAAGAAACATTATTTTATTGATTTCACTGATAATATGGTATTGATTATATGGATTGAAATAATGAAGAAAACATATTAAAGCTAGATTTGATTGTAGGCTTTTTGAACATGAAAATTTAATGGTTGCCTTCTTACAAATGGCTTAACTCTACTGCCGGAGCAAGAAACCAAAGGGGAAAGTGGTTTGACACGTTGGGGGCACATGTACCACAGAATGCTTCCCCTGCTCGCCTGAGTTCCCTTTTGTTCTTCCTTCCTTGCCTCCTCTCTCCCCCCTTCCCCTTCCCACCTCTTCTCTTTTTTCTCTTCCAATCTCATTCTTCATTTCCAGCCTCACTCTTTCCTCCCTCCTCTTCCTTCTTTCTTCTTCTTTTTTTTTTTTCATTTCTTTCTTGAAAGCTCTTTTGTAAAATGACAGTTGTACAAAAACAAATCCTCTATAGTGACTAATAGTATACAGGGAAATTTATTTGAAAACTGGTCAGTTAACAAGATTCTTTTTATTATTGTGTGTGTGTGAGTGTGTCTGTGTGTGTATGTGTATGAGAGAGAGAGAGAGAAAGGGGGGGAACAAGGGTGATTTTGGGCATCATCCTGGATTACTTTGACCTCCTTTTGGCATTGTTCTTGGATTTTTCTGGGTCTCTGTTGTTTCTGCCTAAAGTTTTTACATAGGATCTGGGATCTGAACTCAGAACGTTTTACTTTTGACACAAAATCTTAACTTCTGAGCCATCTCTATAATCCTAATAAGCTTTTTATAAAGATTTCCTATAAATCTTCTTAACAAACAAAAGGTATGTGTCTTCCTATTTGCTATGTTGTATGGCTTTGTTGGAAACCAACCAATTAGTTCATTATTTTGCCATGAAATTTCTAATTTCTGCATCAGAATTATGACATAATTGAAAGTGATAGCAAAAGATATAATCATAAGTAGTCATACCCAAATTCATGTGCAATTGAATCTCTCTATAGAGAACAGATTTGTTTTTCTAGGTTAGGGATACTTAAAGAGAGGAATCTGTAACTATTTGAGACAAATAAAAATTAAATTATTATCATAACATTGTTATTTTTTGTTTTTTTTCATTTTCTAATGATGTTATAGCAAAGATTCTGTATTTTTTCCTTAATCTATACTATAAATATTTTTGATCTTTTACACCATACTGAGGCTAATTATGTTTTGATTTTCAGTAAATTTCTTATAAAATAGGTGTAGAGTGTAAGTATTGACATAATCAAATATCTAAATAGATTTGTCTATCTGCTGTCATGATGTTCTTCCCATGTGTGTTGGACTATATCTAGTATAGTCTGTGTAATATAATTTTTTTCTGTCAATAGTGGTTTATGGTGAAATTAAATTCAGTAATAATATATTTTTTCTACTATTTCAAAGTGGATTATGGGAAGCAAATGGGGAAACTAGTATACTTGCTCTTGTAGCTTAGAGTTTTGTTGTTTATGTGTAATGATTCTTAAAGATGAAACTGACCTATGAAAGAGGAGACTTTTTCTTCCAAATAAAGTGGATCAACACTATCAGTAGTGAACCCATACATGTCAGATTCTCTCTATTTAACTTTATGGATATTAATAATTATTTTTTGTGTTTCATTCAGCAAAAGATTTTCAGGTAAGCTCAAGTTGCTGTCTGGTTGCTTAAATTTTAGAGAAATGGATATTAAATACTACAAATGTAAACGTGCTGAACTCTTTAGGAATCTTGTCTTTTGTTTTATAGCAAGATTTCAACTGAAAATAAAAAGAAAAATACAATCAGTTAAATGCCTTATTAGAACAGGCTGTTGTACAACCTTGGTTAATTTAAATCAAAATGTTCAAATAGAGAAAGGGCTAATAAATTTTAACACAGTTGGGAAAAGGGAAACTTGACCAATGAAGGATTTGCTATAAACAGGAAGACTGATAACAAATTCTGCATGAAGAGCATGCTTTAAAAATACATGAATTTACCAATGATAGACGGGTGTGCTCTTTTTATGTTGGGTATCAGTTGCACCTAATTATCAAAGAAAATTTCTTGTATGAGAAAATTCAAATGAGTTCAGATCATATTAAAATATTCAGAAATAAATATTCAACTTTAATCTCAGGGTGTGGTCAGTGACAGCTGTACTGCCTTTGCCCTCAGGACTGATTTTCTGCTGTCTTCCCATCAATCAAGACAGAGCCCCAGGTTGTGAGAACAGTAATGTGATTGTTTTTGGATCTCACTTTAATGAAAAAGTTTCAATTAAAACAGTTTCTCAAGAGCTACTATAAACAAAGAATTAGGAAGAAGTATTAATTTTATGAAATTGTTACATAAGGTGTGTGTGTGTGTGTTGTGTGTGTGTGTGTGTGTGTGTGTGTGTGTGTGTGTGTAGGAGTATTCTGTGTAGTTGTGTAGTGAAACAAAAGGGCATTTCTTTAGTGTGCACTGAGATAGAATGCAGGTCTAACAGCCAGTGTGATTGAGAAGGCACAAATGTAGGAAGGCAACTACTTGGAAAGAAGAAGGTTAACGCTGAGAAAAGGGGTCAGGATCAGACAATGAATGATAAAACATAAATTTTTGTATTCATGTATGCAAATGTTAAATAATTAAAAAAAGAAAGTAAAAGTGATTAATTTTTCTATGTAGCAGTATTTTTTTTAGCTTGAAGGAATAACTAACATATATGATTATTCAGATTCTGGGTTTGGTGAACATTTTTTAGGTGTACACTATTCATATGTTTGTTATTGACAATGAAACAAGCTTGAAAACAGTAAATGAAATTTTCAAAATGTGTATGTTTGAGCAAGTTTGATAGTTGTAAAAAAAAAAGACTGTCTTTCAGAACTTATGTGAATATAAATAAATATCTATTCACAAAAGAAGCTTGGTTACTTCAGTGATGCATAAACTCATTAATATTTGGAAGGATGCCATGCTACATGTGAAAGACTCACTGGCCTTGTAGCTTCCAGAGCTCCTGTCTGCCTCCAGTCTTGTCTAAGAAGACCCACACGCGCACCTGCAGTCCTGGTTTTTCATGTAGTTTCTGGGGATTTGAACTCACATCCTCACACTTGCACAAGTCCTTTACTCACCGAGCCATCTGCCCAATGAGTAAAATGAAATTTTATGGCTTAAAATTGTCTAGAGGATTCTTAATTATTATTCCTGGAACCGGAGAGTAAGAAAGAAGTATATACTTCATCTCCTTTTTGAGATTTGCTTATAATCGATGATTATTTGTTTCATTCAAAAAGAATTACAGAAGAAATGAGGGTTTACAAATTTTCATGAGTTTATACTACTAATTATTTTCATTTTATTATTTATTTGTTTTTGAGAGAAAAAGGAAGTGAGACACACTCACACAGAAATGAGTTCACATGTATACATGTTACACAAGTGGGGGTCAGAGGACAAGTTTTGGAAGTCAGTTCTCTCCTTCTGCTATGTGGGCTTCCACAGATTGAACTGAAGTCTCCAGGATTGTGAGCAGGGGCCTGTTACGACTGAGCTATCTCAGTCAATTCTGTTGCTTTTCTAAAAGAAACTGTTTAAAGTCTTATGGCCACTCTTGCAGCAAATATTAGGTCTAATAAAGAGATGTCTTCCAGGGCAAAAGAAGTCTTGATACCCCTCTGTCGGGTCAGCTTTCTGACGTAACATTTCTGATAACAGCTGGTGACTGCCGGCCAGGGTACTGTCAAGGGACACTTTGAAGAGTTCTGCCGGCCAATTCAGAGTAAGCCAATACATGTAGACCAAATACAATAAATAATCATTTGCTGAAGCAGGCAGCACTTTTGGGGGGATTGCTGAATTGTGTTGAATGTGACACTAACTAGTGACATATAATAATCTTCCTGTACTCCATTCTGAAATCTAGGAACATACTGATTATTCAAATTTCCTCCCCGCCTGTCTTTGAAATATGACTTGACTACTAGAGGATAGGGAGTGATCAAATTAAAAAAATGGCTTCAAGGTGAATTGTAGAACAAAAGCAATTTACTTATGCTAATGCCAGCTACCGTACATATAAGCAAATTCGAGAGACTCTCAACACATTAAAAAGTTTTGAAGGCACTGATGCTGTTTAGAAATATTCAAATTTAATATACTGATTTCATTTAGTTTGTAATGATATGACTATAAATATTTAATTTGGGTTTATTACTATTTATGGTTTTCAGCAACAGATTTTTTTCTCTTCATCCTCCATTTCTTTAGCCCATTCTGACATCTTCATTGCCATCACAAACATTCAACTCTGAAATCAAGTTGATGTAGAATGCGCACTCACCAAAACAGATAAAATTTAATTTTCCAGGCCTTTTCTGCTGCTAACTCATAGTTACAGAGCTGAGACATGTTGGCCCCTGGTGAAAAGCATCATGTTGTCACAACATTACTAAGGAACAAGCAAACTTGACAGGCACAGAGGATGAAAGGGTCAAATTGCTCCTGCAGGAACTAGCCTGCTTTCCTACCACGTAACTTTTTAAGTTGAGATTGTTGTTTACACAACTTCCCTGGGAGATGACACACAACTGTCTGTTTTCCCCAAACAGAAAGTAGATGACAGAACAAAGTAAGAGTTACACAAATAATTACACAGCTAAATGAACTGATGATTTTATTGGGGTTACTTCCAGGATCAGGGATGACTCAAAGGCAGCTATATCACTAGAAAGCCTCCCCCAACACCAGCATGGGTGAGACCCTTGGATGCCACAGGCCTGGATTTCTCTGCTGCAAGGCTTTCTCTAGAGTCTCTTCTGAATACAAACTTACCTTATTAAATTATCCATTATTTTGCAATTTTACTTACCTGAAAAAATTGGGATTAATCAGTGGAATGGAATTGAAACTTGGTAGAGATTAGGATTTCACTGATGCAGTTCTTCAAAATATTGTTACCTAGGGCTGGAGAGATAGCTTAGAAGTTGAGATTTTCCCTCTCAAGCAGAAGGTCCTGATTTCGGATCCCAGGTCCCACATAAAAAACGCCAGATAGAAACAGCAGGGGCCTGCATTTTCACAACTGGTGGACAGAGCCTGGGAAATCCCGGAGCAACGCAAAAAGGAGGTAGAAGCAATTCAGGATTATTCTTGAAGTCACCCCTGGTCCTGCACAGTGATACACAGTGCCCTCCCCCATATACATACTAAATAAACTTTTAAAAAGTAAAAATGTATTGTTACATATTAAATATGTATGTTCTTTGCTTGGATAAAGGAAGGGGAAGAACAAGAGAAGCCTGGGGCATATCATGTCTCTGGAAGCAAGGAAGGTAACCGACCTGAAGAGCTCCCCCATTGACAGGAAGAAAAGAACAGCAGCAGAGAAACCTCCTCGAGTCCACAGATATAAAAGTGAATAAATACGTTGGTGAGAAGAAATAAACTCTCATTACAACTTACCACCAAACTATTTCCATGGCCAGGATTTTCTCATCCATATCAGCTTCCTTCATTGCTCTGTATTGTCACCTTCATAAAACATACACAGAAATAAAAATGGATGCAGGTAAGAAGAGGAATAAAAAGAAAAAAATATAGAAGTAGTTTTAAAATGAAATTGAAGACCTACTAAAATACAGTTAAAAAAAGATGCCAAAAAAATTAAAAGAAGTGGAGAAGTGTCACTTCAGGTCCTGGCAGGGCTTAGTGCGGCTGACTGGGTGTGTTCAGGTGGAGTCTGTGGTTCCTCTTTGCCTACCGCCCAGGCTGGCTCTGTACTGAGCTGAGGTCATGCACCTCAGAGCTATGCTGGCAGCATGAGACTTCCATTCCCCGTTAGCGGCTTTCCTTCTTGGTGACAGGATCCAGGACCAGTGAGCTCTGTGGCCTTTGAGGGATCCTACTCACTGCAGAGGCTCATCATTGTGCTCGGCCTGAAGATGCAGATGTTCAGGAAAAGAGATGACCTCTCACCCCAAGAAGGCCCACAGAGTGAGGAGATCAAGCCAAGTATTGAGTTTTTGCACTAGAGGTGCAAAGCACAAGAAACTCGCCCTCTGCCTGTGTGCCTCACGTGTTCAGGGGAGAAAGGGGCAGGGGAATTACATGAGCTGCAGGGCCAGGGTTTAAGCTCTTCTTTCTGCGATAAAACCCTTTGGCATGGGGCAGCTCAGCAAGGCTGGGGCATCCTCTGGCCCTCGCTTTCAACCTCTCTAGTTTACAAGTGGTGGGACTGATTCCTCACCACCAAGGGAGGACCACCGACCACCAGCTCTCTATAGTCTGTGCTTCCTACTGCTTAGACCCGTCAGTCCACAGCTGCCTCTCATGGCCACTTGCCTTCCAGATACTAAGCCTTCCAGATACTAAGGCTTTGTACCCCAGCATCCCTGGCATGATGGCCCCCATTCACAGGTAGTCAACGGTAGTACATTCTCAAGTAATTGCCACCTCTCAAGACGGCATCTTCTGAATATGATCCCCCACTTCTTCCTCAATGCCACTTCCATAGAATTAGTCACTGCTGTATGAAGATTCGCACTGATTTCTCCTGTGGCCAGGCCTGCTAGTTCGTGTTCACCAGTTCTGCCTGACTTGCCAGGGCTTGCGGTTTTGTTCCCTCCCAGGCCAGCAGCAGAGCTTGGGTTGCTCCCTGCTATCTGCATGGCTTCCTGTCTGCCAAGATTTTCTGCTGTGCTTTCACCTTTGCCTTGATTCCTAACATTCTTCCTCTCTTTCTCTCCTTGGAGTAATTTTCTCTCTTTTGTTGCTCTGACTTGACTCATTCTTGGAGGCACATGGAGGAAACACAGTCCTATTACACAAGCTCCTAATGTGTCCACACTTCAGAAACGTCTTGATTGATATTGCCCTGATCTCTCCAGATCTCTAGTGACAGGGTAACACTCAAAGGATCATGTTACAATGATTGCTTTAAAGTATGTGTGCACTTACTGAGGTCATTTCTTGAATATACGGACTTTCTTAGCTGTTTTTTTCTTGTTGTTTTGATAAAATATTGTGACAAACACAATGTAAGAGTAAAAGGATTTATTTGGCTCACAATTGCCAGTTATAATCCATCTGGGCAAGGAGATCACAGAGGCAGGAGCTTTGAGGCCTTACAAACAGTTAGGAGCAATGAATTAATACATGTACCCTGCAGCCCAGTCACCTGTCTCAGAGGATCCATTATACCTGCTTAGGCAGTGACCCCAATGGCAATACAGGTGGGTCTTCCTACCTCTGTTGATCTAATAGGATAAAAGCAAAATCAATAATTCTTTACAGGTATGGCCAGAAGTCCTTTTTCAGGTGATTCTAGGTTGTATCAAGTTGGCAACTGAGACTGATCAACACAACATATATAATGCAAAGATTAAATGGTGCATAGAAAAATTTGTAGAAATTTGTAGAAAATTTGTAAATAATAATGTAAATTCTCTCAGCTACACATACTCTATGGAAAGAAAGTCATCAGAATTTTAGAAGGTAAGAGTATTAATTTTAGAAACATTGCAGTTCGCACAATATCAACAGGCAGGAAAATACGTCTTTCAGTCATGAAAAGAAGAATGCATAACTATAAGAAATCCCTAAACATTACAAAAGTTATATAGTTCATTCCAATGTATGACTCACCTTTTGCTTTGAGGTGATTTTTTTCTTTTTTAGAATTCACTCACTTCTCAAGAATTGAAGGAAAATACTTTCTAAACTATCAAGCAAATTCATTGCTTGAAGATAGTCCCATGGGAGCATAGGCAAACCTATAAATACTTTTAAGTGATATTTACAAACAAATGAACATTTCTGGTGCTAAGTAGTTGCCTACTGGTTTAGTGAACCAACTTTCAGTTTTATTCTTCCATTTTGGAGGCGTCCATGCAGAAAAGTCCACTCTTATGGAAAATAGCTCACATATTATGGAAAACATGAATTATTGAAAATAATTCATAGTAAAATGGATTTTAATAAATAATGGGGTGCATTATTGAGTCTATAGCATAAGATTAAAGAATGAAAATATAATATATCAGGAAATATTGTGTTGTATATTATTTGTCTAAAATCAATAAAACGAAAAAAATCAGAAAATAAACTCTTAGTTGGATGCTTATTTCTTGGCTATAAAGTTTAAATGTATTATTCATAAAGTCATCTACTGTCTCAAAACTTTAAGGTAAGTGTGTTTTATCTTTCTATTCAAAATGCATGTAATTGTTATCCTTATATTACCTTTCCTCCCTGTCATTTATAATAGAGACTAATTGATCAAGAGCCTCCTGATCATTCATCATTTCTTTGAACTCATGCTCTTTGTTGATTGAACTTTTAGGCCAAAAGTATAACTTGATGGAAGTGGATTTCTTTTATCTTTCTTTTACCGTTTTAAATAGTAGAAATGTGCTAGTTTAGATGTTTATAATGGCTGGATTTTATTTTTGATTTTGTATGTAAATAAAGTAATGAAGTAAGTTTCAGGGGACATGCCTTTATTGTAAACAAATATATCTCCCGGGCTCCTATAATAAGTGGATTAGGAATTTAAAGGTCTTCTTGGGTAAAAGTCAATAAATGAAGCTCAAGATATCGTTTGGTTCTAGGGTGTGTACTAGTACTGGTAACACACCTGTTCAATTGCAGAAGAAAGGGATTAGAGGTGAGAAGACCATGATTTCTCCAAAGCTTCATATTCCATCCAAATCTTCAAGACTAGGTTTATTTCTAACGGTGTCGTTCTTTACCCAAGAGTGATTTATCCTAGCTGCTCAGACAGAGGGTGCAGGTCCTCTTTAAGCCTCCCCCGCCAATTGCCTTAACAGTGCTGGAAATTTTAGAAGCCCTCCACATTATGTGCTCCTGTGCGCTTATTTATGGGTAAAGGAAGGGCACTAGTGACGTCACAAGCTCTCAGCACTCGTTCTGTGGACAGGCAGCGGTTGCTGTCTGACGTCTCCCAGTTCCGTGTGGCACTGCGCTTCACCATTTTTCATGACAGTCTAGGCCTGAGGTATTCAAAACTGTTTTCTCAGCGTCTTACCAGTATTTAACAGGAGTCTTAATACTAAAGTGTTCTTCCTGCTTCTTGGTCTGCAACAATGTGAGTTGGAACTATAATTAGTAATTCTCTTCTCAAGGAGGACTTCTCTTGTTTCTGAATCTGTGCCCAATGAAACATAGATCTAGACAAATCATTTATTATTTCATTTATGTCTCTGGGATATAAAGTTTCGTATTTTTTAACTTTTGATGAATTCACAGATGGTTTTTAATCTGCCCTCTATTCGCAAATAACTTTTGTCAAGCCAAGGAAACTCTTCACATTTTTTTTCTGATTTTATACTACCAGGGAGGCTACTGATTTCAAGCTTTTCTTCTCTCTTGAATTCTGTGACAGGACTTCTTTGTGACGGTGCATCTCACGAACATAGCAGGAGAAGACAATACAGCATGTGAACATTGGTTGTTCTCATGTGAATTAAAAGGAATTAGATTAGTAGTATCTCTTTAACTTTGTTTCAGTTAGTTTCTTTTGCAATATTTTTTTTGTATGTGTGCATGCCTCTGTGTGTGTGTTTGTGTATCAGAGTATGTATCTGTGTAGGCCCAAAAGTAATTTTGGGAGTCATCCTGGATTGCTTCTACCTCCTTTTTGCTTTACTTTGTAATTTCCCAAATTCCACCTTCCAGAACCCAAAGTACATTTTTCTGCCATTTTTGCCTGATGTTTTTAATGTAGGATTTTCTGCTTGGAAGACAGAGTGTTAACACCGAGTCATTTCTCCATCCTTCTTGCCATATTTTTCCTTATTCTGTTTCGTTTTCTTTAATTTTTAAAACGAAGACATGTGAGACTGTCAATAAACCTGTACTCTTCTACCTTCATCACTCACTGTAAAGTATCAATGCACAGAAATTTGAGCCAGCCAACCATTTCAACTAATCAATCCTCTATAAGTAAAATAGCACAGATATTCTAGATGTAAGACTATCGTCACAACTTCAGATAATTAAGTTGTCGTGTCTTTATTTAAGTGGGATCTATGCTGCCATGATTATTCTGAGAAAGCATTAATCATAAGCTGGGACCCTCAGAATTATAGTTGATCACTCATTTCAGGGCATTTGTACTTTATTTCCAGGTGAATGGGAAGGTAATGCCAGGAGAACAGATGACATTGTATTGTAGAAAATCCCAGTCCTCTGAAGTACCTGGCTGTAATACTTACTGAACTATATCTTTGACTGAAATACAAAGGAAATTGGACCTTTTAATATTATGACTCAGTAAAGTTATTTGACTTAATCTCTTAACTTTAGACATGCTTGAGATTTTTCACTTTTACTAATATAATTAAAATTCTGTCATACAATTGTAGTTAGAACATAAATTCTGACAGTGCCATAAAATAAATTTCACTGCAGCAATCTATACAAATTCTATTTTTCTTGGTGAAATATTTTGTTCAACTATTTATTTATTTGAGAGAAAGAGAGAAAGTATAAGTATGAAGTAATGAATGGCACACATGTAGAGTTCAGGGACACCTGGACACATTTTGGAAGGTTCTCTCCCTCCAGCACTTACGCTCTAAGGAGCAAATTTTGATAACCAGTTTGCACAGGTGCTTTTAGCTGCTGAGCCATCTTGCTATCTCAAACTCCATGTTTGAATGCTCATTGTAAGAGAAATTTTTTAATATTTTCCTAATTTATGTTATTTTTAGCAAATACAACAAATACATAACAGAAAGCAAGAAAAATAATATTTTTACATATATCTGACTACATGTATAAGTATATATATTAAAATTACAGAAGTACAGTATTACCCACTAAGAATTTTGCATTGTAAACAAAAATGAATATAAAAATTATCAAGTTGAAATTCAACAGAAACAAGAATATATATGGGCCATTAGTTATTCTAAATATTTGTGCATAAAAATTCCTATAAATATTAATGGAACATTTCTTCCAGTAGTATGTTGTATTACATAGTTATTATTTAGAGAAAAAATTGACAATTAAATATTGTTAAATAAATCAATGAGAAACTATTGTATATAATCATAAGCAAATCTGTTACAATGAAAGTAAACACATGAATTAATTGTATATATATATTTATAAATTTAATCTTTATTAATATGGTTATCTATTTGATATAAACAAGGATTTACATAGTAATAAAAGCAGGAAGACCAAACCTCCCTCTGAGTCCTCCACCCTAATGAGGGGTAAGGACTAAGTGGTATACTCTGGAGCCCCTTCTTCGGTTCTCCATCAGTATTGGAACTCTACTATGACTGTTTAATCCCTTGCCTTTAAGGATCCTACTGCCTGGAGCCTTTGCCCTTGTGATCCATGTTCGATTTTGGGGGGAGTCGTTGACATGTCAGCTATTGTGCAGGTCAGGCAAAGTCCAATTCTGCCTGCAGCAGCCCTAACTTGTGTGGAGTGTTTTGCATATCATTGGTCCTCCCCATCTTTAGGCTTTTCCTTACAATCTTGCCACGCTCTCTTCCATGAGGATTCTGAGCTTTAGGATGGGAGAGATTTGTCTGGTATGGTCCAGGTGATTAATGTAGGGTCTTTGGTGTTCTGAATTGTGGTTTGTTGTTGTTTTCAGTTTTGCTTTTCCTGTACCTCCCTTGGCTGCATCTTGATTAGTATCAATGGTCACCTCCTCACCAAATGTAAAAGATTGTTTAAATGAATATCATAATATAAGATAAGACTCAAATGTAGATGTAGGATTAGGATATATTCACACAAAAAGATGCTTCAGGGGATGGTTGGGAAGAATGGGGAGGCACTAAGAAGAGGGAGGGAGGGAGAGGGTTGGAAGGAAGGGGGGAAGGGGAGAGAGTGCAAGGGGGGGGAGATGATTGGGGAGGGGAGGAGGGAGGGAGAGGATGGGGGTAGCTATTGAGATTGAATGATTAGGGAAAAATAAAATGTGAAAGAAAAAAAAGAAAAGAGATTTAAACATATTTAAAGGCAGAAAAAACATTGTATCTTTCTAATGAACTACAGATCATGATGTAAAATTTTTATGTAAATGAATCTAAAAAGGTCAAGTTAAATACGAAATTAATTAGAAAATCCACAATAAATCAGTGTCTTAAAATTAAAAAAAGATAAGCAGGAGGCAAATTATCAGTTCTGTCTAGATTTGTATAATTGAGGTATTATATAATGACACATTCAAATACTCAAAATTCATTTAGTCAAAATAAAAAAGTGATTATGATTATTCTAAATCTATCTTCACTCAGGAAGATATTCAAATCATTAGAAGTAGTTATCTACATTTTATCTGTGCATAGATTCAGATAATAAAGTTTATTAGTCTGAACTCATTTTATTTGAAGTTAGCTAAATCATGAGTAACTACATAATATTGCTAATTTAATTGCGATAGTTATTTTTGCAATTAAATTACATATTTTAAAAAATAGACAATAATTTTATAACAGGTGTGGGTTTCTATTAAAATTGAGCTGAAGTAGAGATTTCCCTTGGCTTCTTTCCACATACAAGGCCTTCCTAATTAGCAACATCTTCCAGCACAGTGGTGCATTGTGACAACACATGAACCTAAGTGGGATGTTATTATCATTTCAAGACCATAGTTTAATGTTTGCATTTGTTCTGGCATGCTACACTGGCATTTTTACCTACTGCTTCAAAACAGCTAATAAATTTCTGAAATTACATTGTGTTTGTTTAATTCAATATAAATATGTCACTTAGGTCAGGAGATAAGTGTGCAGTCTAATATTTGTTTCTGTCAAGAAAATGACATAAAATTACCATAAGTTTCTATTTTAAGAGAAACTTATTATGTGAAGTGTGCTCTTTTGCTCTTCCTTATAAATACTTATTCTCTTTTTGTTTTGCTTGGGTGTTATAGCATAAAGTAAGAAAAAAATCCCTATATGATTAACCTTCATTCCAACACACAACATTAATTAATGTTCGTTTGTTAATATTCAAACTCAGAAATCCATGCTAAGAGAGTGATTTAATAATGTGAGGTAAATAATGATTTGAATAAAAGAATGTCCTTACTGTCATTTTAAACCTGAAAGTGTTATGAAATATTAGGTCTCATATTTAATTCATACATATATATGATTAATTAGCATATGTAAACATAAAATATTTGTAGTGTTAAAAAGTAGTTTGACAGTATGTACATTAATGAATTAAATCTGTACATGTATATTTCATTTTTAACATTTACATATCTTGTATTTCAAATTGACTTTAGCAAGCTTGTACATGCTTCAAAACATATATGGACATGTGTATATGTGTGTGTGTGTATGTGTGCGTGTGTGAACCACAGAACGTTACATTCAGAATTATCGTGTACAATCCAATCCAACATTCCTCAGACTAAAGGATTAACAGCCTCTTTTGAAATGCAAGGAACTTCTTAAAATCCATAGACCTTCAGAACTCTTCAATCAGACTTTAGGAAAGTTAACAAGAGTTCAGAAAAACACAATGAAGACAAACTTCCAGTTAGTGCTTGTGAGCACTTAAGCCAGGGTTTCACTGGCTTCAGGGAAATTAGTTGGAAACTCAGATTCAAATTGAACTGGTGATTTAAAATATTGGTGAAACTAAGGGCAACAAACATCAGGTGGAGCTCAGAATGTGACACACTTAGTCAAGGGTAGACAGGCTTGGAAGCTTCTGGAGATTCCTTAACATTCCATTGGTATTTACTTTGAAGCATATAAAAGCTTGTTAAAGTCAATTTGTAATACAGAATATATGAATATTAAAAATAAAAAGTGAATTTCGAGTGAACTATTGCTGGGTGATCCAACAACTTTGGGAAACACATGTAGTTGATGGCTTCTGAGATTTGTCTGATGCACAGTATGGAAAGGATACACACAGACCGTAAATTATTACGTAAATTGATTGCTCTCAGGGTGGAGAGATGGCTCAGGGGTTAAAACTCTGTCTCACAAGCAGAAGTACCTGAGATTGGGATGTCAGGTCCCACATAAAAACACCAGGCTAAAACAGGGGTGGCCCAAACTTCTGGCCTGGTGGACAGAGCCTGGGAAATCACAGAGTGAAGTCAGAAGGTAGAAGCAATCCAGGATGATTCCCAAAGTCACCCTTGATCCTCCATAGGGACACATAGCACTCTCTGATACACACACACACACACACACACACACACACACACACACACACACATTTTTAAAAAATTGACTGCTCTTAAAATCTTTAGATGCCTGGCAGTGTGGTTATTGTTAAGCTGCACTGCAACAATCAGTATATTAACAAAAAAAGATAAGCTAATTTCATGAATTAAACAGGACAAGTATATCAATACTTAAACTTTGCCATAATTGTGATGTAAACTTAACACTATGCATAAATGCATTATTAACACATTTTTGTGTGCATACACAGGTGTGTACTTGTGTATGTGGGAGCCTGAGAGGTGGGTGTTTGTATATATGCCTGTAGAGATTTCAAGAATCATCCTGGATTACTCTACCTCATTTTTTCTTTGCTCTGGGGTTTCCCAGGCTCTAACTTCCAAGTCCAAAAGTGCATAGGTACTGTGATCTGAACTCAGGTTCTTCTGCTTGTGGGGCAGAGACTTAACCCTTGAGCCATCTCTCCAGTCTCCATTTCAAAACTTTTGTCTGTTTAGGGGAGACTTATTTCATCACAAGTAGGCACTGCTGAAAGCACTCATATTTTACATGTATTTAGATACTTATTTAGACTCTGTGACAAAATAACATATATTTATAATATATTTATATAATGATATAAATAAATTTCATTTAGATATCAGAGAAAAACACTCATGAATGAAAGAGATTGAATAAACTAATAGTTAATGTTGCTTGTCAACTTATCACCTACAGAACAAGTATTTGGGCATATCTACTTCTGACTTCAGACTCACTGTAACCAGCTTCCTCACATTCCTAATGCTGTAATTTCCCCATCATGATGGACTATATACCATCTGTCATAGTTAGGCACAGGTGTCAACTTGACTGTTGAGGGTTTGAGCTCTGGGCACATTTGTAGAGAGTTGATGGTTGAGTTAAGCCCAGAGCAAACCTGAAGGAGATTGTCTAGCTGATGGGGAAGACCCAGCCCATGGTGGGTGGGATTAGGCCCTAGAATAAATCACAGAGAGCTGGTTGAGGAAGTTGGCATCCTTCTGTTCACTTAGCCAGACATGCTGGTCTGGCAAGTAAGGATTTTCTATCTCTCAGCCATTATGTGGTAATAGTGACCAGTTCCCTCGACCCTGGTGTTGTTGCATGCTCTCTGTTCAAGCTGGACTGAGAACTGTAACCAGACTGTCATAAGGAAATAAACCCCTTATTCCCTTAAGCCATTTGATGGTCATTTATCAGCAACCATGCAGGCGAACTGCAATGCCATCCAACTGTAAGTAACAATAAATATATCCTCCTTAAATTACTTTTGCCTAGGATTTTTATCTCTACAATTAGAAAAGTAACTAATACAAATACATTCTTTAATAACCACATGATGTTTTCTTTACATATTTGGCCTACAAGACTTTCAGAAAGTTGAATTAACCAATACCAACACAAAATGTCATGAGAAGATACTAGATCCTATGCTAGACTAAATGAAAAAGAAAGCAAGAATAACAAAAGAGTGGTAACCAGCAAGGCAGAGAGACCATTGCCATCTGACTTTGGGATGGTATTTCTTATGGAAAGTCAACATTGCTTTATATGACATAAGAACTAATTTGTAATCCATCAGCATTCAATTGAAATGTCAGAGGGAAAAAGAGAGATAGCCTAAAGGACAGGAAATCAATTACATAAGATCAAAGTACTGTAAGAGAGTGTACTCTAATTGTTATCTCAGGGAAATGCAAATCCCAATGTTGTCAAGAATTAAGTCAATAAATGTAGTATCTGATTCAACCCACATTTGCCAAAGTTCTTGCTAAATTCACTTGTAAGTAGTATAGGTTTTCATACTGCTATTAGAAATGTGACCTTTCCCATATAGTCTACATTGATAATTCATACAGACCAGCTGTAAATTATATCCTATGCCCCTTGGGCATGTGACTTCCATTTTTCCCTCAACAGTGTTTCTAGTAGGTTTTATATCTTCTGTACATAAAAATCACATCAAAGCCATTGTCGTGATCTCTCTTCTTTTATGGTGCTACTACAGTCTCTAATTTTAGGATTACTAGTTCCAGAAAGTAAGATAGTTCTACAGTGAAAGGATTTTTAAATTGTCAGACATCAACTTAGGTATAATTATACTAAATTGTTAATTACATATAAACATATGAAAAACAAAACTGTACCTCAGGATGGATTTTTAGGAAGTGACTCTCCTCACATCCAGTGTATGAGCAAATATCCCCAAAGTCCCCAGATTCAATACAATCCCAGGCAAAGTTAATTTAAGGAGGATATATTTATTGTTACTCATGGTTGAATGATGTGGTCCATCGTGATGGGGAAATTACAGCAGTAAAGAGTGTGAGTAGTGAATTCTCAAATTTCAGAAATTTGAGAAAGATAAAAGACCCAAGACAAGAATATCAATCCTGAGTAATAAAGACTCCACTGGAGGTATCACCATGTCAGACCTTAAACTACACTATGAAGCCATAGTAATAAAATAGCATGGTACTGGCTCCAAAAAAAGAGAGACAGGCCAATGCATTAGAATTGAAGACTCACCTATGAGTGCACCCACCTACGGTCAACTGATCTTTGAAACAGGTGCAGAAAACGTTAACTGGTAAAAGGACATCTTCAATAAATGGCGCTAACAAAATCAGATTATCTATATGCAGAAGAATGAAACTGGACTCTTATTTGTCTCCTTCCATGAAAATCAACTGCACATTGAACAAAGACCTGAATATTAGACCAGAGTGCAAAACTCGTAGGAGAAAAAAATAAGGATACCCTCCAATCAATTGGCCTTCTCTAGCATTTCCTCAATAGGACCTTAAAGTTCAACACTAAACAAGTGGGATTATATAAAATTAAAATGTTTTGTTCAGCAAAAGAAACTATTAGTTGAGCAAAAAGGCAACCTGCAGAATGGGAGAGCATCTTCACTAACCACACTCTGATGGAGGACTAATACCCAGAGTACACAAAGAACTTCAAAAGTTAAATACCAAGGAAGCAAACAATCCCATTGAAAAATGGGCTGTAGAACTGAAAAAAAATTCTCAAGATGAAATTCAAATTCTAACAATCATCTTAAAAAATGTTCTGCCTCCCTAGCCATTAGGAAATGATAATTAAAACTACCTAGAGATACCATCTCACTCCAGTCAGAATAACTAAGATCTAAAACACAAACAACATCAAATGCTGACTTAGATGTGGGGAGAAAGGGACCATTTTACATTGCCGATGTGATTATAAACTCATACAACCCTGTGGAGGTTACTTTGGAATTACCTAAAAAAGTTAAAAATAGAAATTCCACATGACCCAGCTACACCACTCCTGGGAATATTCCCAAAGAACATTATATCCTGCATGAATGACTCCTGTACAACTATACAGCTTCTGTACAGCTCTTTTCATAATTTGCAAAGAAATTGAATCAACCTAAATGTTCAATAGTTGATGAATGGTTAATAAAAATGTGGTACATATATACATTGGAATACTATTCAGCTGTCAGGAAAGATGAACTAATGAAATTTGTCAGTAAATGGATTGAACTGGAAGAAATTATACTGAATGAACTATCACAGAAGCAGAGAGAGATACAGTCTATGTTCTCTCTTATATGTATATCCTAGCATTAAACAATCAGAATGATAGAATCAAACAGAAACTCTTACAGTAATCAAACCCAAGCCAGGGGTGGTGCATGCAAGAAGATCCCAAAAGAACAGAAACAAAAGAGCGTGAATAAACATTTGAAAAAGGCCTTTGTGTAAGAAAAGGTGTAAAGAAGAGAGAAGGACAGGAATAGAATACGGTAAAGAGTGTGGCTAACCCTCCAGGTAATCACCCTCCCACACACACGCCAGGACAGGGAAGAAAAACCCAACACTGTAAACTAATCTAAATAACAGTGGACATGGAGAAAAACAACAGAGGACAGACCAGGTGGCTCAGTACTAACCACAAACACCCAAGAGTAAACTACCTTATAAACATCTCTCATCTCATCTCTGGATAGGAGAGGATCTCAACACAGACAGGATTCAGCCTAGTGGAGTGGAAGAAAAGTGAAATAGAAAACAATAGCCAACCAGAATGCAGAGTATAACCTTGCCTGGAATCAAGCCCAGCCAAATCTCTTCCCATTCTGAGGCTCAGGGAACCTTGGAGAAGAGTGGGAATAAGATTATAAGAGTCTAAGGATGGGGAGACCCACCGTTGGATGAGACATTCCACTTAAGGCATGGCTGCTACATCCAGGAACTCCTTACCAGATCTGCACAATGGTTAACATATGAACATGATCCCATAGACTAGTGAGGACCTCAGAAGAAACAATTTCATACAATGGGAGCCTTAGGAACTTGGGTTAGACAGGTGAAGGAGTGTCCTTATCAGTGGGTTTGCCCAAGGAAGGGCCACTCAGTCTGCCACAGAGGCCTCAACTCCTACTACAACAGACAATCCAGAGGAGACCCTGGGACACATAGAAGCAGATAAACAGGAGGGTGGGAGAGAGTTGGATGAATTGATGAAAGAAGGGGAGGGAGAGAAAGGAAAAGAGGGATGGAAGGGAGGACAGAGGATGGGAATGGGGAAGAGGGCTCAGGGATAATTACTCATTATGCTCATAAATTAGGAAAAAAATTTAAAAATTAAAAAAGAAAACAGCATAATTAACATTTTCTATGAATGTTGCCAACACTGAAATAATCTATCTTTCATATATTGATATATTTTATGCTAAATAGCTTTGATCAAAGCTTAATTCATAAAGCCATGGGTAGGGTCTCAATCCACTTCCAGAAATTTTCTGGGTATCTCCAACAAGGTTAAGAATATTGCTATAAAGAAGATACCCTACCTTTTTGACATTTTCAAATAATTATCTTCTTGTGTTATTTTAACACTTAAAAAAGATTTGAGTAATGCAATCTGTGGCCAGGCCTGTGAGATGGCTTAGAAATAGAAGTACCTGTGTTACAAGCAAAAGGACTGGCATTTGCTCTCACACATGTTACCTGTGTATGGAAGCCTACCTGTAGTTGCAGCCTTAGAAAGCAGAGACTGGGAGTCCCAGAGCAAGCTGGCTAGCTACACAAATGCTGCTGATTCTCTCTGAGGTTGATTAAATTTCCTGTTTCAAAAAGAATAGGGTGGAAGAGCAGTTCAGGTCGATTCCTGACATCAGCTTTGGACCTCCACACATGCATGTATACACATGTATACCTACTCACATGAACACACATTCACAGACCATTCACACATACCCATGAACATAGAGCAAGGAAGAAAAATCACAGTATCAAAATTAAATCTTGTATATTAAAATAAATGTTCTTTGAATGTCTAATTAAAGCCTTGCAAATGCACAGTGCCTCATGCACTAACATATTCCAAATTTCTTTAAAATCTATTAAAATAGTATTTTGTAGTTGACATAGCTAGATAAGAACATCAACTGCACAACCAAAGGCTCCAAACTCTGAGCATGGTTATAAGATACTAGTAGTTAGTTAAGCTCCAGGGAAGCCCACATGAGGTTGTCTATCTGATGGGGAAGACCTAGCCCATGATAGGCAGGACTATTACCCAAGCAAGTAAATAACATGAGGGAGCTGGTTGAGGAAATAGGCATCCTTTTGTGTACTTGGCCAGACATCCTTGTCTGGCAAGTCCTGTGAACACCATGAGGCCAGTTCCCTTGGCCCTTGGTGTTGATGTGGACTCTCCTGACAACCTGGACGGGAAACTGTAACCAGACAACCATAAACAGAGTGAATACATTGTTCCCTTAAGTCAAACAATGGGGAATAACTATAGCAGTAGTCTACTGAATATGTCTTATAAACCTTAAAATGTTTTAAATACTACTTGTTCATTTTTTAAAAATTCATTGGAATTATAAGATACATGTTTGATTACATTACAAAAGTTTTGCTTAGCTACAAAGATCTTAAGGAGAATTTTATCTTAAGACAACATTCAACACAAAACTGAAATTTTTAGTTGTTTAATAATTCAGGTTTATGAAACAAGAAAATAAAATATTTTATTTTGATCAAATATCTCTGATATACATTAAAATCATTCTATGATTTTTATGAGTGACTGATTATGAACATCTAAAAATCTGTGAATTTCTTTTCCAGGAACATTGTTGGTATAAAAATAAACATGAGGCTTTTAGTAAGGTTGTGGTACATATAAAATGATGAATATTCATATTTATCAAGTATCTTTATGTTAAACTTTTTTGATAATGGAAATTTAAGAAGACTACAATTCCATCATAAGCAATATCCAAGATCTAGGTAATCTTACTCTGCAGATAATTTTAAAATAGAAAAAATTTCATTTTAAAATCTACTTAGAGTCATAAAAGGGAAAACAAATTCCGACTTTTAGACCTAAGTTTTTTACTTTGTTTCTGAGAGTCATATCTTTGAAGGTGGAGATTTGGATTAATAATTGACGAGATTTATGGATATAAGACTATGGATCTAATTTATGGATATAATACTATGGAAAAATCAATCAGATCAACATTTTAGGCAGTCAAAAGATAAATTTAAATATTAACTACAAATTCCTTGCAGGTTTTGGTCATATCTATGCCTATGTGTGAATACACTGATTGCATGTGTCCTTAAGTTTT
Source organism: Typhlomys cinereus (assembly GCA_023101885.1). Lineage (NCBI taxonomy): Eukaryota > Metazoa > Chordata > Mammalia > Rodentia > Platacanthomyidae > Typhlomys > Typhlomys cinereus. The sequence continues at coordinate 2,645,010 of JALPQD010000301.1, read as the reverse complement.
CATATTATTTGTATGGATACACTGGCATTTCCTCAGGCAAATAATAAGTCACCTACCATCTCAAGGAAAACTCACTTTGAAGCACTTTCTAAAGTGGCAATGCTTGCACCAGCTGTGGGTAACAGCGACAGTGTGAAAACTGACCTCCAGCAGGACTCCATGAAAGAGAGGTTAAAAAGGGTAACTACTCTAAGGAATGATGCTCGAATCTCAGGGTGTTCTTAATAGTTAGTAGTTGCTGTGATAATGTATCTGACAAAAGAAACAGAAGGAAGAAAGGGTTAATTTGGCTTATAGTTCTGGGGGACCCAGATCATCAAGAAAAGGAAGATATAGTACCAGGAAAGGGAGGTGGGTTGCTCATATTGCATCCAAAGTTAGGAAGCAGAGAGACAGAATCATTTGTTCTCAGCTTTCTTTCTCATTTTTATTCAGCCTGCCACTATACCTATGGAATAGTACTGCCCACATTTAGGGTGAGTCTTCCCACCCCAAGTAAACCGATCATGATGATTGCTCATAGTATACCTTCCGATTTGTTTCCATGGTAATTCTAAATTCCATCAATCTGTAAATGAAGCTTAAATATCACACCTCCATCTCTTCTCAACCTTTATCCACATGGAATCAAGGTCATCTCACAGCACAAAATGCATTCAGTTCAATTTGAAGATTCAATTTGAAGGTACTTCATAATATTTAATGTTTCAAATATTGTTTAAAATCCAAAGTCCAAGGCTAAAAGCAATCTTTTTAAATTTTTATTTACTAATTTATGTGTGTGTGTGTGTGTGTGTGTGTGTGTGAAGAGAGAGAGAGAGAGAGAGAGAGAGAGAGAGAGAGAGAGAGAGCACACTGGGATTTCCTATACTCCATCTCTCAGAGTCACAAGTACAGGCTGCTGCAAATTTCTGCATGACATTTTTTATCTGGCATCTGGAATCTGAATTCAGGTCCTTCTGCTTGCAAGGCAGAGTCTTAACCCAAGAACCATCTCTCCAGACCCACAAAGTAATCTCTTAACTGTTTTCGTAAAACAAAATAAATCATAGATATTTCTAATGTACAATGGCATACAACGATTCCATCCCCAGAGGGAATTATGGAGGCATAGCAAGGAATGATCTGACTGAAGCAAAACTAAAATTCAAAAGGGCAAATATTGCGAATCCTTAATCTCTGTGTCCTTCATTTGGAGTGGAATGGATGATGGAATGATAGGAATCCTTTGTGCTTGAATAGACCCATCCCCTCAACTCTGATGTCTAATGCACATACAGTGTTTCCCTTGGAGCTCTACTCCATGCCTAGAGCATTATTGGTAGATGTCCCATAAGGGTGAAAATTTTGGTGTTCTGGAACCTTCAAGTGAGGGCTGAGAATCTTCTTGAAGGGAATGCCACATTGCCTGGCCTCTGCATCTCTCCTAAACTGTGGCAAAATATTACATGCTCCCCTCAATTTTGAATTTTTCACATCTTCAAAACCAGCACTATGTGGACAATTGTGCCAAGTCCTGCTGTCAGCTCTGGAAGGAACCTTCTCTCATTGATTCCATGCTCTTGTGTGCAGACTTGATGAACACTTTACTTGGCAGGTTTCAGATAATTTTATATTATCAGTTTTATCACTTACTAGCTAAGGGGCTCTGGACCACTTATTTGATCAATATAAATCTCAGTTTTCTTATCTCTAAAATGGAAATGGAACTTAGATAATTGATAAAACAGTGCATATGATACATAGTATTTGCTATTGCTTTAAAATTTTTATTAGCTTATAAATAATTCAACTTTTGTGGCATTTTTCAGCAATAGTTAATTTTTATAGTCTCTCTCCCCTTCCTCCCTGTTTTTGTCCCTCCCTGGTGGCCTCCAGTAGCTAGATACCTTTATATTTTTATGTGATATGTGACCTCTTACTTCCCAAACACCCTCTGAAACCCCTTCTTGCTCATCTGTCTAGTTTTGTTGTCTACACCCACTCTCACAACTCCTAATTTACATACATACAAATATTGAAAGCTAGCTAGAATTTATATATGCAGACATTCTGTTTTTGTCATTCTATAACTGGATCACCATATTTAATATATACCTTACAATTCCATCCATTTCTGCAAATATTGTATTTTTTCTTTTAAGCTGAGTTAAATCCTATTGTATATTTATAGCACACTTTCATTATCCAATGTTCTGTTCAAAGATCCAGGCCGATGCTATTCCTTTTAATATGTGAATAGTTCAGGAACTATTCACATCTCTGTGATAGGACCGAGTTTTACTTTCAGTTTTTGAAGAATCTTCCATACCAGTTTCTATGGTGACTATATTATTTTGGACCCACTGGACATGGACAGAGAGTCTCCCAAACTCAGAGCCTTGCCAGCATTGGTGGTCATTTGTTTTCATGATCATGACTGTTCTGATTGTGGTGAGATGGAATTTCAAGTTGATTTTATTTTTATTGCAACAGTTATTTACTAGATGAAATAACTGGTTTCAGTTACCTGGTAGTTTTCATGAATGTGAAAGGTCATGTCTGAAAGTTATTTCTGAAAGTCAAAGAAACTAAAGTATATCAGTAAAATTCATTCCCTGTAAGTATGCTTGCACAGCTATTCTTGACAGGTAGAATATTCTTATATAATAGAATACTATTAATTAATTAATAACTACTAATTAATAAGTAACTACATTTTAAGTGATTTCCAAACAATACTTAACTTTCATAGTGAGTTATTTCTGAGGATACAGGAGGAACGTGTTGAGAAACACCCCCAAGGTGGTCAGCAAATGATTAGCAAACTACTTGTGACACTTCAGTGATCTCACTGGCTGTATTCTGCTGTGGGGTGAGGCTATTATATGATTCAACTGTGTGCATCAGCGAGAAGTACACTTAGCAAGCAAAGAAATGACCTACAGTTAGTCTACATGTTCTGCACCTGTGGTTTAAGGTACTGACAATGGAGAGCTGTCACAAGAACACAGCTGGATGTTTATTAAATATATATAGCCTGCTTTCCCTGCCATTACTCCCTACACTGTGTAGAACAACTACTGTCATGTATTTATGCTACACTGGCTATTATAAGCAATATGGAAAAGACCTGAAGATGATCCACACTGAAGGACTATATGGATTAAATCAATACTGCACAATTTGAAAATTGTTTCACCTGCCAGTTTGGTTATCTGCATATACTAAGTCATGACTCCACAGAATGAACACACTAACCACTTCAATTACCTGACACAAAGTACATCAAAGTCATGCAGATTTTCAATAACCTTTTGTTTGTGAATAAATATATTTGAGAATTATTTTTCCTAGCTGTAGAATTTTGATACTTAAGAATCACAGAAAATTGCATAGATAAAGACTGAACTAAACAAACATCTGTACAAGTCTCCTTTTGAGCACTGTCCCAAGATGTTTCCTTTTTTTGTGTGTGTGTGTGTGTAATATTTAACTACACAGTAGAAGGTTTTCTTCTTTCTTTTTTATTAATATTCATTATGTGGTATTTCTATTTTTAACTTTTCCATTTTTTTATTGACAGATATTTTGCTCTTTGACAAATACAAGTCCATACTTACATATTTCCCCTTTTTAAAATGAAGCCAGTCTAATTATGCAGTCTGTAAGGGCCTGAAACTTGATATCCTCCTGCTTTGGTTCTCTAGAACAATAACCTCATGAAAACACTATCGTGTTCAGACTATAATGACAATTTTCTTTTTCCATTTTCTTGTGTGTATTTCACATAGGGGAATGCATGTTTGCTTATGTGTGAGCTCACAGGTGTATGCAGGTTATGTGCTCATGCATGGAAGCCAGAGGTTGATACTGGCAATCATTTTTTTTAACATTTTTTATTATTATTTCTGCTCATACAAACTTAATAGGTACACCGGTTCCCTCCCTCCCTCCTCCTCCCCCAACCCCCTGCTCCCCCTCCCCTCACTCCTTCCTCCCCATTCCCCAGTGCCTCGCCCCCCCAATTCCGGGAGAATCCTTTAATGTGCATGCCAGACTCTCCTCTGGGTCCTCCTCTCCGATGACCTACAAGGACCCAGTGGCATTTCCCTGAATGCTTTCCTGTGTTCCCCTTAAGCATAGGAACACTACTGTGGCTGTCAATCTCTTGCCTCCAAAGATCTTGGTGCCTTTAGCAAATGCTAGACTTTGTGGGGTCAATAGTGTGTTGGACATTGCACGAGGCATGCAAAGTCTAGTTATGAGTGCTTCGGCCCTAACCTGTGTGGAGTATCTTACATATCATTGCTCCTCCCATCCTTGTGCTCTTACAATCTTACCACCCCCTCTTCTGCAAATTTCCCTGAGCTTCAGGATTGGGAGAGATTAGGCTGGCCTAGTTCTAGGTGGTTGATATAGAGTCTCTGAAGTTCTGTATTATGGTTTGTTGATTTTCTTTTGCAGTTTTGCTGCTCCTGCAATGCCCTTCACTCCATCCTGATGGGTATTGTATGTCACCCCCTGGCCAGAGATAAAAAGCTGTTAAACTAGAGTCTTGTTATAAGAGTATATTCAAAGGTAGATGTAATAAAAGTAGGAAACCACAGTGAGGGAGGGGTCAATCACCCATATGCAAAATTGTTACTTTTTATCTGCCAGACTATATGCCCTCCTTCTGATGAGATCACACCCCCTCAGTTGTAAATGATCAGGAACGAAAGTCTGTGAACTTAACCAGATGTCTCATTACTTACTTGCAGTCCTTGATTCTTGATTGTTTTTCTACATTATGCTTTCTGAAACAGGGTCTCTAATCAAACCCAAAGATTACTGACATAGAGTCTGACTATTCAGCTTTTTCTGGCAATTCCCATTAATGTTTCCAAAGCTAGGATTACAGACACACCATCTGGAATTTTATCTGAAGTCTGGGAATCCAAACTCTGGTCTTCCCACTTGAATGACAGTCACATTGAATACTGAGCCATCTCCCCAGCCTGAGACAAAAATCCTTGCAATTTAAACTTGTAAACTCAAAACCCAATTATAAATGATATTTCTCACTGATCAGCAAATATTTCCCAAACACATGAGCTTTCTCAGACCAGAAACTGAATCAGAAACTAAATGCATAGGATCTTTAAAATGGATAAGGTAAGTGCATAATATACAGTAATTACACAACCTCCTTCAATTACTTTCATGGGAATTTATACAGCAAATTTTAAGAAGATATTGGGAGACAGAAAAGGCCAAGTAGAAGTTGCTTAACATGGTAAGCAACTACCACCCTGCTAGGAGTGGAACATTTACCAGTTAGAACAAAGGAATTGAAAATAAGTTGAAACATTCTTCAGATGCAGAATTTACACAGTATTCAGATTTGACTGGATGACTAGATAGATGGTGAAAAGACATGGAAATGGTATTTGGGTTTTGTTTGCATCCATTCCATTGTGGATTATTGAAGAATGAGCGGTCTGGTGTTTGCTTCCACTTCCAATGGCTTTCAGATTTTTAGCTTTTACGGAACCTGCCTAGGTGTCCTTCACTAAATCACAACTCTTCCATCTTGAGTTTCACATCAATCCTGAACACGTCCCTGAGGTCAACATTACAATTCTGTAGCAGCATGGTCAGATTTGCTTCTGATTTTCATTAATGTTGTCCAATGGGAAGGATTATTCTACAGTGATCATAAAGCTGTCACATTCTAGAAACATTTTTAATCTGGGAATCTGAAGCTCCAAGTTCTTTATTTTATTTCTAATAATCTTTTTATGAATTTAGAAACAGTCATCTCTTTTCTGGATTTCAGATACTAAAAGGCACCAAAGACCTCTTTCTCTTGTATACTACACAATGAAATCACAGACCAGTAGATGTTAGAAATAGGGTTAAAACTAATTTTCTTATTCATTCATACTTGTGGTTTTAGTTTTTCAGAAAACATCTTCATAAAAATGAATAACTTCATCTAAACTAATATCTGTGTATCTGCCTGAATGTTTTTCTCATGCTATGTGATTGAGATGAAGTCCTTTATTTGAAAAATCTTCTTATGAAATTATAATAACGTAAATGAATTAGAGATGTCAGATTTAAAATTTTATTAGCATTAGTTAGACTCAGATGATAAAGAAGCAAGTATGGGTATTTATAATTATTCTATGAAATTCTATTGCTAAAAGTAGAATTTTAGCAATAAATGTAATCATGTGAAAAAATTGCTCAAAGGGATGAAAAAGGATTTCTGAATTAAAAAATACAACATTCCCTCAGAGAGAGGAAATCTGAAATGTTTCTTTAATTATATAGCATCTTTCTTCAGCAAATTTCAACTGCTCCAATCTTATTTCTGTTCTTTACTCTCTTTATTTAGTTAAGCATGATTTCAAGCACTATTACCTAATGTGTAAGATGGAATTGGAAGACAGAAGGTTACATAACTATTCTCCAGCCATTTTAATGGCAGGACTGAAACTGAAGTTCTATGTTCATTACTCCTTGTTACAAAACTAGAGGACAAGCAGACAATTTTAAGATAATGTGAGTCAGTAACTTTATGTAACTTAAAATAATGGAACATGATTAAATACTGTAAATGACAAAAATATGGTTATATTTCAAAAATATGCATTAACTTTATTCATGACACCGTCGTCTGAAAATGAACGTTTGTAGAGTAGGGTTGGGGAGATGAATCAATAGATGCAGTGCTTGTCATGCAAGCATGAGGCCTGAGTTAGATCCTCAAGAACCATTTAAAGATCAAATGTGGTATTGTGCTTGTAATCCTAGTGCTCTTGCTGTGAGATGGGAAGCAGAGACCAGGGGAATCCCTAGAACCTGTGGTCAAACTAGCCTGCCGTATGCATGGGGCAAACAACACAAAAAGAAGACCATGTGATTAAACAAGGTAGAAGACTAGAACCAGCAACCAAATTTATGCTCTGATCTCTATGGTGGCGTATGCACACTCTCAATGCATTCCAGGAACTCCCATCTATGCACCGTGGATATTTTCTGATAAGATTGACATGATCTTGGTAGATTGAGAACAGAGGCCTGGGCAGGTTGGCAACCTGCAGCTCCAGAATGAAGAGAAGTAGCCAGATCTCAGCCATGCCCTATATCCCTTTTGTTGACATTTCCCCCTGCTGTGCTCAGAGGAAGGGCATTACTAGAATGAACTTACGTGATGTGAACAGAATCCACGGGAACACTAGAGGGTGAGTCTCTTGTACTAACACAGAGACGAGTCATCATCTTATTTCTCACTGCGCACTTAACCATCAAACTGTACTTCCACAGCCTGAAAACTGAAATATTTCATATAGATGCTGCCCCAGAGCTGTGTTCTCCTTAAGCTCTGAAAATCCATCCTAACACTGGAAGAAATTGACTGGGCTGCCCTTGCTGAAAGTGCACAGTGTCTTAGGCTCTTAAGAGTGTTGCTCCTGGGAAATTTTAACCCCCTTAACTGTGCATTACATGCTGCCTTGAACAAATCCTTAATTGCAGCAGAATTCAGTATAGAGCGATACTTAATCCATGACAATTGCTTCAGTCACAAGCTCCTCTCCACAGAATCTATTACCAAACTGAGTGAGTTGTTTTCTTGGGCAGGGAGCAGTTATCAAGTGGAGAAGAAAGAAGCAATTTAACATAAACTTCTTGGTTTTACAAAGGTATCTTTCTAAAGTATCACTTAAAATAAAGGTATTTTTCTAAGTATCATTTAAAGTAATGAATCTTTTATGTCAACAACCTGTTTTAAACACCCAAAGCTATACTAGCAAGATGGTTCAGTGAGTAAAAGTTCTGACCTTCAATCTGATGACATGAGCTCCATTCCCACAAGCCACATGAAGGAGAATGGAGACAAGTACACTTCAAATTTTTCCTCAACTTCCACATATGTATGTATTTTGCATGCACACACACACATACACACACACACACATACACACACACAGCACACACAAGAATACCTGCGTGTACATGCATTTACACACACGCACACACACACACACTAACAGTAGTAGTAAATAAAATAAAAGGTACAAAGGCTTACTTTGAGAGGAAATATAATGTGGAAATTACAGCATGAGCTTTGAAACTGAAGTTGATTCAGGCATGATTCCTGGGTCTTTAGTCCTGTGTCAGTGATTATCTTTCATGATCCATTGACAATTCTTTTTTTTAAACATTTTTTATTATTATTTCCGCTCATACAAACTTAATAGGTACACTGGTTCCCTCCCTGCTCCTCCCCCCGACCCCCCTGCTCCCCCTCCCCTCACTCCTCCCTCCCCATCCCCCAGTGCCTCCCCCCCCAATCCCCGGAGAATCCTTTAATGTGCCTGCCAGTCTCTCCTCTGGGCTCTCCTCTCCGATGACCTACAAGAACCCAGTGGCATTTCCCTGAACCCTTTCCTGTGTTCCCCTTAAGCATAGGAACACTACTGTGGCTGTCAATCCCTTGCCTCCAAGGATCTTGGTGCCTTTAACAGATGCTAGACTTTGTGAGGTCAATAGTGTGTTGGATATTGCGCAGGGCATGCAAAGTCCAATTGTGATTGCTTCGGCCCTAACTTGTGTGGAGTATCTTGCATATCATTGTTCCTCCCATCCTTGTGCTCTTACAATCTTACCACCCCCTCTTCCGCAAATGTCCCTGAGCTTCAGGATGGGGAGAGATTAGGCTGGCCTAGTTCTAGGTGGTTGATATAGAGTCTCTGAAGTTCTGGATTATGGTTTGTTGATTTTCTTTTGCAGTTTTGCTGCTCCTGCAATGCCCTTCACTCCATCCTGATGGGTATTGTATGCCATTGACAATTCTTAACTAAAGTCGTGAAATACTTTTCTGCTTGCATAATTAATCCTTAGATAATCTTTTCTTAATTTATCAAAACTGAACATTGAATGTGTTGTTAGCAAATGTTAGCATAAAAATTCTCATTGAGTTCTAAGAAATTTAAAATGCTTAACGTGTGTTGAAGTTAGAGTATTGATTTCATTAACAAATATAAAATTATTGAACAATGCTCAAACTTACTTTGTAAATCTTATCTGCAGGCCATGCCCAGTAACCGCTTTTTTTCTATGATGCTCTCTGGACAATCTCTGTTACTTCCTCACTTCAATGTAATATTAGCTGGATATGATCTTTACCCTTAGATGCTTTAGTTGCATAACTTCATTGCTATAAAAAGTACCCAACCCAGACAATTTATAGAAACAAGAGGATTTTATTCCAGTTTATAATATTACAGGTGGCATTTCAGATTTCCTATCTCTCTCTGAGGGAATACTCTATTTTTTAATTCAGTAATCCTTTTTCATCCTTTTGAGCAATTTTTGGGCTGCAGGAGAGTTACCATGATGGTCCCACCTACTATGGGCTGGGTCTTCCCACATCTATTATGCAATTTAGACTATTTCTTACAGGCTTGCAGGAGAACTGCAAGCCAGAGACCTGTATCACACCTGTCAAGTTGATAGTCCCAGTTAACTTTTTTCTCTCTTTGATTATTTAAATGAATTCTCTGGGGTTCTTTAAAATATGAGAAGTATTAATTTTGAAGCTTTTCTCATTTTATCTATTTTTATTACTGTATAATATTTGGACCACACAGTTAGTCCTTGGAAAACTGTTAGCAACATGGGTAGAATGATGACTGTCTACATTTAAGCAGCTTTGCCACTAGGCCTTTAAATAATTCTATTTCCTGCCCTAATTTTGGCAGATTTTATTTGAAAATTCCTTGACTTCTCCAATAGATATGGTAGCATCATTTGTGGTAACATTTACCTACAAAAATGCTGATGCAGAAAAGTAGTTGGACTTATGTAATTTATAAGTTTAAAAGTGTTAGTTTATTAGGTTAATGAATATGCAAGTATATACACATATTTCAGCTTCTTCCTTTTATGTAATGGAATCAGCTATGTACAATGTCCATATGTAACAAACAATAGAGAAGATATTTAGGATTTGGGAGTAGTAAGCCTCGTTGATTTCTTTGAAGTTAGTTAGAAATAATGTAAGAAGGTTTTTGGGGCTGACCAGATTATTTCTTTTTTAAATATACTTTGTGGAATAGTATTTTGAATGTCAAGAAAGAGAAGACAAGCACCAAACTTTCAAAAGAATATATAATATCAAAAAGTACATTTAAACAGCACAAAGACTTTGTTAGGAAGAAATATAGTAATAGGACTTGGGAAAACTCAGAAACGTGAAAGATAAAGAAATGGGTCAAAGAGCACTCAAAAACCACAAAATAATGTGAGGGCAAATATTAGTATAAGCTACATTTTCAGAACAACTAAGCTGTCTCTTAGATCATTTACTGCAGAGTAAATGGAAATCAGTTCTCAGTAGCTGGTAAATGCTAAACTTTAGTAATCATATGAGCATCTCTGATTTGTTATTAAAAGGGAAGTAAAATTCATAGCCAATTCTGAAACAGTGAACTCATAGTTTACTTACGTTGCTATCATTTAAAGAAAAGGCAAGGTAGGGGCCTGAATCATTTGTTCTACCAAATGGCATTGTGTGAATCACAGCTTCACCAAATGATTTCATTTTGTTGATTTTCCAATGAAGAGACTTTTATACTTACTTTTGAAGGAAATTCTGGCTGCTATTCTCATACATGAGTCAGAAGCAGGAGCCTGTTGTGCATAGTGGAGAGAATTAAAGGTATTATTAAAAAAGATTCCATTTAACATATTTCAATATGTGTAATCATACATTTCTGAGTAAAAATGGTACATTATATGTACATGATTTTGTTTGTATACAACTAGTTTCCATATATACACATATATATATACACACACACATATATATGTATATGAAGAGGAAAATTTCAACCTCACCTTTACAACAGTGTATTAATATGCAGATGATTCATTCTCAGGATAAAATTAATTATAGATCAATTATTACTGAAATGCTGAAGCACTCTGCCATGATTCTAATCTTGAGTAGAGCAACGTGACCTTTCAAATACTAAAAGCTGCCTGAACAGTTACTAATCAGGGAATATTTAACAATTTTCCAACTGATGACAATGTTTTCTTTGACATATTTGCATTTTATGCATCTTTCATACCTTTATGATTCTTGATTTCTATTATGTCAATCTCCTAGGTTTCTTTCTTCACTACTTCTTTTCTAGTTTCTTTTGTTTCATTGTTGTTCTTATTTATTTGTTACAATTTTACCGATAATTCCCCCTACTCTAGCCAATACATCTAAGTACCAAGCCTGCTGGTTTTTGGATACTAATTAACTAATAAGTAATTGTGTAAGGTCTTCTAAAAGAAAATGATGCAGAAATGTTTTCTAACTGTTTTTTATGGAATTTTTGTATATATCTACCCTTCCTTCCAAATTTCTGTGTTGAAATCCTATTCCTCCATGTACAGTGGGCCATAGCATTCAAAGGAAGTAATTGTTGTCAAATGAACACATAAGGGTGGGTCCACTTCCCCATGGGACTGGAGTCCTTACAGTGAGAGCTAGGAGAACTCACACTCTTTGCAGAAGCACACTCCAAGGAAAGATTAAGGATTTAGTGAATCTCAGGATCAAAGCTTTTGTAGCCAACAAACCTAGTCCTCTCAGCCAAGTTCCAAGAAGCTGCTAAGCTCAGCAGAAGCCCCTCACTATGCTACTATCTCCTAATTGACAATCTATCTCTGTAACCCTTTGCCTTAAGTCTTTGCCTTTGGGTTATTAGTATTGGCAAGAACAAGAATTTAGAAAGATAAGTGACTGATTTCAGCAAAAGAGAAACTTTTCTTTCAGTGAAAAATTATTTAAATACCTTCAAATACATAGACCAATCAACCTAAAACTGTTTCAATCATATATACATGTATAATGGGTAGCAATACAACTGTATCTTAACATGTTCAACAAATGATGATATTAATGATTGAAAGCCAAGAATGTTCTAAAAATAAGAAGTCAAATTTAATAACTTTAAAACATGTCATTCTCTGATAAAAAGTAGGCAGAATTTTTTAAAGATATATCACAGATAACGGCTTTTTCAGAATCCCCATAGCTTGAAATTATCTGAAATTAAGAATCAGATATTGAACACATAACTCAAAATGATATAGATAATTCAAACTTGTACTATTTGTTAAATTACATTTTTGATTGGGTTATCCCATAATTTACTCCCAATAGCAACATAATGGTAAAAGATTTCTCAGGACATCCTACCCAGTCTCGCAAATTACACAAATTTTTTGTGTTAAAGTATGAAAAAATATTCCTTATCCATTACAGAATGAAGTGTCATCCATTTGTTAGAAACTAGTCTAAATAAGGAGTCATGGAAAACACTAAATTGTATAAATCCACGTGAAGAGACAATGATGATCACGGGAAGCCAGGGGAAGCAGAGCCTTACATTTAGATAAGATGTGAGTGTGGAGAAGACTCACAATTTCTGACAGAGAATGTACAGTGCTTAATGATCTGCCTCAGATGTGGCTCTAAACACAAGAGCAGAAGTCTGATGTCAAGGCTATCAGCAAATGGGTGTCTGGAATCTTCTGTCATTGTATTGGGTCATTAGGAAAGCCAGTGGCCCTGCCCAGTGGGTGCTGTTTCATAGCAGCTTTATTAGTACCTATGAATTTTATTTGTATTACTTAGGCAGAACTTAACATTAATGGGAGAGTTATGTGAGAAGGATAGCCATTACAGCAGAATAACTGATTTATTATTTCATGAATATTGAGAACCTTATCAATCACAAATATGCATCATGAATATGTGAGGACTGATGGCCATCACTTTTAAAAAACTTTGCTAAATAAAGATGTTATCTGACTAATTTATCTTTGTTCAGCAAATATGACACACACATTCAATTAATTTGTGCCTAATATGTCTCACAGTTTGCTAGATTACCAGTCTAAATTGACATACTTAAGAAATCTTACTTTGGCTTATATTAAATATATTGTATAGATTTCTTCTGTTCCATTCTATCTCTTGTAGTGATGAATTTCACAAAGACATTCCATGTGAGTAGATCATGTACTTTGGCCACATTTTATTCTATGGAATCCATTTTCCCTTGCATAACTGCTTTCATAATTTCTGCTCATTATTCTAGTTTTTATTCTTCTTACCTGGCCGGTATGCAGATATGATTTCATGCATCCATATAAAAACAAGGATCCAAAAATGAGCAGAAATGTAATGTTTGTCTTTCTTAACTTTATTTTATTTTATTGTGTGTGTGTGTGTGTGTGTGTGTGTGTGTGTGTGTGTGTGTGTGTATCTCAGAAGGCACTGTGTGTCGCTGTAGAGGACCAAGGGTGATTTGGAGAATCATCCTGAATTGCTTCTGCCTCTTTTTCCTTTCTCTCTGAGGATTTTCCACGCTTTGCCCACCTGGGTCAGAAGTGCAGACTGCAGACTACAATTTCTGCCTAGTGTTTTTACCTGAGATCTGGGATCTGAATTTAGGACCTTTGGCTTACAAGGCAGAGTCTTAATTTCTGAGCTATCTCTCCAGCCCAAATGATGTTTATCTCTCTGAGTCTGATTTAATTTGCTTAATATGATAATCTCCAGTTGCATCCATTTTTGTCTTTACAGAAAAATACAGCATCATATAGAACAGTCATTTATATTTATTTATTTCACAGTGCTGGGTATTGAGGCAAAGCCTTTTACATGTTCTACAAACTCTCTACCGCTGAACTTTACCCTTAATTCCTTAAAATATTCCTAAACAATATGTCAATAATTTAAAATCCAACCTCAGAGTTCTAATATTCAGAATTCTAATACATGTTGAATATAAGTTGAAAGACTCACCACTATCACAGCAAGACACAACATCACAAGGAGTGTAGACCAACCATTCAGGAGGACCTTCCCATAACTGATCTTTCTATGCGGCACGAGTGGTGTGAATCCAGAGCTGTGCCTTGCACTTCTTCCACCTATTCTAACTTCTCCGTGCTGGTAGTCGTCCTGCTTCACTCACTGACCAACACTTGTCAAAAACACCACTTGCAATATTTCTGCAAACATGTATCTATTTAGACTTGTCATTTGCATTCAACATCCACAAACACAATTTTGGCAAGGATGTGTCACAAAATGTTCCTTCTAGGAAAAGCAGTTCTGCAGGAATTTTCTTTCAACAGTATTTAACCATCATGTTGAATATTTGTGCAGACAATTAGGTTTCATGTATATACCATCCACAGAGTCTTTTATTCTGAACATTAAGGGATCTGATAAAACTGGGTACAAAATATAGTGGGTTAAAAGAGAGACAGCTGCAATCTCAGGGAATGGGTTTAGTCATGGAGATATATCCTGTTTTCTGGATTTCTAGCTAAGCAGTGCATTTCTAGGCATGGGTTTCGGTCTGAGAGCTGCCCGGGTCTTGGAAGTCCCTCTTCTGAAGAAACCTCTCTTCTGGCTGTTTATAGACAGGATAGAAAGGCTTTCATTTTGGCTCCTATGTTGCTTGCTCCAGAAAATTAAATTCCTTTCTGTACTTTGCAGCAGAGTCTTAACTCCAGCAAGAAATAAGCAAAAATAAGTTTTCTAAAATTATGAGTATCTCTGTTCATATCAATTCTAGTGAAAGGAGTAAAATTCTCACTCTGAATATTCAGTGATTATCTAGAGCACACAAACAGTATCTGAAAGAGCTACTGACTCAAATCCAAGGCCATTTATCTTCTAAAATATTAGCATTACCAATATTGGCATGGTTATTTACATCTAGAAAGAATTTAGTTTGTATACAGACCCATGTCATGTTTTGAGCATGAACGTTAAGTGTTGCCCATCTACCCTGGCAAGTATTCAGTTGCTCAGACATTTATGATGATAACATTGGGTTCTAAATAATTATTCCTGGAGGAAATAATGTCTTTTTACTGCCAGAAATGAAAAAGAAATTGGTAACAGAGCAGAAAAGCAATTATTAGAGCTAATTAAAACCAAGAATATTCTTCCTTGCTGAAGTGAAGAAATGAATCATTATGGCAGAGTGACTGACTGTAAAATTTCCAAGACATTGAAAACACAGTATTTTTCTCTCTTTTTTTGGAATTTATAACCTAGTTTTGAGAAACACAGTTGCAAAACAGCTGTTTAATATATTATTCCATTAAGAAAGAAACCAAGGGGAGACACTTGAAAACATTCCATTTGCAGAGTGATAGCTGTAAAATAATTTTAATTCAGATTCTTTGTGTTACAGGAAAATTTCTGTTGTAATAGTTAAATGTCTATTTAATTTTAGTAATAATATGTTTCTCTAAAAATAGTTTTTATATAAGTAAACTTTATTTTCTAAATTAGCTTAAATTAGTCATTCTTTTTTTATTTTATTTTTTTTTAAATTTTTTTTTTATTATTATTATTTATTCAACTGTGTGTATGTGCGCGCGCGTGTCTGTGTGTGTGTGTATGTGTGTGTAGAACCACGGACGAATTCGCGAACCACCATGGACGCCTCCACCTCCTTCTGCCCCGAGATTCACAGGCTCCGCCCTACCAGGACCAGAAGCGCAGGCCGCCCCCGCTTCCGTCTGGCGTCTATACATGGGATCTGGGATCCGAACTCGGGACCTTCCGCCTGCAAGGCGGAGGCTTAACCCCTGAGCCACCTCTCCAGCCCCAGTCATTCTTTTTTTAAAAAATCATTTTTAACTAAGTAATCTTTTCTAAATTAGAGACAGAACAATTCATTCATTTAATTTTGGTAAAGATAAACACAAAGATGATTTTCTCTCTATATATATATATACATATTTTCTTCTTTTGTGATTCAAAAGCTCTCTTGATTAGCTACAGTATTCAAGAATAAAAATATTTTTATAAAATAGAAACATTTCAATGTGTATAGAAAGTAACCAATTAAAGAAGGATACTGTCTAATTGAAAAATATCTATTACTTTAATATTGGCTAAAGTATTCAAGATTTAGAAAAATCTTAGCTATTCTTGATATTAAGGGTTACAGAGATGGCATTTAATATTTTAAGAGCAGCAGCAAGAAAATGGTCTAACACACTATTCACGGTTCACCAAGGGAAGTACTTTAGAAAGATAACAGTTGTTAATAGTCATGAAAGCATACATGCATACAATCTCATGAGCTCGAATACTTTGGGTAAAAATGTTAGTTTACCTTTCATCTAAGTTCAGCATAATAAATTTAAAAGTGTAATCAGTCTGGAACACATAGATATTTGATACTAAAATTATCAAACTAATCCAATTTGTTAGATTCCTCTCCAATGGGATCATTAGCAAGATTTCCCCTAATAAAATTTAGAGTTCTGCACATCTTTAAAGTCCTAAAGTGTGTTGAAAAGCTTACAGGTTGTAAGAGCACACTTTTTATTGGTTCCTCCATTGCTTTGGGCTTCTAGTTTCTTGGCCTATGATTTTTCATTGGTTAATATTTCTTTGTTACCTTTTCTTTCTTTGCTTTTGCTTTAGTCAGCATGAATGTCTCTTTTAAAATGCCAACATTGCAATTAAGGCATTGAAAGTTCAATTATCTCTTCCTTTTTTTAGTCTACTTTAAACTAGTGCTTCTTAGTTTCTATAGACCTAATTAGTAACAATGAGTGGACTGCATTTATTTTTGCATAGGGACTATTAAATAATTATTTCTTTTAATATATGGGGAAATATTTTCCTACAAAAATTCCAAGTGACAAAAAATAGCAGTAAAAACAACAAAAAGTGATTTCAGTTGAAGAGCAAGTTGCCACCTAAGATTGCCCCAGGAACAGAGACAGAGTCCAGTGGTTTTATTGGTCTTTGGTCCACATTCTAGGATAGCAGTATAGTGAAAACCACCTGACTAAGGACTAATGTGGTCCTGACTTGAAGATAAAGGCACTCATTGTAGTTCCAAATGATTTATTTTACTTCAGTTACTCAAATTAAAGTTAACATTTTCGTTCTTGCTAGAGAATTTTCTGTCTTTATAAACATTTTCAAGCACATTAGAAATACAAGGAATCAGGACACAGCCACATTCCATGTAAGTTTTAATGTTAATAAAATGATTTGGAGCAAAATTTTAAATTAATTTCATTAAAACATTTCTGAATTTCTTGTAACTTTTAAACAAATTCAGTCTACTTTCAGAAGTCTTACTCTACTGAGGAGAAGTTCATAGAGTCTAGCTCTTACTTGTGGAAGAGTCTGTAGTGAACTCATTTAATAAAATGTAGAAACATCACAAGGCTGCTAAAAAGTAGCTTTGAAGACATGGAATAAGCTTTAATATGTTCAAATTGAGACTAGTAGCTAAGTGGATTAGGGCAGTCAGCCCAAGTTTAGCTGGTTGGCTTAGAGGAAATAATTCGCTGTAATTAGAGACCTAGAAACATCTGGAACTGGTATTTTTATTTAGCCATTGGCACTTGGTTCTATTAAGATAGTGTAGCTGGCATCTGATTCCAATGCCAAATATCACTCTTATTCTAAAGAATTTTTCCTGAGGTAGAATATGTAGGTAGAATCAAAGTAAAACAACAGCAACAACAACAAAACAACAACAACAACAAAAAACAGTGGCTTTGAGGCTTTGATGTTGGGAAAAAAATGGAATTGGAGTTTAGGGAAACCAAGGTTTCTGGGAGAGTCCTAAAAAGTAACTAATAAATTCTTCCCTAAGGCTTATGATCCTGAGGTCACTCCTCAGCCACCAACGTCCACACAGAGGAGAGTGGCATAGAACAATGTATGAGCTCACACACTGCTAGGAACCAGGGGACCTGGTTGGTAGGGACAGATCACAGTGAATGTCAAGCACTGATGGGGACCCATGTAAGGTCCATTGCTGTGGCTTGGATATGAAGCGTCCTGTAAAAGGCACATGTAGCAAGTCTTGATCCTCATTTGGTGTTACTAAGAAAAGGTGATTAGATCAAAAACACACTACTTCATCAATGAAGCCTGCTTGAGAGGAACAGGTAGAACATTCTTTGAAGGCTATTTCTTGCCCTGGCCCCTTCCGGTCTCCCTCTTTTGACTTCCTGGCCACCATGTGGAGAGGGACTTTGTTCCAAGTTGTGTCATGATGCTGTACTTCAACACAGGACCTGAACCAATGGATCCAGCAACTATGAGTTGACACTTCAGAAATCAGGTATCAGAGCAAATCCTTCCCGAGGAATTAGCCTCAGGCATGAAAAGTCTGGCAAGCTTGCCCAGACCTGTGACCGCACCTCAGCCCTCAGAAAATGGACTTACCTGAGACAAATCAGCCAGATGCCGTGGATCTGCATTGAAAGAGCCCAAAGCAAAATTGGGTAGGAATGAGATTAGTTCTTGAAATGTAGCTGCCTGCTAAACTAGAGCTCCAGCATGCTTCAGAGGACGGGGAGGGGACCCCCATTCTATGGCCCAGATGCTACATTTTTGTCTCAAACTCACAATCTTCTCTAACTTCTTGTGATTTTTTTTTCTTGTTTAGTTGCTTTAATCTAATATCCCTTGATAATTTTACACATAATACCATATATTGTGATATGATCCTATTTACCCCTATTACCCCCCCTTACTACCTCTCTCTCTGTCTCTCTCTATCCTGATTTCATACCCTCCCATTGAGTTTAATAAAGATCTCTGTAATAGGAAGGAAGTTATTGTAGCATGGACAACTAATCAATGGCTACACCACTGAAGAAAATCCTATGTCCTCCCCTAGCAAATATTAGCTTCCAATATCCATGATGAAGCATTGAAGGATCCAATCTTGTGATGGTTTTGTACAGGTATCCATGGCTGCTGTGTGCTCAGGATCATAGTGGCTATGACAAATACAGAAATGACATCTTAAAGCCCTCCTCCCCACTCACAGCGCTCCTCCGCGCTCCTCCCCACTTTATGCCATTTCATGCCCATTTTCTTCAAGGCAGTGGCAGATCCAGCTGAAGAGAGAGGACATGGGAGTCAGAGCCTGCAATCCCATAGGGCAGGGTTGTGCAGTGCTTCGGAATTTTCCTTAGGTCGTCATGTCACTCTGATGCTGACAGAGCCCCAGGATATAATCTTGGCCCTTGTGGGTCAGGACATTATACCATTCCTCTTTTTTATGCTGCCATTCTTTTCCATGCATACAAAGGTTTGCCCTGTGGATTGTTTTGTGATTTAAATTTAAATTTAATTAGGAGGGAGAGAGAGAGAGAGCACTACATCAGAAGACAACATTTTCAGAGTCAGTTCTCCCTTTATACTACTTGCCTTTTTGAAAATTCATGTTGCCTTTACCCATAGGGCCATCTTGCCAACATTGTTTTTCAGTTTATTTTGGTTTGTTTTGTTCTGAAGGAGCTCACAACTGAATGTTTGCCTTGAAGCTCAGCAGAGCCATTAGATTTTCAGCTGCTAAGACTTTCATCAGATTTTCTTGGAAATGGACTGAATGTGTTTCTGATGAGTCTTAGGGGGCAGGGGCAGGGGTAATGGTGTGGTTTATTCACAAAGTCTCCAAGAAGTCTCATGAATTAAAGGCTTTGTCTCCAGACAGTGGTGCTACATTGTGAGGTAGTGGAAACTTGAGTAAGTCAGGTTTAGCTTTAGCCAACAGATGGTCAGTGGCTTGCAATGAGAAGTATCTTATTCCAGCATCTTCTTTTCTGTTTGCTTTTCCACTGCCATGAGGCTACCTTCTCCTCTATAGGCTCCTGTTACTGAGGCACATCTCAGGTCCAAAATAACCAAGCCGGACATGATGCACTCAGCCATTGAAAGCAGGAGTAAAATGAATCAATTCTATCTTAAGTTGATTTCCTCAGGTATTTGGGTATTTTGCAGCAACAACTAAAACCTGTGCACACAATAATTCTATACTTGCCTTTATACTTGATATGTTGAGTTTTTTCTGTGAATATAATATAGATGTTTTCTTTGGATTCTTGAAATTAGAGACAAATATTTTCTGATTTTATCATTTATCATTTATTTTGGCTTTTAAGATGTACTTAGTTAATTTGGCTAACACTCAAAATAAACATTGTTTTTTGCATATGTATAAAGGTATGTGTTTGTTTGCCTGTTTAGCCTTCTGTTTTGCGTGTGCGCTTATGTGTGTGTTTGTGCATGCGTGACTATGTATATATGTTGATATGCATGTGAATACCCATGTGCTGGCAGTTGACTTCCTTGATGACTCTCCTATTGAGGCTGAACGCAGTTTAGTGATTGACTAGTCTAACTAAGCTTCCCCTGGTTATCCCTTTCTCCCAATCTCAATAGCTGGAATAGCAGGTGTCTATCACACTTGCCAGACTTTCATGCAATTTCTGGTATCTGAGTATCAGTCTTTATGTCTGCACAAAATAAAAAAAAATGTTTTGGCCATCAAGTTACCTTTCCAGCTGTGGTTAGCCTTTTCTTTTTTACAACCTAAAATGTTTAAGAATCTTAAAAGTGTTTCTTTTTAAGCCTCTCACTCAGTTTATTTACTCGGATGCTGGTTCTTGCAAACATTAGTAACGTGTTCAGTGCACGTGTTTCATGGCATTTTCCTCTGGGCGACCATCTTAGACTTATTCTAGATGAAGTCATAATAAAAAAACAACTTCTAGAGCTCAGGAACTTCCTGAAACTGAGGGATGGGAGTGGTTCCAGGATGAGGAAAACAGTGAACAACTGCTGGAGGAGGACACTGCCCTTCCAGCCAAGCGGATGGAAGGAGCAGTTCTGAGCAGTGCCCATCAGTCTGCAGAAGACACAGAAGTAGGCAGTCTGGAAAAGACCATTATACAGGCCAGTGAAAAAGTCAGAGACCCCAGAGCAGTCAACAAGTTGGAGAGAACAGCCAAGAAGGTTGAAAGAGGCCAGCAACCCATTTAGCTCACTGAAGGAGCCTGAACCGCCCAGCAGCCTGAAGGAGACATTCCTAACAAGTCACACAGCAGAGAACTCCAGGGTTGCAGCCTCTGAATCTTATCCATCTGGGGCGAGACTTTCTGGAGATAGAGCTGCTTGTGTCCCTGCTCCCAAGGTAGCTTTTACCCCTACTCCTGTAAGTAACCCCAATAAACTAGTTGGGCCTTGGTGCAAGTGTTACTTTAGTCTCTTTCCAAGTTCCATCTGAGCTGGACAGACAGTTGGCATTGCCCCAGGAGAAGTGCTCACTCCACAGCCCCCCAGAGCTGCCTTCCTCCGCACCATCAGTGACATTCTGTCTGAGAGATGCCATTTTCTCCTTTTCTGTCCCGCTGCTAATCAGCTTGCCAGGAAGTCCCAACTCTAATCAGCATTAATTAGCTGATAACGAAGCTCTAATAAGTTTCAGACTGCTAATTATCTAAAATGATCATCGACATTCACCTGTGGACTAAGATGTTAGGAAGTATAGAAGTTAAGCAAGCAGGAAGCAGTGTGGTTCATCACACCTCTTCTCTTGCTTTACTACAAAATCCACAGCCTCTCTCATGGCCCATTCTTCCCGAAGCCTTTACAGAAGCACACAGTCACTTTGCAAAGAGAAGAAAATAAAAAAAAACTAGATTTATGTCTAAATATCCATATTAGAATTTTAATAATGAATTAAATGATTTATAGCAAGATGTCTAAGTTTAGTAGCCAGTTAGCATCTTGATTGCTATTGTGATGATACACTTGTTGATTTTAGAAGCTGAATTTGTAAGCTGCCGGGTGGACCAGGGAGATACTCTTTTGTTATAATTTTAGAGCTGGGAATGGGATCCAGGCAAGAGATGAACTGAAGCAATAACAGCTATTCTCCACAAATAGTATCCCAGAAGAGCTTGTGAGACACACAAAGGACCAGGAAGCACTTGAAGCAGACATACCTGAAGACATGGTAATGTCATGGTATCTCAGTAGAAGTGTTCATAAATGGTTGCATATCTTTAAACATGTGATATTCACTCTGTGTGTGTGTGTGTGTGTGTGTGTGTGTGTGTGTGTGTGTGTGTACCAGAGGGCCCTTGAGTATGCCTGCTTGTGGAGTAGCAAGGGTGACTTTGGAAAGTACCCTGGATTGCTCTACCTCCTTAATGCTCTGCTCTGGGGTTTCCCAGGCTCTGCTTCCAGGGCCAAAATTGGAGGCCACTGCCATTTCTACAATATGTTTAATGCAGGATCTATGATTCAAATTCAAGTCCTTTTGCTTGTGAGGTGGGGTTTTAATCCCTCAACCATTTCTCCAATTCCCCTAACCTTGTATCTTTTAAGCATGAAGATTGAAAAAAGTGCTAAAAAAATCATTTATTTTGAATAAAGGAGGTGATTTAAGGCATAGGCATCAGAAAACAGCTTTGGTTTGGTCAAATCTTGATTTCAATGACTTTTAGTTGGGAAAATGTGGGATGAAATTATAATTGTCAAAGTAATCATATTTATTTAATCACGTTACTATAAGTGTAAGCCATGTAGGATGTGATAATACCATTTTTCTCCTTAAAGGGATGTGAGAAGGGATGGAGAGGGGCCTGCTACGTGGCAGCTAGAACATAGAATGTCTTCATTGTTGATAGTGGTGCTTTGTTTGGAGTATAAGGTCAAGATTATGGCATCTCCAAATGATTTTTTAAGAAGAAGGATTACTTGTAAAAACATGTGAAAAATCATTAAGGATTAGAGTTTCAGAGAAAAATGAAGATTTTGCTCAGAAAATCAAAGTTTGGTATAGCTATCCTTTTACATTTTTATTTTGTTCTGAGAAGTTCAACTTTCTTAATTGAATTCATGATATGAGACTGTAGGAAAGACACCAAAAAAATCAGATCACTTAAAGCATTTCTCACATATGGAATCTGCAAATGTTGAAATCATAGAAACAGAGGGCATAAAGGTTATTAGAAGCTAGGGAGATTTGGACAGTGTAGGAGAAATTCATTGTTTTCATTTCATATGGTGTGTTACTACCAAGTAGTTTTATAGCTACTGTAAAAGTGCTAGCATATAAAATATTTAAAGTATCTTACTAATACTTAAAACTACACGTGGTTATATGTGAATCCTATGAGTGCAGATTGTAACAAAGTTTCGCAGAAAGATGTAACTACAGAGGCTTACTAACTCGTTAGTACTTCAATGATGACGAGAGGTTAGAATGTTGCAAGGAATGAGCCAAATTGTCCTGGATCATCTTTCTCTCCTAAACAGTCATTCATTTCCTATCTCTATATGTTGTCTTAGATCTTTCTGACTCCTGGGTAAATCCTTTCAATAGACCTGTAGCTCCCACCAACCCAAAAGATAAGAATGTCATCAGATAGCATCCGGGACCCGTAGTAGAGATTTCTTCACTTTACTGTAACCCGCACACCTGATGTTTCCACCTATGTATTTGAACAGTATGTTGATTTATGCCTTTTTTGCTCTGTTACTATAAAACCTTCATGTTATTGCTGATATGTTCAAACATGGAATTTGGAGGAACCTAGCTCTGTGATTCTGGATCATGTTCTCTCACATCTGTCTCCAGAATAAGCTATCTCTTCTCTTTGAAGTGACAGATGCATTTCTTGCATTGACAAGATGAATATTTTTCACAGTCTGGTGAATTTTCTATCATGCTATTTCTTTCCTTTATCTTATTTTAATTAAAGATAAAGATATTTTAATTAAAATAAGGGGAAAAAGAAAGCAACACGTTAGTGAAGCCTGTATCAGTTAAGTCTGTTTCAAAATGACCAAGTATCTGCCATAAACAGTTTAGAAGGGAAAACTTACTTTCAGCCCATGATTTCAGAGCTTTCAGCCCATCGTCCTTTGTTGATATGGCCTCTGGGGCAGATAGCAGACTGGCAGTGGAAACATGACAGAAGCTGCTCATATCACAGAGGTCAGAAAGCAGAGAGAAGGGGAAGTGGCCAGGGCAAGACACAAGTCCAAAGACATGACCACTTGGACAAGCGTGCAAAAAGACTTCGTATTGTACAGTTCTCTCACTTGTGAATAGTGTGCTCAGGTTTGAATCTATGGGTGCATTTGTCCATCACGAAGGCTGAACTCTCATCATCCAGCCACATACTGAAGCTCTCATCTGTCAGCATCCCATGCCTGACCCGTAGTGGATGTTTCCTATTCAAAACACAAGTTTAGAATACAGTGGAGGAGTAAATTTTAACTAACCATTGCATTCTGCGATGATCATTGTTATATTTCTAAATTACTACAGAAGTATGTTTAATATCTTTATCCTAAAAACAGACCTATTACTGGTGAATATGCTAATTAGCCTTATTGATTTCTTCTACATTGAATGCTTAGTTCAAAGCATCCTATTTTACACTCACCTCAGTACCCATAGTTATTTTTTAATATACTTTGATAAAGACAATGATGAGAGAAAAACTGAAGTGAACTTAATGCAAGTGTAAGTGGTTTGTCTGTCATTCGGTCAATTAAATAAGAAAATTGGTAGTTGTATTTGAAGGTGAGCAGGGCATATGCTAGACTGGATCGTTTTTCCCTTGGAGTTGACAGCACATGTATATCAGTGCAACAGAACTCTACTTAGGATTTTGGGATTGTGTAGATTACAGTTTGTTAACTTATAGTGCTAAATAGCATTTGTTAATGCTTCTTAATTTGAGCTAGAAAGGACTCCACTATGCCAAACTCCCATATAAAACAGCATGGAATTGTGAGCTTCTGTCAGGAGGTCCTTCATGCAACACAAGCTGCTATGTTCCATCCTGCCTTTCTTGTTCCTTAACATATACCCTGAAGTGATGCCAGCTGCTGCATGAAATTGGAAATGTACATTTTAGAGCAGGAGAGTTGGCCAAAAGAAGAATGGATAATTGGATAATCCACATTTAGAGAAACTATAAGAAAAGGAGATCTCCTTCAGCTGCAGAATGGCTAAGAATTTAGGAACCAACTTGGTAAAGTTCTATATAAACAGTAAAAGGAAACTTTCAAAAGGATCAATTTGATTAAATAATTCAAAATGGAATTCAGATACGTGAAACAGCTGCTATATTTATACAATATCTTCTATCTTATGATTTTTGTGGTCAAATGAATCTAATATGCATATCAGGAGAGAAATTCTGAAAATATGAAGAGAAAGAATAAATGAATGATGAGGCACTGGAAATAGTGAAAGAATAAATTATGTGATTAGGAATGTGTATTTGAGATTTTAATAATTATAGTTATTCTATAAGAAACAGCATTTACAACAAGCAATTTATTTTAAGTACTTCAATCAGGATTTGTTGCTTTTATGTTCTAGACACAAAGAATGGCATTTGAATAATTAGTAATTCTGTGAGTGTGCATTTTAAAATCATGGCTTGAGGTTCAAAACAATAGATTCCCATCTTGATGTGAAGGCAGAAATAATTGCTGCCTTGAACTGCATTTCTTATGATGTTCAGATTAGAAAATGCCCTTCTATTCAGCTTAAGACAAAACATTAGAGGGAGCTGATATAATTGCCCTGTCAGTGTAAGAAAGTCAGAGGCTGACAACCAGCCGTGCCCTGAGTGATCTTTGAGGGGCTCGTTCATGCATTGCTCATGTTCATGCATTGTGGAAGATTTGTCATCTTGACAGTATCTTCTCAGCCAGGATAGCTCTTGGGGCTTAATACCAATCAAATGAGTTATGCAATGAGCGGGGCCTCTACCAGGGATAATTACAGTTAAACCAAGATGTAAATAGCTGTAACTGAATAAAATAACCACAAATTCTGAATTGTATCTGAAATGAACACACTGTCAAAATAACAAGAACTTTGACGTGACAATTAACTAATTGGCAGTTCCTAAGAACATACATGGGAGAAGTGAGGACAATCATCTAATTTAATTCCAAGTTCCATTCCGTAATTGGAATATGCTGTTTTCCTACTTTTAAATGGGGAGATGGATGGTGGCTTGGTTATGCATACAACATGTGCACTGGTAAACTGAGACTCAACTGCATTACAGTCTCTGTGAAAATCATTATATATCTTGTACCCACTTTGTTACTGACACAAATGAAAACCACAATAGACCTCAATGTATAACTTCAAGATTGTCTGCTTTACTTAGCCATGGAATATCAACTTTATATGACTTTTATTTATTATTTACATAAAACAATTTGATTCGTTATTTTGATCTATATTAACTAACGAGTCTATAAAAATTAGAATTAATTTGATCTAAATGTCCAGTTTAATTATTTAATTAAACTTATTGTACTGCAACACTTCTTTACAATGTGTAATTTTGTTCAATATTATTTCATTTATCATTTATTTCAATATGGACATTGGTGTATTTTAAGTATACATCCATATGATATGCACTAAATAACTTTGATACATATTCTAGCATGTAGCCACTGTACTATTTATAAGAGAGACACTATCACATATTGTCAATTCTTAAAAGTTACAAAATATTACTGTGAAACTTTTCATTTAAATTTAAGAGAATTGTGTAGACATATATATCGGTCATGTAATATAGATAGATATAGTTATTTAAAAAAGATAGTCTAGCTAGAGACACTAGTGCCAAAGAGAAGCCTGAAAGACCTGGGAACTTTCAGCCACATCTTCACCCTTCTGTTCTATTTCAGTGTCAATCTTTTTAAGACACTAATTCCTTGATCTTTGAGAAGTTTGGATGCCCAATTTGGCATGAGTACTCTGCAGTCCTCTATTCTATGCCAACCTCCATCAGTTGTTGAAAGAAGCTGCTGAGCTGGAGGTGGCACACGTTTGCAGGTTTCATGGAGTATCTACAAACAAGAGAGAATGCGGTGCTTGTCTTTCTGAGTCTGAGTTACCTCTCTCACTAAATTTTTTCCAATTACATCCATTTGTGTTCCATTATCCTTAACTGGGTAATATTTCACTGTGTGTTTGCACCATTTTCATTATCTGTTCATCAGCTCATGGTCATCTAGACTGATTCATTTTCTTGCTATTGTGAATAGACCTTTAATGAGCTTAGACATGTATGTATCTCTATTATGAGCTTTAGAATCCTTTGAGTATATGTCTAGGGCTGAAATAGTTGGAACTGATGGACCTAATTAAAGATTTTCTATATATTGTCCCATTCATAGAGGAAATAAGATTAATAGTCAACAAGGAGTATTTTGTTTAATTAAAAAGTTTTTATTTTGCAAATGTATTGTAAATCAAGCAGTAAGGCAATCCATAGAATGGGAGAAAAATCTTCCTTAGCCATATATTGGATAGTGGACTAGTTTACAGAATATACTAAAAATTAAAAAAATCAAATATCAAAAAAAAATCCATTTAAGATGGACTTTGGAATTAAAAAGAAACCTTTTGCAAAATGACATTCAAATGACTTGATACCCTAAAAAGTGCTCATCCTCCCTAGACAGCAGGGAAATGCAAAGTGAAACTATTCTTTGGTATCCTCTTACTCCAACCAGAATGGCAAAGATCAAAACCATAAGTCACTACAAATGCTAGAGAGAATGTGGTGAGAAGCAATCCTTTATTCATTGCTGGTGGGACTGTAAACTGCAGCAAACTCTTCAGAAATCACTTTGAAGTTTCCTCGATAAGCTAAAATTGAACTACCATATGACCCAGCTATACCACTCCTGGTCATAGTCCC
Organism: Typhlomys cinereus; assembly: GCA_023101885.1. NCBI lineage: Eukaryota > Metazoa > Chordata > Mammalia > Rodentia > Platacanthomyidae > Typhlomys > Typhlomys cinereus. The sequence continues at coordinate 2,617,407 of JALPQD010000301.1, read as the reverse complement.
CCAAAATTATACATCTTACCACAGAAACACTTCCACAGCCATCTTCGCTGTGGCTCTATTCATAACAGCAAAGAAATGAAATTGGCAGATGTCCATCAGTAGATTAATGGATAATGAGAATGTGATACACATGCACAATGGGATACTATGCAGCTGTTAAGAAAAATGAAATCATGAAATTTGTTAGTAAATGAATGGAATTGGAAGATACAATATTGAGTGAGTTACCTCAGATGAATAAGTAAACTGCTGTATAAGTAAAAGTCCTGTAACAACCATAAACTAGAAAGTAGCACAAGCTGGGGACTGGGAAATGGAGGAGGGTCCTAAAGATAAAAGAATATAGGGTGGAAAGGGTGAGAGAGTTAAGGGAAGAAAAAACTTAGGGGATAGGAGATAAGGGGAGATTAACAATTAACACTAAATATGTAATATACAGCCATGCAGAAACTTTCTATTTTATCAATTTATCACAAAATATAATTTCTCAAATAAATATTAACTGATATATGCTACACAGGGGAACACTAAGAGGGGAAGAATACAGAAAACAGAAATTGCACTGAGCTCTGTACAGAAGCCAAGAGTGATCAAATAAATTCTGCATTACCAGATATGAGATGCCCCTTAATAAGGTGGTTGGTAGAGAGGTTTCGAAGCCCCCATCCATCCAGCAATACATGTATTTGCCACTGTTCTTGATCTCATCAGAACCTGATTGAAAGAACCTATGGTTGAAAATATCACACAAGGATCAGGAGATATGGGACGATCAGGCTGGAATGATGCAGAAGCTTATCCCTTGCCAGTTAGTCTCCAGGGCCAGAAGGCATGAAACAGGCTGCCAGGGGCCAGAAACACGCAATGTCATTACCCAGCTGTGGATGCTGCAAACTACAATGCCAACTAATATGGAAACAGGCAACTTTTTGTACAATAGCGGCATGCAATATGTGGGAGGTAACTAGCTACTATCTGGTTGTACATACAGCCTGCTTTCCTTAGGGAACACATACCTGGTACTGTAAATCTGGCCAAGTGCGTGTAGGAGGAGAAATCATAGACCCTGAGTGGGACCCATCTTCTTAGTGCTAGCGGGTAATGGAAGGTGCTTAATGCAGAGGAACAGAACTGGTCAAGGTGAAGAGCATATGTGATTGGTGGAGTGCTCAGCCCTAAATAGAATATCAATATCACTCCCATCCCAGGACTCGAGAAAATTTGTAAATCAGGGGGCATTAAGAATGTAAAAGCCCCCTTTTCACCCCACCCGGCTCCACCGGTGGGGTCACCCCGCGCCCTAGGTAAGTCCCTGTTCGGGCCCCGCCCACCAGGACCCCAGGCCAAATAATTCAGTTTAGTGAAATTGAGAGATCTTAAGAGTTAAAATGACAATGCCAAAGTCAAAGTGCAAATCCATGAGAAGCAACACTCAAGTAAACAAATTTCCCACTGAAGAAATTAATCCCATAATGTTAGACTACAACAAGAACAAACCCGCAGAAAAAGGCCAAGAAAGCCTCACCCAGGATAAGGTCTTTCAAAATATGATCATTACCATGTTCAATACTATGAAAGTGGAAATCCGGGAGGAATTCATAATCGAATCAATCGCTTTGAAGAGGAACACAACAGACATCTGGAGGAGTTGAGAAAAACAGTGCAAGAAACAAAAAGTGGCATAGAGCAGTTAAAACAAACTCAAGCAGAGTTTAAAACTGAGCTAAAAGACAAGTTATCTTCAACCCAGAACGCCACAGAGAGTCTTATCAACAGAACTAATGAAGCAGAAAACAGAATTTCAGACCTTGAAGATAAAGTGGGAGTACCAACCAGCTCAATGGAAGAGGTTGTTAAAGCCAAAAAGATACTTGAGAGAAATATCCAAGAGATATGGGACACCCTGAAGAAGCCTAACATGCGTATTCATGGAATACCGGAGCAAGAATCTCAAAATACCACCCCTGAGGAAATTTTTCAAACGATCATCAAGGAAAACTTTCCTCATCTAAAAAAAGAGAGGCCCATTCATATACAAGAGGCATTCCGCACCCCAAACAGATATGACCAAAATAGAAGCACATCGCGGCAAATAATAGTTAAAACACTCCACATTCAAGATAAAGAACTGGTGCTGAGAGCTTCAAGGGAGAAAAAAACAAGTCACTTTAAAAGGTAAACCTATTAAAATAACAAATGACTTCTCAGTCGAAACAGTAAAAGCAAGAAGAGCTTGGAGAGACATACTTCAAGTATTGAATGAGCAAAAATGTCAACCCACGCTGATTTACCCTGCAAAACTATCAGTCATGATCGAAGGAGAAAGAAAAATTTTCCAGCACAAAGACAACTTGAAGGGATACATGTCCACTAAACCAGACCTTCAAAAAATGCTAGAAATGATACTGAAGCGTGAAGAAAAAAACAGGTATATCCAGGAGAACAGAAGGCAAATATAACACCATTAAAAGCGAAGCAATATACTTATCAAAACTACTAAACATAATAAATGTCTGGAATTAACAATAGTTTCTCCATTGTAACACTAAATGTAAATGGACTTAATTCACCGATCAAGAGACACAGATTACAAACTTGGATTAAAAATCACAATCCATCAATCTGCTGCCTGCAGGAAACCCATCTCACCACAAAAGATAGGCACGCTCTAAAAATAAAAGGCTGGTAAACAATTCTACAAGCAAATGGAAGCAGAAAACAGGCAGGGGTAGCCATTATGCTATCAGACAAAGTGGATTTCAAACCAAAGAAAATTATAAGAGACACGGATGGATACTACATTTTAGTCACAGGTACAATTCACCAGGAAGACTTCACAATACTGAACATATATGCAGCCAATACGGGCCCTTCCACATTCATTAAGAAAACCCTACAGCGTCTAAAGCAAGAAATCAACCCCCAAACGATAATTCTTGGGGACTTCAACACCGCCCTCTCTACATGGGATAGATCAACAGGTCAAAAGCATAACAGAGACACTTTGGAACTTAATCAAACCCTGAAAGAAATGGACCTTACTGATCTCTGTCGAACTTTTCACCCACGCACCAAAGAATACACATTTTTCTCAGCAGCACATGGAACTTTCTCCAAAATAGATCACATATTGGGCCATAAAATGAATCTACACATATACAAGAAAGTTGAAATTCTAACCTGTGCCCTATCAGACCACCACGGCCTAAAGCTGGACATCCACAACTACACAACAAACAAGAGAAAATACACTAACTCCTGGAAACTTAACAATATGATGCTGAATGAGAACTGGATTCAGGAAGAAATTAAAATGGAAATTCAAGATTTCCTGATAGTGAACGATAATGAAAATACAACTTACCAAAATCTCTGGGACACAATGAAAGCTGTCCTAAGAAGTAAGTTCACAGCTCTTAATGCCTACATCAAATTACTTCAGAAATATACGAATTTATGAAGCATGATATTTGTACCCACACTCCTTTGACCAATTTTTAATGAGTTTAATGATGATCTTTTGGTCATCTTCCTTTAAGAATTAAATTCTGCTTACTCTGTTGGGCATTATAAATTTTTCAGCATAATTTACTTCAAAAAAACAGACAAGCAAAGAAAGGTCCCACTTGAAAACTCTAATTTGCCCTAAGACATCTATTTTAATTTGCTGTTCTTTTATCCCACTTAAACATAAATAAATTGTTCTGTCTTTCTTTATAAAACTATACTTCTAGGGTGGAGAGATGGCTCAGGGGTTAAGACTCTGTCTTACAAGCAGAAGGTTCTGAGTTCGGATCCTAGGTCCAACATTAAAAACCCCAGAAGGGAACAACAATGGCCTGCCCTTCAGGTCCTGGTGGGCTGAGCCTGGAAAATCCCAGGGTAAAGGAAGAAGGAGGTAGAAGTAATCCAACGATGATTTCTGAAGTAGCTCTTGACCCTCCAAAGGGACATACAGTGCCCTCTGATACATACACACATGCACGCACGCACACACACACATGCACGATAAAATATTTTAAAAAAATACTTCTCTCACTAATCCACCAGCTTTAAAAATGTAATGAGATAAAATGTATTTTTTTGTTGTTAAAATGAAGTGGAATAGATATTGATAGGCAAATTCCAACAGACGTGCCTGGAATTACAGTCTCATTTCTTCAGATCAGATTCCCTTCTACATTTTCTACTCAAATCACCTGTCTCATTTTCTTTCTTCTTAATATTGTGGAAATTTAGTTATTCTTGCTCATACGTTTAGTTAAGTCGTGTTTTACTTCGATAATTATACTGATTCTTTAAAAAACTGATCATGTCTCTATAGATTACTCCACCCACCAGAGCCAGAAGTGCAGGCAGCAGCCACTTCTGCCTGGCGTATTTACATGGGAGCTGGGATCCAAACTCAGGACCTTCTGTGTGTGAGGCAGAGTCTTAACCCCTGAGCCATCTCTCCAGCCCAATTGTTGTCATTTTCATTTTTGACCATGGGAATTGTGACCCAGGTAAGAAGGAACCTTACAATGGTTTTATTTTGTGTTTCCCTAGAACTATGAACACTTTTTAAAGTAATTACTGATCCATTTGCATATCTTCTTTTCAGAAGTCTGCTCAGTTCCATAACCCTATTTTTAAAATGGGTAATGTGTTTTTCTGGTGTTCAGTTTTTTTTAGTTTTTTTTATGAATTCTACTATCTGACTGACACATAGATGGGAAAGTTTTTCTTTCATTTTTCAGGCTGCTTCTTCAGTTGATTAACTGTTCTTTGCTACACCCAGAAGCCTGTTAGTTTCACCAGATCCCCTTTGTTGATTTCTGGCTTTATTTCCAGGACTACAAGTGTCATGCTTAGAAAGTCCTTCCAAATGCCTCTATTGTTGCTCAGTTCTGCATAGTTAGGAAATGGAAGTAAATAATGAAAACATGGTACATGCATAACCTAGATCCAGAAAATCCTCAGAGTCCTCCCTCACTGTACACTGTTCTTTGTTGCTTTCCAGAACTGGATGGTTAAGACCCTGTTGCTGAAGTAAAAATGCAGCTTGGTTGCAAAATAACAAAAACAGTGCTGGAACTAAATTGGAAGCTTCCTTCCTGCTGCCTAGCTTTCATAGGGACAGAAATCAAGCATGGCCTTTTCCAGATTTGAACTTCACATGCCACTATACCAACTTGCTACACAAGAAGTACATAGTGCAATGGTGATGCAATCATTAGAGGGTTAACCAACTTCCTTTTGATTGGATCTGAGGTCTGCTTCATGAAATTTATGCTTGACACTCGGGACCAATAAAATGCCCATGACTGGGAAGGTCACAGACACTATGGGTGGACCTGCAAATTTCTTTTGTTAAGTGTACAAAGTCAAACTGCCCCCTAAATATTCATGTTTGTACTTTAGGCTGGTGCTGCCAGCAGCATTCATCAAAGATGTTCTCTTTGCACTAAACAGGTGTGATGCAGAGACCCATGCTGGTCAAACAAGTGAGTGTCGAGTTCTCAGCCTTAAATGGGATAACTATGACACTCATTACAATCCTTAGGGAATATGGGACAGGGGACTGAAATATGCAAGACACAAGTGATAGAGAGGATGGCTATGAAATGCTGTCTTCAGGGCATGGCATCATGGTATTAATGAACTTACATCAACAGCTGAGGTTTCCTACATAGGTCCTGCAAAAGACAATCCTATAAACACTCAGTCATAGGTGGGAAGGTGCTCATAGTCCCCACAATGCAGAGGGGAGATGCCATCAGATGAGGGAAAAGGAGGAATAAGTCATTGTCTTTAGTCATGTGACCACAGGACCATTACTCATGCTTCAGTCAATTGCTTCATAACATTGTCATAACCTTATCCCTGGTTGAACTATGGGGAAAACTAAGACAAACAAACCCAAAACAAACATGTATGAAAGTAAGATTGGCACCTGGATTGAGGAAAGAACATAGGAGAAAGACTATTGGGGGAGGAGTGATGCCAGAATATATGAAATTGTCAAGGAACAAATTAATAAAAGATCTGGGTAATGTTTTTGAATTAGGAAAATATAATGCTATTATAGACGCCTGTAAAAATTGCAGCACATAAGATAAAGATAAAAATACATTTCTAGATTTCTCACAATGTCAGTTCATTTGATTTAGCAACATCATTAGCAATCTATATTTTTAGTTTTTTTTTTTTTTGGTATACTTTTCTGTGTGTCCCTGTTAACTTTGGAATAGCATGCGAAGAATGATTATTTAAGATCTGTGCTAAATTACACTGTTTTTACTGTCTGGCAATTCTCTTCATCTTGCCAAATAGTGGTTTAGCTGGCCATATCAATATGTATACAGTAGTCAAATTTTTAATGTGTAAAAACTTGACCAATACTTTATATGCTGGAGACTTAAGTCCATAGTATAATATAGTATATTTATAGTATAATCAGTAAGATACCGCACAGTGAGTTGCTACTTTAGTTTGAATTCTCTTTAGTCAACTTAAATAGATTTTTAAAAATCTTTACTTCTAACACATTACATTGATAAATACGTCATAAAATTTCTGTCTGTGTTTTGTGCTGTTTTGGAGGGTATATTTAATTTAGCTTTTTGGCAATAAATCTTTTTAAAGCAAACTTCTCTGTGTCTTTTGATGGAAATGAATATGCATTAATTTTTTTGTTATATACAGAGGAGTGGAATTGCTGGAATGTAAGATGAGTACATGTTCAACTTTCCTGTGTCATGTCAAATGCTTTCTTTTTTAAAAAAGTTTTCTTTATATATTTTTTCCACTCATGCAAATTGAATAGGTATACCCTGGTCCCCTCCCTCCCTCCACACCTCCCTGAAACACCTTGCTTCCTGCCCCTTTTTCCCCTTCCTTCCCCCCTCCCTCCCTTTCTCCCAGTGTCCCCTTCCCCCTATCCCTGGAACATCCTTTAGTGTGAATGTCAAACTTCCCTCTGGGTCCTCCTCTCTGATGAGGTGTAAGGACTCAGTGGCATTGCCTAGAGCTCTTTCTTGTGTTCCCCTTTAGTATAGGAACACTATTGTGGCTGTTAATCCCTTGCCTCTAAGGATCCTAATGCCTGTGATCCATGCTAGACTTTGGGGGGGGGGTCAATGATATGTTGGTCATTTTGCAGGTCATGCAAAGTCCTGTTATGGTCACTTTGGCCCTAACTTGTGTGGAGTATCTTGCATATCGTTGCTCCTCACCATCTTTAGGTTTTACAATCTTACTGCCCCTCTTCCGTAAATTTCCCTGAGCTTTAGGATTGGGAGAGATTAGGCTGGGCTGGTTCCAGGTAATTAATGTAAGGTCTCTGATGTTCTGAATTATAATTTTTTTTTCAGTTTTGTCATTCCTACACTGCCCTTGGCTCCATCCTGATGGGTATTGGATGTCACCTCCTAGTTAGAGACAAAAAGGCTGTTAAAATAGAGTCTTACTATAAGAGTAGATTCAAAGGTAGATGGAATAGGACTAGGAGACTACAGTGAGGGGGTTAGTCTCCCATTTGCAGAATGGTTACCATCTATCTGCTAGACTCTATGCCCTCCCTGAATAGTGAGATCAAACCCCCTCAGTTGCCAGTAACTAGGAAGGAAAGTCTGTGACCTTAACCAGATGTCTCACTACTTACTTGCAATACTTGATGATGGCCTATTTTTTCTGCTGTAGCATGATCCCTTCTCTCCTTGTTTCTGGGGGAGGGGCTCCTTCCGTTTCCCTTCTGTCCATGATCTTTGCAATTACTGTAGGTATTAAAGAGATTTATCTTTGAATATGTCATTAAGTGGGTTTGGTACTAAGATCCACCTATTAGGAAGTACATATGGCTCTTAATTTTCTGTGTCTGGGATACTTCCTCAATATAATTTTTTCTAATTTCATCCATTTCCTGGCAAATTTCATTAATTCATCTTTTTTGATTGCTGAGTGGTATTCCACTGTATAAATGTACCACATTTTTCTTATCTACTCCTCAACTGTTGAGCATTTGGGTTTCCATAACTTTTCTATTGTAAACAGTGCTGCTATGAACATGGTCGTGCTTGTGCCATTGAGGTAAATTTTTGCTGTACTGGGGGATTATTCCCAAAAATGGAATAGCAGGGTCATATGGCATTTCAATCTTTTTTTTAAGTATCACCAGACAGCTCCCCAGAGTGGTTGTATAAGCATGTATTCCCACCAACAATGTAGGAGAGTTCCCTTCTCACCACATCCTCTCCAGCATTTGTATTGTGGATTTTTGCCATCCTGACTGGGTTGAGATGATATCTCAGGGAGGTTTTGATTTGCATTTCCCTGATGGCTAAGGATACGGAGCATTTTTTAAGATATTTCTTAGACATTTCAATTTCATCCCTGGTAAAGTTTTTTTTAAGTTCCATGGCCCATTTTTTAATTGGGCCATTTGTTTTCTTGGTGTTTAGTTTTCTAAGTTCTTTGTGCACTCTGGATAATAGAGCTCTATCAGATATGTGGTTAGTGAAGATTTCTCCCATTCTGTGGGTTGTATTTTCGCTCAGCTTATGATCTCTTTATCTGAACAGAAGCTCTTTAATTTCATAAGATCCTATTTGTTGAGTGTTGGTTGTATTGACTGCGCTATTGGATTTCCGAGTAGGAACTATTGGCCTAGTCCAATCAGCCCAAGGGAGTTCCCTACCCTTTCAACTACTGTTTTATAGTCTCTGGCCTTATATTGAGGTCCTTGATCCATTTGGAATTAATTCTTGTACATGGTGACAAGTATGGGTCCAGTTTTAAATTCTGCATGTGGAGATCCAGTTTTGCCAGTACCATTTGTTGAAGATGCTGTACTTTTTCCATTGGATTCTTTGGGCCCCTTTGTCAAAGACCAAATGGCTGTAACTTTGCGGGCTTATATCTGGGTCTTCAATCCTTATCCATTGATCTGTGTGTCTATTTTGGAGCCAGTACCAGGCTGTCTTTATAACTATGGATTTGTAGTATAGACTAAGGTTTGGTATAGTGATACCTCCAGCAGTGTTTTTGTTATGCCGGATTATTTTTGCTATCCTGGGTCTTTTGTGCCTCCATATGAATTTTGAGATTGTTTGGTCAATTTCTTTAAAGAATTGCTTTGGGATTTTGATTGGTATAGCATTGAATATGTATATTGCCTTTGGTAGGGTTGTTGTTTTTATGATATTGATTGTGGCAATCCAGAAACATGGGAGGTCTTTCCACCTTCTGGTGTCTTCTGTAATTTCTTTCTTTAGGGTGTTAAAAGTTTTCATTGTAAAGGTCTTTTATCTCCTTGGTTAGGTTTATACCAAGCTATTTCACTTTTTTAGGGGCTACAGTAATGGGATTGCTTCTCTCAGGGCTTTTTCACTTCTTTCATCCTGGGGATAGAGGAAGGCCATTGATTTTTGTATCCTGCCACCCTGCTGAACTTCTCAATTAGTTCCAGGAGATTCCTGGTGGGGATTTTGGGATCACTCAGGTATAAGATCATGTCATCTGCCAATAGAGATAATTTGACTTCTTTCTTGCCGATTTGAATCCCTTTTATCTCCTTTTCTTGTCTTATGGCTTCAGCTAAGACTTCAAGTATAATATTGAATAGAAGTGGTGAGAGTGGACAGCCTTGTCTAGTTCCTGATCAAAGCGGGAATGCTTCAAGCTTTTCCCCATTGAGTAGAATCCTTGCTGTTAGATTGTTGTATACAGCTTTTATTATATTGATAAAGGCTCCTTCCATTCCAACCTTCTCTAGGGCTTTAATCATAAAGGGCTGTTGGATCTTGTCAAAAGCTTTTTCTGCATCTATGGAGATGTGGTCTTGAAGGTTAGACTGGTTTATATGGTGAATTACATTTATTGATTTGCGTTATGTTGAACCAATCTTGTGTGCCGGGGATGAAGCCTACTTGATCCCCGTGAATGATCTTTTTGATATGTTTTTGAATCCGATTTGCTAAGACTTTGTTGAGAATCTTTGCATCTGTATTCATCAAAGAGATTGGCCTATAGTTTTCTTTTTTAAGTGCATCTTTATTAGATTTTGGGATTAAGATGATATTAGCTTCATAGAAAGAATTTGGTAGTGTTCCTTCCTTTGCTATTTGATGGAACTATTTAAGGAGCATTGGTGTTATTTGTTCCTTAAATGTCTATAGAATTCTGTGCTGAATCCATCTGGTCCAGGACATTTTTTGGTGGGAAGATTCAAGATTACTTCATTGATTTCTTCATATGTTATAGGACTATTTAAATAATTCAGAACTTCCTGATTCAATTTAGGTAAGTTGTACTTACTTAGGGATTCATCCATTTCTTTCATGTTATCAAATTTCACACAGTTTAAGTTTTTGAAATATGACCTTATAATTCTCTCAATTTCTTGAGTATCGTAGTGATAACTCCATTTTTTTTCTAATTTTGTTAATTAGTGTTTTCTCTTGTTTTTGGTTAATTTAGCTAGGAGTATATCAATCTTATTGATTTTTTCAAAGAACCAGATTTTTGACTAGTTGATTCTCTGTATCATTTTCCTTATCTCATTTTTGGATATTTCTCCCCTGATGTTGTTAATCTCCACATATACAGGAAAGTTGAAATTCTACCCTGTTCCCTATCAGACTACCATGGTCTAAAGCTTGACATCTGCAACACAACAAACAACAGAAAATACACTCACTTGTGGAAACTAAACACTATGATGTTGAATGAGAATTGGATTCAGGAAGAAGTTATAGAGGAAAATCAAGATTTCCTGGAAGCAAATGATAATGAAAATACAACTTATCAAAATCTTTGGGTCATAATTAAAGCTGTCCTAAGAGGTAAGTTCATAGCTCTTAATGCCGCCATCAAAAAAATAGAAACATGATAAATAAATAACTTAACAATGTAGCTTAAAGCTTTAGAGACAGAAGAGCAACCTGATCCTAAAAGCAGTAGAAGAGAATAGATGTCAGATGTTTTCAAGATGATTCCATGAATTTACACATGAATTAGCTATGCATGAAAGTTGCATGTTGATATAATCTTCAGTTCTTAGTATTTATTTATTTATTACTGCTTTAATAGATATTTATCAGTTTGCCAGCAAAGTTTAAATTTGCATTTCCCTGATAAATGACATTTTAAATATGAATAAACAGGAAGCATCATGGATACCTTCTGTCAGACTGTGAGTTTTCATATTCTAAACAGCTTTCAATGAGCAGAAGTTCTTAGTGTTAATTAAATTCGCAGAATCAATCTTACTTTAAAAAGTTATTTTTTAAAAAGTTATTTGCCACAATTTTATAAATATTATGCAATGTTCCTTCTAGAATTCTTATTTTTAATATTGCAGAGTCAAATTCATTTGAGATATTCACTTCCATAATGTATTATTAATAATAGTTCAGAGTTTTGCATATGTTTATTTGATTTCACAATAATTTCTTTGTTTGTAAGTCAAGTTGTTGATTATAAGAGGCTGTTTTCCAACTTTATTATACATTACAGGTAAACATTCCCAGTTTTCTGCCAGAAACCTTTTAGTTTATAGCTGTTAATATTTCAAAATACTTGATTTTAAGATAATATTTCAGGGTGTTAGTTGTATTCTAGATTGTTTTATTGTTTTATTGCTGTTCATATTTTAAAATGTGATTAACAATTTCCAGAAAACATGGTTAACATGACTGTGAGTAGAATTAAACCATACAGTACATTTAGAAATATTTGTCCATATTGGGTCTTAAATAATTTCATACATTACACTACTTTGTTAGCTTTCAAACTGCATATGTGAGGGTGTCTCTACATGTAAGTGTGTATGCATGTGTGTGTGTGTGTATATGGATGTTTGTGTAAATGTGATGGTGAGTGTGTGTATAAATGTATATATGTGTGAGTATGTGCAGGTGTTTGTATGTGTGTGTGTACAATGTGAGTTTGTACATGTTATTATGTGTGCATGTGTGTGTGCATGCATGTTTTTTTATTCAATTGTGTGTGCGTGCGCTTGCGTGTGTGTGTGTGTGTGTGTGTGTGTGTGTGTGTGTGTGTGTGTGTAGAACCACGGGGGAATTCAGGAACCACCACAGACGCCTCCACTTCCTCCTTGTTTACTCTGCCCTGGGATTCACAGGCTCCACCCTAGCAGGACCAGAAACACAGGCCACCCCCGCTTCCGCCTGGAATCTATAGTGGGGTCTAGGATCTGAACTCAGGACCTTCCGCCCGCAAGGCAGAGGCTTAACCCCTGAGCCACCTCTCCAGCCCCGTGTATGCATGTTTGTGCATGCATATGTGCAGGTTTGTGCATATGTTTGTGTGCATACATATATTACTGTGTGTATGCATGTTTGTGTTGTGTGTGTATGTGTCTCATGGTATGCATATAGAGAAAAGACAAGTTTTACATGTTGTTTCTTCTGAGGACAGTAGACAACTTTTAGAAGTCAGTTCTATTTTTCTACCATGTGGTATCAGACAGTTTTTATTTCAGGCGTTATTTTTAACATTTAATATTGTAAGGCTCATTTTAGATTTAGAAAGCATATAATTCTGCTTAGAATGTGATGTTAACCTCCTCTTTTCCAACTCCCATGCTGAACTTGGGACTTTAAGTTCAGTTACGGTTGATCAGAATGAAGTGCCCTTTTTCCTAAGCATGAAACTTGCTTGCTATTTGTGTTTTCCTAAGATCAACATAGCGACATGTCATTTTACGTTATTAATTTCATACCTACATTATCTTATCTTTCTCCCTACTAGCAATAATTTTTTTCTGATTCAGAATATCAATCTATTGGTTCTATGTAGCCAAATCACTAGCAACAACCTGATCCTTTCAGACACAAGTGATAGCTGATATCTCAGTACTTTCATGAGATATTTTTATTTGTTGTCCTAGATATTACATATCTGCTAATGAATGGTTCTTAATTTGTATTTAAGAAATTGATGTAAAGTTCTATGAAGGGATTGGAGTATTTTCATTGGAAGAGTCCTTGAACTCTGAATGCATTTTTTATGTTGAGATGCAAAGGCTCATATCATCTAACTTAGTTAAACATTATGCTCATAATTGAGGGAGATGGTGTTCATTCTCACTTTACTCTCTTCTGGCTAAAGCTCTTCGGATGCAGAGGAACGAGAGGACAGCACTGTGCTTAGGCAGCAGGAGATGAAGCATTACTAGAAGTGGCTGGACCTTGATGCTATAGACTGGCCCCTGTCTTCTCGACTGCAGACACAGCATGACCACTTGTTTCATGCTTCTGCTACTATGTCTTCCTGCCACCTTTCAACCTTATGCCAAATTCAACACTTCCATCAGTAAGTTGCTTATTATCATGCATTTGATCACATTGATTGAAATAGCCACTAATAAAGCAATAGATCCATCTCATGATGAAAATAATACATAAAATAAGCACTCAGTATTTCTTATATAACACTAACCAACTTGTGTACCTCTGTAGGTATGAGCAGTAGGTAGCATGTTGTCCTATAAGTACTTCCTGTTCTCTCATTGTTCAAAATAAGTTTACCAATACAGCTGTCCTCCACCAAATTATTAATTTCCAATTCAACTTCCCCTATGCCCTTGTTCCCCTTCACATCTTTAAAACCAGCCTAAACAATTCACGTCTCTCAGCATTGCTATTCTCCAAGCTCAAAAGGTCTGTCTACAAAGTTTCAAAGCCCTCCATATTTGTCCAATAAAAATAGTTCAAAAGGCACAAATTGCACATGATAAAATTCATCAGCAGTGAGATAGCAATTCTCTGGTGCCAAAATTAGTTATTTCACAGTATCACCCCATTCCTCTTGTAATATTTTTTTTTTCTTGCTTGTATATCATCAGTGTGTTGTTCATGCTCAGGGTTCTAGGTTACAGTCCATGATGGCAGGATCATTCTTCAGGATGCGGGGGAATTGATTATACTGTGTCCAGTTGTCAAGAAAGCATGAAAAAGCAATAGCCACATGATCTAAATAAAATTCTAATATACAGTGATAGAGTCACACCATATAACCATGTATACCACAGATAGAAGTTTTACAACAGGCCGAATTAATGATTACACCATGTCCAACCTGATGAACTAACTAGGTTATTAGAGTTACTTAACAGGAGTACAGATAACAGTTGTTTACAGGACAGGGAGGATCCAAAGACAGGTTCAACATCAGAAACCCTCCCTCTTCCATCCCCATCATGGGTGAGATTCACAGATGTTGCACCCCATTAACATTCTATTATAGGATTTGCCAGGAGAGTCTCTTCCAAGCTTCTGGACGAGTCCAAGGTTTCTCTCTGATTGCTGAACTGCTTACAAGCCTCCCTGTTCCAAACTGCTTAGCTGGTCTGCTCATTCTTCTAGACTTACCTGCTCTGGAGCCCTCTTCAAAATGACTTGATTGCATTGCTCTAGCTTTGGAACTGAACTGACTACTCAGCAGTCCTCCCTTTTATCTGACTGGCTCTCAGAAGAATCTCCTTCCCTGCTATTGTTTCCTCTTTTCCACACGCTGGAGGTAGCCCCTGCCAAGCTTGTTAGTCTCAGGAATTTCCTCCAGGATGGGATGTTTGAACTTGTTGAACATCTTCCTTAGCTGAGACTGGGACAAAGTATAAGATGACCGTCCAGAGCTAAAATGCCACACAACATAGATATAGTAAATCTCTTTCAATAAATGTTACAGAATTCAAAAATCAAAAGATTTTATGAAAAAATTCCATGAGGATGAGTCATATAATGGTAGTCAAAGTTTGCACTTTTCAAACCCTTAATACACTAAGATATTAGGAAGAGACAATGAAATGGAAACAGACATATTATGTGCTTCCTATGCATTCAAAGTATGCTCAAATTGTCTGCAGAATTAAATTTAATCAAATGAAAGTTGTCAAAAGTTATTAAAAGCACTATAAACTCTGTCATATAGTAAATGAAGTGCTTAGAAAATCATAATGTTGCTTGTCAACATTTCTTCATGAACAGGGGAAGGACTCATGAGTCCCTATACCTTCTAGAGGAACTATTGGCAGTTCAAGGCTATAGAGAAGAGGGAGTCATTATATATTAGTGAGACTACCACTGGTACCACGGTATGACACCCTAGTGAATAGCACACACCCATGCTCACATGAACAATCCTTTTTTTAAAGGGGAACTTCTTCAACCTTTGTCTCAGCTCTTCTGGACTGGGAATTCATCCATAAAGGTGCTACCTTTAATAATCTGTCATCCCCAGGTTGAGAACAGTGCTTGAACCACAGACCTGTCTCATTATCAGTAATAGTGTTTGAATAAATAATAAAAATTCCTCTCAGAGTCACTAGATGAGTTTTTTCATGAATTAAAAACATAAAAGTGATACTTCTGATTCAAATATTTCTCAACTAATACTACAACTAGTTTTGAGACTTCTTAAAAATGGCTTTATAATTTCAAGATTTTCCCTCAGAAATCTGTTGTGAGTTGTGAGAACTTCTACCTGAAGACATCACAGTCATGACACTAAGATATGCAAATGACTATTATGTAATTATGTAGTTTACCAAATATTGCAGGCCAGTAAGGTGGCTCAGCAGGAAAACTTGCCTGTGTGCAAACTTGGTAACTTGAGTTTAAGCTCCAGAGCCCACATGGTAGAAGTGGAGAACAAAATTTGACAACGTCTTCTCTGACTTCCACTCATTCACTGTGGTATGAACTCTCTCTCTTTCATTCTCTCTCTTGCTCTCTCTTTCTCTCCATCAAATAAATAATTTGCTTATAGAAATGCAAATTGGATTCTCTAAGATTAGTAGTATCATATCTATGAATATCTACAAGAACCTAGCAAGCTATCTGTGCCAGTTGCTGAAAGGAACTGAGCATTGTGCCATCTCTCTTGATTGTTGAGGTCATACACATTTTCAACACTCAACATTCAGTGCTTGAATCTCCACTTTGAACTGATAAATCATTAGTTACAAATGTGGAAAAACAACCACTGGATACAAGCATTCAATATAGCATGTCACAGACCCACTGCCCACAGTTCTAATATTGGATAAAGAAATGTACCACAGGCCAAAAAATGGTAAGCTTTAAAGCTTCTAGGGTGCTTGGAATTATTCCATGAACAAAATGAACAATAATTAAAATATGCATGGTCACACACATTCTGTAAGTTTCATTTAAAAAATATGGACCTTGAGGTATATAATAGAGGCATAAAGTGTAAAGATTTTAATTTTGAAGAATGAAATGCAGAAATAATTACAGAACTGATATGATTCAGCAGATAATATGAAAAAAACATGAGTAATTGATATTAATGGCTATTTTCGGGCTGGAGAGGTGGCTCAGGGGTTAAGCCTCCGCCTTGCAGGCGGAAGGTCCTGAGTTCCGATCCCAGACCCCACGTATAGACGCCAGGCGGAAGCGGGGGCGGCCTGCGCTTCTGGTCCTGGTAGGGCGGAGCCTGTGAATCCCGGGGCAGAAGGAGGTGGAGGCGTCCATGGTGGTTCCCGAATTCGTCCGTGCTTCTACACACACACACAGACACACACATGCGCGCGCACACATACACACGCACATGCGCACAGTTGAATAAATAATAATAATAAAAAAAAATTAAAAAAAAAACTAATGGCTATTTTCAGGCAGATCTATTACTCAGCAGTTTTGAATAGCTATTAATGGGCTAATAAAAATGAGACAATTTAAAGAATATTAATTTTAAGGCCTTCACAGAGTGTAACATCCCTGACTAAATCTTCAAAGACTGTATTTAAGAAATATTTCACAATAAACATTTATCTTGTTGCTGAGCCTCTCTTTCAACATTTGTAACCCCAGTTTTCTGCTCACCATTGTCCTGTTGGTTGTAAATTGCCTCTCCAATAGTTTCTTCTTTGTGCTTATGAAGCGTTCTGCTGGTCTTAAAATATGCTACAAATAAACTACGGTATGACATAACAAACAATGCTCATAAACTTTCAGGTAGTTTACAGTCTCGTGCATCTGATACATGTGCTTCAAAAACATGAAAAGACGTGTTCAGCAAATCTGATGCTTGAAAACTAGAATTATGATGACATTTCTAACATGCACTGCTGAACAGAAAAAGTACATTATGCCATTCTTGTAAGGTGGCTTTGATATTAATTCAGACGCTGTGTCTTTTCATCATGCTATCTAGTCGCAAACTTCAGATCTCTACACTATCCATGTGTTAAATTGAGCCAATGTCTCCACCTCTTTAATCTGCACCCTGGAGATGAAGCAGCTTAACATAAAGTATCGAAGAGTAATGTGTGCATTCTTCCTGTTGCAGATTCATTTGTTTTCCTCTGAAAAAAAGTTAATGGAAACTATGAACTCTCACTCCTGGGGAATGTCTAGTTCGAAGACCTATTGACACTCATTTGCTGATATAATAGTGCTTAGTGGGTATTTTGCAATTTGTGAAACTGGGAGAATGGCCCTGGAAGATGGCTCACTAGGTGCCTGGCTCGCGGCAGCTAGTGCAGAAGGGAGTGCTGGTCCAGCCAGGCACAACCCGGGGCTGAGCAGGATGATGAGTGTGCCAGCCCGGACCCCCCTCACCACCGGGAAAAAACACGCCAGGCCGGGAGCTCTGTTGAAGCAGGAGCCCTTCTTCATTCCAACAGTCAGGCCCTTATATACCCCACCCGACATCCCATAAGTCCTAGCGTGAGTCTTTGCTGATTGGCCCTCTCAGCTAGGCAGTTAACAGCACCAACTGTAGAAGGCGTAGTCTCGCGAGATTTGCAGTCTCATGAGATTATTATGGGCTAGTGGGGCGTTACTATGGGCCAGTTGCTGTTGCAACCTAAGGCTATTTTGCATCAGCCACAAGGCTGTGCTGAATTATGCTGGTGAGGCAGTTTAAACAGATCATGAAACTCTAGCCAGGCTCAGGAAGTTCCAACAGGCCTTGTCCAGGGTCTTGATGAGTCCCAACAACTAGATAGATATGTTTACTGGGCAAACATGGTAGTCTAATTTCTATTCCTGGAGCCTGCATGATGGAAGGAGAGAACCACCTTCCAAAACTTGTCCTCCGATCTCACATATGTGTGATGATATGTGCATATGTGTCTTTACGTATGTGTGTGTACACATACATAAAATTTCAAGCTAAAAAGTTCAGTGATGCTTAAGAAAGAAAATGTTCCTGCTAATTGAAATACATGTAGGCAAAGGAAAAGAACTTGGTTTGCCTCTTTCAGAGACATGGTATGGAATGGGTATTTTTAACAAAATGAATTTGCTGTAGAAATTACCTAGATCTTCATGGAAGATCTGTTGTGGTTTTTTTTTTTTTTTTTTTTTTTTTTGCCATCTCCCTATGCAATTAGCTGTGATAATTTTACTAAGTACTAGGTCATGAAGCAATGTAGTTTGCTTCCAGATCTGAACACGGCCTGTGATAGATTTCTAGTTTCCTTCTTTCCTTCAAGCTACAGCGAGACTGTGAAATACTGCAAATTGCTCCAACTCTACTAGTTTGGATTATGCATGAATAAAAGGATAAACCTTCTTCTTGCTGACTACCAAAAATACAGCTTGGGATCGTCTGGATTTTTATGTGAATGAGGAATAAAACCTGTTCTTGACAGGTTATGAGCTATTCATCCTTGTAGCTGGCATTGTGCCCACATGCCTGCTTCATATCGTAGTCAACGTTATGACCACGTGCACTTTCTGTATAAGGGGACATGTTACCTTCACTCATGTTCCTTAGAAACAACGGCATTCTGTCCATAGCTAGGAGACATGCAAAGATCTTGATGGCTAAACACTTGAGGGATGAGATGCCTCCACATCTGCTCCCTCCTGGAATTGCTAATCTTTTCTGTCTGTGATTCCATGGAGTCTGGTATTTTTCAACCATGAAGCAAGCCTCGTTGCCTCTAATTGTTCTGATAAGGAATCCTTGTAAGCCCTGAATCCTGTGTGTGTGTGTGTGTGTGTGTGTGTGTGTGTGTTTGTGTGTGTGTGTGACATCTGTGCTTCCAAATAAAGACAGTCATGAGGCCCTTCAGAAGGACAGTATCTGAAGTCCCCTGGTAATATTGAAATAAACTCAAATCTTAGGCAACTGTTACAGATATGGTGGAAAGATATGATGTATAATGTGGTTTCTTCATGATCCATTTATATGTATTTCATGTTAGCATCTAAGCCTGTATAACTTAGACTGAAATGTAAGCACTATTATTTTTGTTATGCTTAGAAGAAATAATAGTTTTTAGGCTGACCTTCAAGTGTTTAATATACATTACACTGGGGAAAATTAACCTTTGGATAAAACTCATTTTTATTTAAATCCAACTTCAGGTCATTAACAAATATTCCTAAGTATGGCTTAAATATTCTAAAACTTCTGTGAGGTTGTAATGAGCATTTGAATGGTACATTATAAATTTGAAAGAGGTGTTGCATATTAACTATTTCTGTAGTTTTAATTTTTTTTTAGTTTACAAGCTTATTGAGTACTAATCCCTCTTTCCCTTCAACCCCCTGCCTCCCATTGCCCTCCCTTCTCCTCATTAATCCATTCCATTCCCTCACACCCTCCAATCTGGACACTTCTATGGACCCCAGAATTTCCTCTGGCTTGTGGGGTTTCAGACCTCTGTGGCATACCAAGTTGACTCTTCTTGGAACATCCAAGAAAGGAGTGTTTCCCTTCACTTGCCTAGCTCTAGTCCCTAAGGTTTCCCCTACATGATCTTGTCTCTTCAATTCTGTATAGTCTATGGGGGCATCTTGGTATTTCAATCATGCCCCAAGCTTTAGGATGGTGAGAGATTAGGATGGTCTGATTCTGTGAGAGTACTGCCAGTAATCTCTATTATGATAGCCATTGTTGTCCACTTCACTGATCTTCTACTGGCCTAGGCCCTATCCTGTCAAGATGTTGAGATTCTCTACCTCTCTTGTAGAAGAGGATTTCTAGGCTGAGTGCTAAATGCTCTTCAAATATTTACAGAACATTTTGGTGTACTGTCTTCCTACCTGTATGTTCATAGGCTGCTTTTCCCTATTGAATTATTTCCTTCTATTATTTAGGTTCTTGTTCTTGTTAACAGGAATGTGCTTCATTCTAAAAAGTATGTCTTGAGTTCAGTGTTAAAGCTGTTGATTGTCTCCTTGATACTCATGGCACTATAACACTGGTGGTCACCTGTTGCAATGGTAATTTTTATTGCGAATTATAAATCTCATGAGTTGACAGACTGTGGTCATTTCTTTCCCCCAGTAGCCTCTATAGTTTTCTTTGGTACTATGATCAGCAAGAAGGATCTTACTGACAGCTTTTTTGGAGAACAACCAAGAGCAGTGGCAAAAGCCTCTATTATTTGGGGACCTTTGAGAACTCTCTGAAAAACATTTTATCAGTAAGTGCCACATTCTTGTTACTTCTAGTGTCTCTAATTGTTGCTAGGTGCTAAGTGGATCAGCTCTGGGTTTTTGGTTAGTTTGTTTGTTTTATTCTGTTTTCCTCACTCTTTACTCTTCTACATCATTTCCATATTTTCATTGTTGCACTTTGCACAGTAGGTATTTCACTAGAAAACAGGGACATTCGGAAAGATAGAGCAAGTTCATTAAAATGTAATGAGCTAAACACAGTATGGAGGTATAGCACAAGAACTTGAAAATACATTTATTGCTTAATGAAAAAAAAAGCTGACATGATATTTCCCCAGAAGGGATGACAACAGAAGTAGAGTGACATGATCTCAAAGACTATAGTAGGCAAAAAAGGAAAAAAAAAAAAAAAAACAAAGCTTTCTCCAATTTGTGAATCATTTCATCTGCTTTAACATACCAGAGTACTTTAAGGCATAAAAACAAGGCAAATCCTGGAGCAATGCAACCTCACCTATAAACTTTTAAGTTTTTTACCCTAAGGCACAGGTCAGTTTCCAGTCAAGCCACAAATTCTAAAAGCACACACAGTTCTTGGGCTTGTAACCTGCTGAAGACAGCTTCCAGGTGTAAACTGCCCTCCCAGGGATGAGAAAATTAGATGCAACTTTTACTCTTTGATCTTCCAACATTGCTGCTCAAGTTAATGTTTTGTTTAGGCATTCCTGCTGAGCCCTATCAATGCAAAAGCACCCAGAAAAATCCCAGGGTGGCAATTAGTCATGAGAAAAGAGTCAGCTTGAAGAGAGGAAGGGGCAACTTCAATAGTAAGAGATTAAAGAATACTGAAATCAACCAGATTTTCCGTAAATTGATTTCTTAATGTAGCATGACTTGGCTTGGCATTAAACCCAGGATCAAACACACACTTATGTAGACTTGTCCACATAATTTTTATCTCTAAATTTTTAGTTATAAAATAAAATTCACTAAATGCTGTTTTAAAGTAATTATTCTTACCAACTCAAGATAAGCACATGCATGTCTTAAAGTGTTTAATATTTTGAAGTTCCAAATGGCTACTACTACATTAAGTCATAAAATCGTAAAACAAAAAAATTCTGGCTGGAGAGATGGCTCAGGTATTAAGACTGTCTAGCAAACAAAATGTCCTGAGTTCAGATACAAGGTCCCATGTAAAAACACCAGGCTGCAATGGCAGCGGCCTATACTTCTAGCCCTTTGTGGCCATAGCCTGGGAAATCCCAGAGTGAACCACGGAGTAGAAGCAATCCAAAATTATTCTCAAAGTCACCCTTGATCCTCTACAGAGACACACAGTGCCCTCTAATACACACACACACACACACACACACACACACACACAAATTAATTTATTAAACATTTTTAAAAATTCAAGGTTTGTAAATGAGGCTAAAAGAAATACATTTTTGGAGTCACACATTTTTTGGCTTAATTCAAAAGAAGAATAACTCATAAATGATAAAAGGAAGAGGAAAAACTATTTGGACACATAAGACTGTGAACTGTCACTGTGTGTGGCTAAGTAAAGCTAACCACTGGGTAAAGTAAAAACTCCAACCCGGAAAAAAAGCCTGTTTGCAGATATTGTGGGAAATGGAAAGGGGTAAAAGTGTGAAGCAGAGGGGATCTCTACACTGGTACAAGCAATCTATGTGCCAATCTGATGATGAATATATGTCGCTGCGCATGGTAAACCATTATGTGGTGTGGGGTTGGCATGCCCCTGCTCCGGATTTTGAGGCAGGAAGATGGAAACAAGTTCAAGGCCAACCTGGGCAACTGTTTTAGCTTCATTGCTACTTACTGAAATAAATGCGTGACCCAGACAACTAACAAGAAGAGGTTTGTGGTTTACAGTTCCAACTTATGGTTCGTTATGGCAGGAGAGCCGTGCCAGCAGGAGCTCAGAAACTAGCCACACTACATCCAAAATCAAGAGAAGGAGAAAACTAGCGCACGTGAGTCAGCTTGCCAATGCTCAGCTTGTCTTTTGATACAGCACAGACAATTGCGAACAGTGGGCAATCTTTCCACCTCAACCAAAGTCATCAAGACATTCTCTGCAGGCGAAAATTCCCATAGGTTTGCCTTAACTAGGTGATCCCTCAGAATTGACCAGAATCTCACTTTCTGGGAGTCAGGATAATCTTTGAGACTAGCAGTCAAAAACTTAGTGAGATTTTTGACACTAGCCACTTAGTGAGATCCTGTCTCAAAATTAAAAAAAAAAAATGGGCTGTAGACGTAGCTCACTAGTGGAGCACTTGCCTAACATAAACCAAATCCTAATTTAATTCCCAGTATTTGAGGAGAAGCAAAAATTGAAAATATGTAACTGTAGATTAAAAAATAAAAACTTAATATTAAATATGTACTTAATACTAATATATTAATGTTACAGATATACCAATTATGTGTAATAATTTTGACAGCATGTGTTAAATGCACATGAAATCAATAAGGAAAGCTCTATGCTGATGGGTAGAAGAGGAAATAGAGTAATATATGTAACTTGTGGTCTCATGTAGAGGGGAAATATTCCTATTTTTCTGTCACAAAGTAACCAATTAAGTTACTACTTAAGATTGATCAGCTCAAAAGTGTATTGCATTGTATTACTTATCACAAACTTTGTACTTCACAATCATGCTACATAAAAATTATTATTTTGTAAGCATTTACTGCATGAATTGAGGCTGAAGTTGAGCAGTTTTCTCAAGATTATTCGGCCAGTGCAACAGCTAAGATCCAAAACAAATTATGGCTAAAAACTAAGCCTGTGCTCTTGGACCATGCATATAATAAATAACTCTTTCTATTCTTGGACCATGCATATGATCAATAACTCTTTCTATTCTTCAAGTTCTGTGTTATTTAGAGTCTCCGATTCTCAAGCATAGCTCAAAATTGTAATGAGAACAGCTTGTATCTGAAGAACAATCAGGGTTGAATTACAACCTTAACTGAAGAAACGTGTGCAATTATATTTCAATACTGATATCCATGGCCATGTGTGTTAGTTAAATACACAGATGCCAACTTGACAATTGATGGCCAAGCTGTGGGCACATCTGTGAAGAACTGGCAACTGATGCAAACCCTAAGCAAACTTAATTGATTGAGGAGAACTCAACGAATGGTGGGTGGAACTATTCCCCTGGCAAGTGGATAAGACAGAGAGAGATAAATGGTTGAGCTCTCAGCATACTTTGACAGACTGGCACATGAATTCGTTTTTCTCTTATCAGTCCCTGTGGATATGATGTGGCCAGTTCCCTGGGTTTCTGGATTTGGTATGTATTCTCCTGACATCTGTATTATGAACTGTAATGGGGAATTGTGGAGAAGAATAAAACTCCTTTATCTCTGTAACAGTTACTCTTAACTGTTGACGTGAGAGAGCATTCCACGTCAAACAACTTAAGGGAGAAAGGAGATTTATTCAGTTTACGATTCCAGAGGGGGCAAACAGGTTTTCATGGCAGAGGTGACGTGGATGGTGACTGAAGCTGGAGGGAGGCTAAGTCACTGCAAACATCCTGGAGGCTCAGAGCTGAGGAGAATCCCTCTTCTTCTTCTTTTCTATGGTTCCTTTTGTCTGGTCTGCTACTGGAAGGTTCCAATCAGATTTAGGACTGGTCTTTGTATTGCTACTGTATTGATCTGGGTAATCTATTCAGGTAATTTCACGCTGATCTTAGGTAATTCCAGTCGTGGTCAAGTTGACACCCAAGGTTAACTATCACAAGTATCTCTTCAGGTAGTCTGACAGCTGATCTTATTTAATGCCAGGTATGGTCAAGTTGACACTCAAGATTAACTACACATTCTCCTAATATGTTTAGTTTTGAATTTATCAACAACATGTAGACAATCTATTATAGCACAATTGATAATAATTGATTTATTTATATCATTGCATCTTATATTTATTAATTTATGGTTCTCTGAGCCACTGTTAGGTGGTGAGTTGAGAACATTGATACTAAGCATAGACTATATTAATTAATGACATGTCAATAATTTTATATTTTGCATTTCTTTATCAATCCATGATCCTCTGAATCCCTGTTTAGTGATGATTCAAGAGAATCAACAGTGGGTCTAGAATGAATTCCTAATAGAGTCTATGATTTTTTTTCTCATGGTTGAACTGTGAAAGAGGATTGTGAAAACTACTAACTGAAGAAATTCACATCCATCCTGTACAACATTAGACAGAAGACAAATAAATTCATTAATGTTGGCTCACAGGAGAAGAATAAACAAGCACTTAGAGAAAGGATGGAAACACAGAATGATGTCTTTGAAGCAGAGCTCTATGCTAGCTGTGTATTAATCTACAGGGGATTTTCTAATTTTATGCTGCAGTGCAATGCTTCTACAATGCCTGTCAACTCACAAAGAGTGATTTGTATGGAAACTGTTTGAAAAGCTATTTAAGTATGTGAAATGCCTTGTATCCATGAGCACATAGAAACTAAAGCAGTTTGTTTTCCAGGGTATCTGAGGAGAAAGGGAAATGATTGCTTAATGGGTTCTTTATGGGGGTGATGGAAAGTACTAGAATTAGATATTGGTAATAGATTCATAGCAGTGAATTGATTCACAGTACTTAATACTGCCAAATTATAAAATATAATGGTTAAATATCTCATTTTTATGTGTATTCTATAACAAAGTTTTAAAAACTTCATTTCTTTATCTGACATCTGGAATGTGGGTACAGAAAATATCTAAGATTGGGTACTTGAGTTTGCATAATGCAATTAGAATTGTAATTCACATTTTTCCTCATTGAGTAACTTTACCAACAGTTTGAATAAAAGATGTAGCTATACACTTAAAATTGCTTTGTCAAAAGTTAAGGTATTTCTACTACCTTCCTACCTATTTTTCATACAAATATTTTTATGTTATCACTGACTAAGTTTGTTCATCTGTGGTAGAGAATTGGTTTAGTCATAATGTGCACTTATGGATTCGGGATTGTGCATAGTGTCCTTCACAGCTCTTAGGTTTAGGCACTTGGACTGCAACTAGCAGTCTTATAGTTGTGGTGCCTTTAAGAGCTGGCATACCAGGGAATTGTGTCACTAGACACTGACCTAGAGGGTTGTAGCTCAGCCCTGCTGCTGCCCACAACCTCTCTCTACTACTTGGCCTCTGACATGTAAACAAGCTTCCCTGGGAGCTTCTCACTATCCCACTGCTCACTGCTCACTGATAGAACAAAGCCCAGAATGTTTGCAGGGATGGCAGAAGTCACAACATGATCTGCCTATGATCCATGACCTTCCAGGATCTCCTTATGTTTTCCATAACATTAAAATAGCAATTGACACTTCCTTCTTACCAGAAGGGAGAAAATCAAGGTAAGTATATGTTGTAAACAGTCAGTTTGGTTTAGAAAAATAAGTTGCCTTGAGAAATTATTTTTTTCTGAAAATCTTGCTGACCTTGTCATAGAGAGTGCTGGACTTGGCACCTGCCACTGTGAAGTGGTTATGAATCCTGAGGAAAATGACTTTAATAACATGGCTTAATTGATGACAGCATTGTGTACGATGCCTCCATCCCTCTTACGTATAGCTTAGCTACTTCAACATTCCCTGCATGCGAACTGTGCACCAAGCAGGTGCTGCCCTTCCCTTTCCATCACACAGGGTTTGCAGCATATGGCTTTATTCTGTTTTTTATCAAGTTCCCCGAACAGGAGAAAATATAAAGGAGCAAATAGATCTGTCTTTTCTTTGAAATACATCATGCATCTCTTACAATCTTCTAGTACAGCACACATTCAGAAAACATTCTCCAGAGAACCTCAGTGATTTCTTTTTAACTCTAATACTTATGTATTCTAAAATATAACTTAATATCTAAAAGCTTGCTAAAACTGACCATAAGATGATTTTTTTTAGAAAATGGTACAGAATTTAGTAAAAGAACGTGGCCCATATTACACTGGTTGTATTATTGCTATGGTTTTTGTTTGTTTGCTTGCTTGCTTGTTTGCTTGGTTGTATTGAAGTGAAAGTCAGCATATTAGAATAAAACGTCTTTAAGCATCAGTAAGTCAGAGGTGAGGAACTTAGGAAAGATTTTGCTTAAAAGGGTCGAAGACGTTGTGGCATTTTCTTGACTCATTGATAATTTTCCTAATCATTCATTTCATTCAATAGCATCATGCTTGGAACAAAAATATCTGCCTAGGATGGTCTGAGCTCAAGAAAAGGGGCTCACAAATCACCTCCATCAGTTAACATCATGTTACAGCCCCAGGGGTTGAGAACCATATTTCTTGCCAATTTCTAGATAATTAAAGGGTGTGGCAATTGAACTATTATTTCCTTCTGAATTCTCAGAACAAGCTTTAAAAACTTTATCTTCTTATAGACAAAGTAGATGGGGAATCTTACAATGATAAGGTTTAAAAGTATAATTCAAACCCACTTGCTATCTGCTTAATGTCATCTTTCTGACAACACTCACCCAAATAAAGAACAATAATAATGGAAAAAATATGAAGAAATTCAGAAAACAAGGTTTAAAATCAGTATCTGGCCTTAGCCTTGTATTTAATCTCTGAAGTCTTAGTTTCTTTCGAAAATGGTCATCAACACTCAAGGTTGCAAGAAACTTGTACAACTGCTCTGTTCTTGTGCTTTTCTTGGGTGCACTATTCAGGTATTATATTTCCTTGTCTATTGTATTGTAGGTCAAATACCTAAAGTTTGATGAAAATCTCAAGACACCTTGTACCTTTAAGCATTTAAATGAAATTTACAATTTCCTTTCATTATGGGATTGTGATAATGTTTTCTATTATAATAGAATAGAATTAATACCACATTGAAATCTTCTCTTCCATTCAATGTGGATCTGTTACAAGCAGACATTGATTGTGAATCCAACTTTATTAGACCTATGCCTTGAATGGTAACAAATAGGAAAGAAAGCATTGGATGCAACACTAGAGAAATTATTTTGTATTCCTGTAGGCTCAGGTTACCAAACAGACAAAAAGTACACAGCCTCTCTCTATTACAAAAAGGTAATCCATTATATGCTAGAAAACTCTAAACTGAATATTCTAAAATGCATGTAAGACTTCATTTAGGTATTTTGTATATACTGAAGAAATAATTCCTGAATAAAAAGATACACTTGTTACAGAGCAGAAGGGACTCAATCCATGCAGCTATGGGAAACCATTACTCATAATGGTGATGAAACATTCCTGATTGCTTTGGGGTCACCCAGGATTTGATAAGTAGTACTGACCCACATTCTTACAAGTAACACCAATAAGCACACTATTCTTCATGTTAGAATTAAGTGTCATTACTTTGGTCTCCTTTAGAATCTTATTACCAGTGATTTCGGATGTACTGTATTTTCATAGGAGTTACATACTCTGGCTTGCTGAAATGTTAGTATATGCCTGAAATGTTAGTATATGCAAGTATATACCTACTCGCCCCCCCCCACTGCCCTAGCTACCACTTTCCAACCCTGCCCTGTCCTTTCTTCTCCTTTCCTCCCCTCTTCTTCTCTTGCTCTCATTTCTTTCCACTTACTTATTCTAAGCTGATGGTCTTCATTATTTGTTTGCTGAGAAAACTGTCAGAGTATAAACCAACTCCCATATCTCATTGTCAAATCATGTCACTAGCATTTAAATTTTCCTCCTTTCTTCACCTCTCATAAACTCTGCATAGTTTTTCAAAGGACAATATATGATATATACTGATCATATCACACATTCTGTATACTTAGAGATACAAACTCAATATGTCACCAGAGAATAAAAACAACCCCCAAAACTATAAACGATCACATCAGTTTCCTGTGTTTTAATTTTCCCTTTCCATCTTCATGACCATAAAAGTGCTTTTTTTGTAATTTTAGAATTTCTTTAATTTTAAGTTTTTCTCATATTAATAATTTATCTCTTCTGTTTATGTTTTAAAAAATCTTGATCTTTTTGCCTTGATTTTTGGTAAGTTTCCTCTTTCTAACCTTTTAAGGAATCCTTTCTACTCAGTTTTTAAATTTTTTTATTTCTACTTTTACAAGCATATTGAATATCCATCTTGTTTCCCTCTCTCCTCCCTCCCTCCCATCTTCTCCCTTCCCTTCATCAACTCCTCCCATTTATTCCCACTCTCCTGCCTATATGATTCTATGGACACCAAGGTTCACCCTGGCTTGTCTATTCTTGTGAGAATATACAAATCACCCCTTGTGAGATTTGGGCCACCCCACCGATATGGGGAATTTCCCCTCACTCAACCAGCTTTAGACCCCAAGGTTTCCACTGTATGTTCTTATCTTTCTATAATTAATAAGTTTGTAATGCCTGCTGTTTTCAAATTTATCTCTTTCTGTCTGACTTATTCTGCCTCTCATTCTAAAAATAATTACTGACAAGTCACCTACCTGAAAATGATTTTCAAATAAATTTTCATGAAATGCTATAGTGCATATGATTTTGTTCCTAGTTAATAGATTTGATTTTATAGCATTTAGCGCCAATCAATACCTAAATGACAGAAGTAGGTGTTTTGGGATAAAGGAAGCATTCAATGTTCTTTCAATGTCCCCATAATAGTAAACTATCTCTTCTTATGATCATCTAGGTTCAGTTTGTAATGTTTATAAAATTGCAAACGAAAACAAAATTTTAAAGACATTCACTGCTTATTTCATTGCAGTTAATTTTCAATAAATATAAAATACAAGTGATAAAACATTTTTTGACAAAATTCTTGAATAAGACTTGTTAAGTGTGATTCTTTACTAGTTGATTAGAATGTATGATATGGTATTGATTGGTAAGGCTTAAAAACAATGGTGAGGAATAGCAGTCATGAGGAGCACAGGCTGTTCCCTGAGTTCACCAGGGAATGACCCTTTACCCATGCTGTGAGACTCCAACACCATTTCAAAGGATGTGTGACCCACAGACTAGAAAAAACACCAAGACACCTCCCTGGTGGCTCTTGATGAAATCTGACATGTTGAAGGAGGTTGTCGGCAGGGAGCAGCTATACAACTAAACCTGTGGAAACTCCTGAGTCAGGTGACCAGGGGATTTTGTTCCGGAGCAGATGCTTCTCAAATTTCTTCAATTGAAGAGTGCCAATGAAGACGCTTTCAGAAGCTTCCAGATGTGGGAAACTTATGCAGCTGTTTCCTATAAGCTGAAATGTTTCTCATGGATGTAGGAAGAGGATCAACAGACTCATGAAATTCACAAGACTCCTCAGGCTCCTCCCCAGGATTATGTAAACAGTACGGGGAGAAGCGGCCTTTTGGTCTCCTGGCACCCCGCAAGTTGTGCGTGGGCTCCAGTCCTGCAGTGTTTCTGAGTCTTCATCCCGTGGGGTGGAGCTTCTGGAGATGCAGCCGCTCCTTGCCATTGTAACTTACCCTGTAAGTTATCCCAAGTAACTCAGTGGTTCGCCAAGCCAAACTTCGTTTGCATCCCTTCTTTGGTCTGCCATTGCTCTCTTTACCTGGGAAAAATTGAAATGCCTTTGAGGAAAAATAACACAACACTCCTGACTGCCACGTGCTGGAGAAGTGAGGATGTACGATCCATGAGAAGTGGATACCCGCCTAAGCGGTACAGAAAAAATAGAACCGACAAGAAACTGTGAGGAACAGTTCTGCATAGTCTCAAAAAAACAAGCACTAGAAAAGGGATTTACCTTAGTGGTAGATTACTCGTCTAGCAAGAACAAAGCCCTGGGTTTGGTCCCCTGCACCTAAAAGAAAATAAAAAAGAAAAGCCTGGTCCTCATAGCAACCTTGTGCTCAGGTGGGTGGAGAAAGGTCACTCAGGGAAAGCTAGCGAGCTAGAGGAGCTCCGTGTCCAGGGTCCGATTAGTAATGCATGCAGGAAGAAAAGGACCCTTCTACACATGTCCACCACATACTGTGGGTCCAAACTAACAATATGAAGAGGAAACATCAGAAACCATTGCAAAGCCAATCACTGCTATCACAAAGTAAACAAGTACAAGTGAATTTGAAGTCAAGGAATAATAAATTGACCATTGTCTAAATAGCTTTTGTATGAACACTTTATCTGTGTTTTAACTTTGATATCACAAAACGCCATGTTTACATTTAAAATACTATTCTTATAACTGAAGAATGTCTTGTCCTTTTCCTGAAATTAAAAGATACACAATTCTGAGAGACATTGCAGTAATCATTAGGTCTGTACTAAAAAATCCTTTAGTTTTGTCTTCATCCTAGCTAACATTTATCAGTTTATTAAAGTTAGTATTTTCTATTCAATTATATAACATTTCATAATATTTCAATGAAATAACTGTAGACATGTGCTGTACAAAGGTGTATAGATATCTTGCTGAAAGTTGGCATCAGCCCAAGGTAATCAGCATGGCTAAAATCCATAATGGAGCAACACGATGAAAGGATGAAAGTCTAGCAAAGCAATTAAGACATATGCTATTGGTAATCTCTACAATACAGGCCATTCCAGAAAACAACCGAGAGTAAAAGATGCCAAGGGAGATGTATGTGATGTGGATCCAGCATATTTGAATATCGAGGGATTTTTCACTGTCCAGTTGTTCATGGACCAAAGATTGACCTGGAATAGTGACTCCTAGTTTGTTGTCTTGTGTCAAAGATTACTGACGCAGACACTTGTGGACGTATACTAGCAAGATTTATTAAGACACATTACAGAAACATGACAAATTACGGAAAAGTGTAACTCTGGAAAGTAGGCAGTCTTTTCAAGAGATTAACAAGTTCTGAAATTTTTCTGTCTCGTGTTTTTGCAGGACAATGGCAGAAACCACTCAATGGCTCAGGTAATGTCTGTTGAGACTGGTTAAGTCTCTGGACTATCATGAGCTGAGTCAATGGAGGGCCACACACTTTCTGCCTGCCCTACTGATCCAATCAGGGAGATGACCATGCCCGTTCATGCACAACTCACCAGTTCCGGATGGATTCGCCCTCCCAGTTCATGTCCACCTACAACTTGTGTTTTGGTGGCCTCTGTCTTGAGCATCAGCTAGATGCTCACTGGCTGAAGCTGCTATCTCTGACAATGCAGCTCCCAAGTGCTGTTAATTATATATTATAAAAATGTTGTTTACATTTGTGTGAACAGCATGCAGCTTTACCATGTCACATAGTTAATTCTATCACAACCACCAAGTGATAGCTGTAGTCTTTTGTGGTTACTTCATATTTAACTCCTTATTTATGGAGTGGTCTAGAGTGGACTCCTCAGTAGAAGGGTCTTGTTAGTAGCAACACTTATCCAGAAATAAATCTGTTGCAATTGGCTGTATTGGATACAAGAAAGGATATATGAAAGGACAGTAATGGTTTAAATATGCTTTAGGGATTTCTGGGGGTCAGTCAACCAGCCTCCACAGGACCAAAGTTCTATTCTTCCTCTTTTTCCTTTTTGTTTAGTTTGGTTATTTCATATTCAGCTATAGCCCTCTTATTCATCTGCTTCAATGCTTCAGACACTACTATTTTAACCCTTCCTCTGTTATCATCTGAACAACTTGAACTTTTCTCTATGAACCTGCTCCTATTATACCTACTATAAGCTAATTATCACCTCATCATGACTCTATTTTTAATGATAGAAATTATAATTATAGAAAAGGCGATATTATAGAAAAGTCATAATTATATGTAAATTGTAGAAAATTTATGGATATAATAGAAAATCATAGAAATTATAATTTCTGTAGAAATTATAGCAAATGAATGTTTAGCCCTAGAAAAGAGAGTATGATTTCAAACAAACAACTTCAGGAAATAAAAAATATAAGTAGAAGCTTTTGCAAGTGTTTAATATGTTTATGCTAATCACTCAGAGAGTTCTGCAAATGGACATGTATGCTAGACCATGTCAGATTTCATGCTTCACATTTTGCCCTTCACTATCAATGGTGCTACCATAAAGCTCTTAAAAAGTTAGCGTGTTATTAACATAGAACAAAATCTAATTCAATACTTACATTGGAAACTTTTATGAAAAAAGAAAAAAATATCCTTATATCATGATTGAAGGAGGAAAGCAGCATACTCTTTGAGTGAGGAAGCATATATTCTCAAGTGAACACTTTCTCTTAAGAGCAGCTGAGCATACACTTATTGTAGAGTCTTCATAACAATAAGCAATCATAACAATGAACTAACAGGAGCATGACTTTGAATAGACAGAGTATGTTTCCATAGGACAATGCATTTTTTTCAATCCTCTCTCCATATTGTGATTTGTGAAATACATTGTTGACCAAGCATTTCCACTTTAGGGTTTTATTATGAAGGCATAATGCATCCAAGCTATGTATTACACCGAACTATATGGTCTGTAATCCAAATACTTCAGGTTTTATTTATTGGAGCATTTATTTATTCCTTGAGAAATCCCAAGGGAAAGCAAAGTAGGCCACTTTCAGAGTTCTTTGTGTAGACAATGAGCACTGTGCTGTGAGACAGGACTAGAGTATGCTTGTGTTGTGATGAAAGAATGGATATTATGTCTTGGTGAGCCTTAACCACAGAGGCCTTCAAAGCATTGCTTTTCTTTTGTTGATGTGCAAAGCTCATACTCTTCACTCAAGATATCAAACTAGATCACATTTATGAAAGTGTTTCATGTAAGTTATTAATAAGTACTGTAATTGAGTGGTGCCAAATAAATTAAGGATTTGAATGATACTGATACATTTCCTTAAGTGGAAAACTTAACGTTTGCTAGGAAGTAAAGTATTGTTGCTAAATGATCTAGGAAACCCTGCATAATGTACTGTGTAAAAACATGTAAGTGTTCCCTATGATAGTACGGACTTCCTTCATTGAGTAGTAGTATTTTTTGTAAAATCAGTTGGTGTTTAGGTCCATTATAAAAAGGAGTTAATATGAGGGAGAGACTTTAGAAATACTTAATGAAGCTGAGGGTCTGCTGGCCAAAAGAACTAGTTTATCCTTAAGAGGGGAGACAATTAGAATAGAGCTGAGTATAAAGTCAAAGAGTATAGGGAGAACATCTGAAGAGAGACCATGACAGGAAAGGAAGAGATCTGTGGAGTGCTCAGAAAATCTTGTATGGCCTTCCAACATTGCTAAGGATTTGCTAGGGATGTAGTGTAGAGTGGAAGAATGAGAAGCAAAAATACTCCTCTTCTCAAGACCATTGGAGCAGGCAGGTCAAAAATTCAGAGAGATGAATCAGAGGTATTCCAGTGGTCAATTCTGGGAATCCCCACCTTGTGAACAGTGAAAGATGCTCTGTGAATGGCTAATAAGGATCACCTGTATGTGTTGAATAATCCACATACGATCACCTTGTGAGTTTTCCACTGAGGACAACCTACATGGAGTGAGTGATGTACTGAGGACAACCTGTGAGTGGTGAGGGATACAAAGGATCACTTGTGTATGATGAGTGATCTAAGGACAGCCCCTGTTTAATGAAAGACTTAATGAGGGTCATCTATATGTGGTAAGCGAGCTACTAAGGATATGTGTGTGATGAGTTACTTTTCTCTTGAAATTTCCAATATTTTTATTTTTTTGGTCATCAACATTTTAAATTTGATTTTGTTATCATGAAAAATTATTTTAATTCATCTTTCATAGGGGTTGGTAGATTTCTCATGTTTTTTCTTAAACTTGATAATTTTCAGGCATCATTTCTTTAAACTTTCTCTATTCTTTTCCCTCCTTCCTGGATTCCCAGATGAGGTTTATTTTTTCACATCATTTGTGACTGTCCTTGAGTGTTGATTTTTTTTTCCAATTTTCATCTCCCTTTTCTGTCCCTTTGAGATTTTGAATTTTATATTTTCTGACTTGAAATTTTTCTCTTCTGCTGATCAAGCTTGTCTTCTAATCTCTTTCTAGTTTTCTTTTTCATTTGCTACTTTATTTTTCACTTTCAAGTTACTTTTGTTTCCCTGTTTTCTGTTTATTTACATTTCCTTCATATTCTCCATAACTCTGCAACTTTCTTCTCATTATCAGTCTTCCATCTTCCATACAAATCACTAAGCAGTCTCCCTTCCATTTTCATGCCCTACCCTAACACACACACACCCCACACACACACACACACACACACTCACACACACACACATACATGCACACCTAAAATTGTCATAAAATGGTAATCTTCAGTTCAAGTAATTTTCTATTGAGTATGTTTTCCTTTCAATGGGCTGCACTTTCTCATTTCTTCCTAAAATTTGGAAATCTTATTGGTGAGAAAGACACATGCAAATCTGATAATATGGTAAAATCAGATTTTTCCCCTTTCCACTATTTTCTGTGTTTCAGGGAAGATGCCATTTTATTTTATTTTATTTATTTTTTTATTTATAATTGTGTTTCCCCTCTGACTAATGGATCGGCCCATGAACAAGCTTCAAGTCCTCTCCAATCCTCATTGCGACCACACTTACACCTGTGCATGCAGTCACTTTCTAATTGTCAAATGTTTAATATATTTTGATTGTCATGTTAGGAATTTAAAAATGAACAAAAAAGAACATATAAAGGAAAGGGCAGGAAGACGCCACTGTCACCTTGAGTCCAATCTGCTTAATAGGGGCAGAGTTACAAAGGTAGTAGTAACAGTCTCTAAGTCTCCTCTTCTGTGTTCAGGGTTACTAGTCTCTAATCAGAACATGGATCCCAGTGCTGCAGAATGGGTAATGCTTGGCAGTCATAGCTCCTGAAGTTTGTGTTGAAGTTGACCAAGCACATGCACACATCTGTTTGGCTATGGTTGGGAATTAGGAAGGAACAGCTTCTGAATTAAGCGGTAGAATAATCCAAGATCAACTTTAATTAGTTTCCATTCCTTTCCCTGCTACTTGCCAAACTTCAGTGCTTCCAAATGCTTATACCAAACAGATTTAACCAGCTCAACTTTTGTCTGATAAGAAAACAGAATTCTGATACTTCTGACTCCATTTCCTAGAATTCTATATGAAAGTTCCTGAGTGGTAACTGTGTATCAGAGTACTTATGTCTTCCTAGAGGACTGACGTGGTACTGGGCGAGCAGGGAAGGAAAATCAGATCCTCTGAAAGCCATGAACTTAGAAATCATCAATGCATATAAACAGATTCAAAAATATGCAAGTATATTCACAATAATTCTAATTTTAACCATGCAGATTTCTAGTTATCCCTTTATTCTTTACAATAAGAAACAAACTTTAAAATGGAAAAGATTTGTCCTTTCATGGATCTATCACAAAACTGAGATTGAATAATTAATAAGTTGTCAGATGGATGAAGCTAGGTCTCTCCTATTTAGGAGGTTAGGAACAAGTATGCAGAAAGGCTTAAATGATTCATGTGGCACTGGGAAGAAATGTAGACATCAACAGGACTCATTCTGTGCTTAATATAGACACAGAAAGACACATCATTGTAAATAGTTGCATGGATTATTGGACACACATATTACCTATTACCTGAGACCTCTATGAAGCACAGAATCTCAATGACAAAAATTATATTGAGTGTTCCTTTCTGTTTGTAAACAGCAAACATATTGCTTTATGATACTTATTCTCCCATAAGAGGAAACCCCTTTAAAAGATGCCTCATTGTAGAAATGGAGCAAGAGCTAGGGACATCCCATAATGCCATAAAACTAAACAAGTGTAACAGACATCAAATCACAGAGGACTTCCAAGTGTCTCCACTGTTTTCAAATGGACCATTTTTTCACATGGCTTGTTCAGTATGCTGCCTCCAGGGAAAACCATTTTAAATGGGGTTTGCAGTCATTGTAGCACCCTTAGATGCTTTATAAAGTTGTTTTTATAAAGTTTCAAGGTTGCAATTCTGATTGACGAAGAGTGAAAGAAAAAGAACATGTGACTAACTGGAAGTGTTTCTATGAAGTACTAGTTCAGAACAAAGGTCTACAATCTGATTTCACTTTACATAAAATGTTTTTGAAAAGCATGAATTTTATTCTGGCTGGCAAAGTATATAGCATATCTGGACCACATTATAAATTATGTACGTGACCCAGGCCACCAATATTACTTTTTCTCCTTTCTTTTGTGTGTAACTTATGTGATGGTGTTTGTGTGTGTAATCTGAAATCATATTTATGTTCATTCAAAGCATTTCAACTGGGTGGTCAATAGTATTAATAATGTCAGAGGGTTTTCCTCTAGTGAATGAGCTTCCTTTTCACTGACAACAATAAAACATTATTTCAACATTTTCTCTAAAGCCTATAATACCGAATGTGGTGGGTGCCATTGTAACTGACTAGGATAGGAACCACTGTGTCTTCCATTTGAAAAGGTGATTGTCTTATCATGCAGTCAAAACTGACAGCATTCATTTCACCTACTGAATACACACAAGAAAACCATGAATATAAATGGATGAGATAAACTTAGAATCATCTATAACAAAAATTGAAATCCAGGTATCCAGGTTTGATCATAGGACAAGAATAGGAAAGTTCTAGCCAACACTTGCCAAACTGGGCTCAGTTACTGAAGACAAGACTGAGTCACTGTCTTGAAGGAAAAATCTCTGCTCCGTTCAGGTAGCAAATGTTAGATGTCTAGGGTAAGGCCTTGGGAGTCATACTGTCACCTGCATGACAGAATACTAATGGGCCCAAGTTTAAGAATGTCTTCTATGGACATTCACAACTTCTGAGCATTTACTTATACATTTACATTATTGCTGTTCTGGATGAGTATGTATTAGACTGCACACAGTAGAATGTGTTGGAAATTGCTTGGCTTCTTGTTCTACAATTGAACAGAAGTCCTCATCATAGATGTGGAATTGCTGCACTACAAGCTACCCCAATGGCAGTCCTCAGTGCAGACATAAGAGGTGATTCCAGCAGTACATTGTGCAGGATTTTGTTTATTTCACGAAGAAATAAAAGTCAGAAAGACTTCAGAATAACTAGAAGAAGAGCAATGCTTAGAGGATTTAAAATTAGTAAAGACTGAGTTCCATAATTGATTTGCGAAGTTCCTAAAAAGGAACAGCCATCTTTAAGGAGCTACTGTGAATCCAGTGCAGGACACAATTGCATGGATGTTCAAATGTCAAAAGATTATTTTATTTCACAA
Source organism: Typhlomys cinereus (assembly GCA_023101885.1). Taxonomy (NCBI): domain Eukaryota; kingdom Metazoa; phylum Chordata; class Mammalia; order Rodentia; family Platacanthomyidae; genus Typhlomys; species Typhlomys cinereus. The sequence continues at coordinate 2,579,832 of JALPQD010000301.1, read as the reverse complement.
AAAAGTAAAGAAATAGATATTTCTTTGGGCACATTTCTCACTCCTATAAAGGGTAAATCACTTTTTCTAAAAGATTGTGGTGGTGCTTTAATACTAACATTTATGTAGTTCATATAAAGTTTCCTTGTAACTGAAAATTATCAAAGAATGAAAGTTCATTTAGAACAGCTCAAAAATCAGTCATATCTCCTCTCTTCCTATTAAGTGAAACAGTCATATAAAATGTTATTCTTTGGAATTTATTTTTTGGAACTTGAGTAAAAAAATTTTGGTGACACGATTTATAATTAAGTTTTCTTTGAAGAATACAGTGCTTTTCATTTAAATGTCCACCTATCACAGAAATTCCTGTTCATCAACATGGTTTGGTCCACCACAAATTTTGAAGTAAAATAAAGATCCTTCTAAAATCATCAAACAACAAAAAATAAGTAGTATTAAATTAAGGCCAGTAAAATTTAAATAAAGCATTGACCCTTTTCATGGCTGGATCTGGCTGCTGCCACAACCCTGTCCCACAGCCTGCTTGCCTCCTAAGGAGACCACAGAGCTCCAATTGTCCTACCTGCACCTGGATTCTGCTACCACCCATGTACTGGTAGCTTGCATCTCCCAACTTCACCCAGTCTCCTCACTACCTCGTTAATCTAAGCCTTAGTCCAGTTCCTGCCCTGCCTCCCCTCTGGTAGTCACTAAAAATTCTCCACATAATTTAATAGAGGCCACAGAAACCACAGTTTGGGGCCCAGCAGGACAACTCTATACAACTGAGAATCCTAACAATCTTACTATGCATCAGAAGAGAACTTTTATACCTAACTCTAAAATAAGTAACCCATTCTGCTTTCCATTTAACCTCAAATGATAATCACCCCAGCTTATGTTTTCTATACAACATACACAAGCCCCACATACACACACCCCTTCAAAGTCTTAGCTATTAACCCTCATATACTCCCAAAAATCTAAATGTGACCATATCCCATTTCCAACCCCTAACTACTATGCCCACCCTATTTTATCTTCCTAAAGCTGTTTTGATACTTGGTACAAACTTCACCCAACAAACTGGACACCCAATCTTAAACACCTCAGTTAAAAATTGACAAAAAACCTTGTCACTCCTCTACACTAGAGATAAGCTTATATATATCTTGGGCACTGCAATGGACTTACACACAAAACAGTACTAAATACCCCTTGATTGGCACCTTTCACATCTATGGAAGCTATTGCAACAACTGTCTAAGAGTGGAAATTCAATCTAACTGCAAAGAGTCAGAAACACATACTAAAGAAAGAAATCAAAGACCAAACACAAAATGCCCATGTCACACTATAAATCCAAAAATTACAACAAAAAAAAACAGGACAAAAAAGTCTCCTATAAAAAATCAACTCCAAAAGAGTAGATAGTAACCAGAATAACATCTTGGATATTAGCCAAGAAAACAACAGTCAAGGTAATGATTTTCAGAGCTTGATTATTAATATGATCAAATAAATGTGAGAGGAACTCTGAGATGAGTAACTGCATAAGCAAATATGAACAGGAAAATAATAGGCATCTGGATGGCATGAAAAAGGCAATTTAAGAAACAAAACTAAGCATACAGCAGTTGAGAGAATCTCATCCAGAGATTAAGCTTAAAATTAAAAATGAGCTAAGTATAACCCAAAACTCAACAGAGAGTCTCACCCAATAGAACTTATGAAATAGAAAAACAGAATATCAGAACTATAAGACTAGATTATAGTATAAAATTGTTCAGTAAAAGAGGTTGAAAGAGCTAAAAATATGCTTGAAAGGAATATTCAAGAGTTATCGACACCTTTAAGATACCAAACCTGCTAATATGAATTGGAATTGAAAAACAAGAACCTTCCTCCCCCCAAAAAAATACACCAGAAGAGACTGTTTTCTTGAACTATCATAAATGAAAATTTTTCACACCTTAGATAAGATATCCCCATCCAAGTACAAGAGGAAAATTGCACACCAACCAGATATGACAGAAACTTGGCATGTCAAATAAGTCAAAACACTGCAGATATAAGATAAAGAGAATGTTCCAAGTCACATTTAAAGGTAAGCCTACTAAAATGACAGCTGATTTTACAATGGAAACAGTAAAAGCCAGAAAAGCTAGGAGAGATGTACTTCAAGTTATGAATGATCACAAATACCAAGTCAGTCTGCTATGTCCACCAAAACTATTAGTCATGATTGAAGGTGAAAGAAAAGTTTTCTACCAAAAGCATAAATTGAAGGCCTATATGACCAGCAAACTAGACCTGCAGAAGATAGGAGAAAAAATATTCAAGTCTGAAGACAACGATAAACATATCCAAGAGGATACAAGGGAAAAGTAATGCCAGCATAACTACCAACCAAAGAAATACACATATAAAAACCACAAAACTCAGAAAATGGCAGGAATCATCAAATATTTCTAAATTATAACCTTAAACTTCAATGAATTTAACTCTTCAATCAAGAGACATAGGCTACAAACATGGATTAAAAATCATAACTCATCTATTTGCTGCCTTCAGGGAAAACAATTCACTATGAAAGATATGTACACTCTTCGAGCAAAAGGCTAGTCAAAGCTATTCCAAAGTAATGGAACAAGAATAAAAGGAGGACTAGCAATTCCAATATCTGACAAAAATATTGAACCAAAATAAATCATAAGAGACACAGAAGGACACTACATGTTAGTCAAAAGAACAGTCCATCCAGAAGACTTCACAATTATGAACATATATGCACCCAATATAGGCTCATCCACATTCATTAAACAAATACTACGATATCTAAAACACAAATACGCACACAATAACAGGGAATTTCGACACCTACTCTCACCAAGAGTAGGTGAACAGGTCAAAAATTGAACAGACACACATTGGAACTGAATCAAACCATAAACCAAATGTACCTGTTTGACTACTACTTAACTTTCCATCCTCATACCAAGAAATGCAAATTCTTTTCAGTACTCCATGGAACTTTCTCCAAAATAGACCACATGTTAGGCTACAAAGCAGGCTTCTACATATACAGAAAAGCTCAAATTATATCCCATACTATATCTGATTGCCATGGAATAAAGCTAGATATCTACAACAAGGTAAATAACAGCAAGTACACACTCTTGGAAATTAAACACCATGACACTGAATGAGTAATGGAAAATTCAATGGAAATTCAAACATTCCTGGAACTGAATGATAATGAAAACACAACATATCAAAATCTACAGGTCACAATGAAGGCTGTCCTAAGAAGAAAGTTTATGGTACTCAATGTCTATAACAAAAGATGGAAACAACAGTTAAATAACTTAACAAAGCAATTTAAAGCTTTAGAGAAACAAGAGCAATCCAGTCCCTAAAGCAGTAGATAAGCACAGATTAGTAAAATCAGGAGAGAAATATCCAAAATTGAGATAAAGAGAATGATACAACAAATCAACCAACTAAAGAGCTAGTTCTTTGAAAAATAAACAAGACTGATAAATCCTTAGCCAAATCAAAACCAAAAAAAAAAAAAACAAATTAGAGATGAAATTATAACTATTATTACTGGTACGAAGGAAATCCATAAAATAGTAAGGTCATACCTCAAAAATTTATGCTCCACAAATTTGACAATCAGAAATGGATGAATTTCTGAGCACACAGAACTTGTCAAAATTGAATTGGGATGAACTGAACTATTCAAATAGTCCTATAACAAATCACAAAATTAAAGAAGTAATAACAAATCTTCCCACCAAAAGAGCTCAGAACTGGATGGATTCAATGCAGAATTCTACTGGATACTTAAAGTATAATTAACACTACTACTACCTAAACTATTGCACAAAATAGCAGAGGAAGGAGCACTCCCAAACTCTGTGAAGCTAATATTAATTACACTGATCCCAAAACCAAATTAAGAGACACATTAAAAAAGAAAACTATTGGCCAATCTCATTGACAAACATAGATGCAAAGATCCTCAATGAAATTTTAGCAAACTGAATTAAAAATATATGAAAAGAGCATTCACTATGATCAGGAAGGATTTATTCCAGAAACACAAAGTTGATTAAACTGCAAAGCAAAAAAAAAAAAAAAATGCAATTCATCATATAAACAAATGCAAGGATCAAAACCACATTATTCTCTGGATAGACTCAGAAAAACTTTGAAAAAACTTCAACATCCTTTATGATAGAATACCTGGAGAAAATAGGGAGAAAAGAACAAATATCAACCTAATAAAGGCCAAATGCAGGGGCTGGAGAGGTAACTCAGGGGTTAAGCCTCTGCCTTGCAGGTAGAAGGTCCTGAGTTCAAAGCCTAGAAGTCTTCTTCTATAACAGAAGTAGAGGATATCGAGACCTCATAGATTGCAGCTTATGGTAGTGGAAGAGTAGTGAAGTGGACAACCTCCTACCACAATGCAGAGTACTGGTAACCCTGCAATGCTTACTGGGAATCAGGTCAATCTAATCTATCCCCATCCTAGGGCTCAGGGAACATTGCAAAGAATGTGATTGGTAAGATTGCAAGGCAGGGTTGCTGCACACAGAAACTCACTGCAATGAGGCTTGTCCTTACCAGACATACATAAAGACTAAAATACCAACAAACCCCATAAACTAATGAGACTCTCAGGAGAGAAAATTGCATACAGTGGAAGCCTTGGGGACTAGTGCTGGAGTCGTGAAGGGGAATGCCCCCATAATGGGTTGGCCCCAGGTGGTGCCAATGTATGCCACAGAGGCCTGAACCCCCACAAAAGGAGACAAGCTAGAGGGAAACTTGGGGCCTATAGAAGAACAGAGGCAGGAAGATGGGAGAGAGTTGGATGGGTTGAAGAAGGGAGGGGAGTGGGAACAGGAAGAAGGGGGGAGGTAGAAGAAGAGGAATAAGTACTCAATATGCTTGTAAAACCAGGAAATTTTTTTAAAATTGTAGTAAAAAATAATGTCCAAGAAAAGAAATGTTCTAGACTAAAAGAAAACAAAGCAAAATGGTAACTGTACTCAGCACATGATACAGAATTCACTTTTTCCATGTGGGATATAAATGGTAAAAACAGAAAAATTATACAAATTTGTAGGTTAAAATTGCATATCACTATTAAAAAATTCCACCGTAAAACTCCTGAAACCAATAAGTAGATTCAGTAGAGAGTATATTCAGTAGAGTGATAGATTACAAAATTAATATTCAAATATCAGTGGCTTTCTTATACATCAAGGATAAATTAAGTGAGAAAGTCCTGAGAGAAACAATTCCATTTACAATAGCTCCTAATACACACACACACACACACACACACACACACACACACACACACACACATAAACACTTTGGTATAAATCTACCCAATGATGTGAGAGACCTGTATAGTGAAAACATTAAAACCCTAAAGAAAGAAATTTCAGAACACACCGGAAGGTAAACAGAATTCCCATGTTCCTGGATTGGTAGAATTAACATTGTAAGAATGACCATTATACCAAAAGCAATATACAGATTATTGCAATTTCATTCAAAATTCCAAGGCAATTTTTCACAAAAAGTTGACAAAGAAATCTCAAAATTCATATGGAAGCACAAGAAGGCCAGGGTAGAAGAAACAATCCTAAGTAATAAAAATTCACTTGGAGATATAACCATACCATACCTTAATTTGTACTATAAACCCATAGTAATAAAGACAGCATGGTATTGGCTTCAAAACAGAAACATAGATAAATGGATTTGAACTGAAGAACCAACACATAAGTGCATACACCTACAGTAAACTTATTTACAACATAAGTATATAGAAAAACCACTGGAAAAAAGACAGTATCTTCAGTGGTGCTAATAAACTTGGATAGCTACATCCAGAAGATTGAAGCTCGACCCTTACTTGTCACCCTGCATGAAAATCATCTCCAAATGGATCAAGAACCTTAATATTAGACCATAGATAATAAAAACCCAAGAAGAAAAGATACAGAATTCCCTCAAACTGTTTGACCTCAGCCAACATTTTGTGAATAGGACCCGAGTTGCACAGGAAATAGGACCAACACTCAATAGTGGGAATTCATGAAATTAAAGTTTTTTTTTCATTAGTAAAAGATATAAACTGAGTAAAAACTGGGAGATGGAACCCACCATACAATTTTTGGTGCTTGCCCAACCACTTTGGCAATAAGTTTGGTGACTCCTGAAAAGTTAAAAATTCAAAATGTCATATTAGCCTTCTATACCACTTCAGGAAATATTTCCAAAGAATGTTTCACCTTACTATAGAGACATGTGTACATCCATGTTCATTGCAAGTATATTCACAATAGCAGAGACTTGGAAGAAGCCTAAATGCCTAATAATGAACAAACGGATAATTCAAATGTGGTACATATACCTAACAGAATCCTATTCAACTATCAAGAAAAATGAATTAGTGAAATTTTGCTGGTAAATGGATGAGTTGGAAGAAATTATATTGAGCCAAGTATCCCAGACACAGAAAGACAGACATCACATGTTTCCATTATAAATGGAAACTAATACTAAATCCTCAAGATTATAGACTCAAAGGAAAATTTCCATAATGCCCACTATAACCATAAAAGAACATAACTTAGAGGAAAAGTCCTAAGACCTCAAAATAGTGTAGACAAAGAGCATAGGCAAATAGATAAATAAGGCTATTATGAAGAAAAGCCCATAAGGGAAGGGGAAAATATTAAAAAAAGAGTAAGGATGAGATAAAATGAAAAAGGCAGTGGCTAAGGGCAAAAAGAGATTCACACCTGATGAGTGAACCCTGAATGCCGCTACAACTCTGATAAGAAGAATCTGGTGGAATAATACAGGTATGTAAGACTCATGGGCAAGTATTTACTGTCTGAATGGATTCCAAACCCCCTAATGTCATAGAAATGTTACTTGATAGTGTAAACTTATCCAAATAACAGTAGAAAGGAAGTAAGTAGGAACTGAAGTTCTAATGTCAACTATAAAAATGTCCTAATATTAGCTATAAAAATTGATAATGTAACATCATCTAAATACTCCTTTTCTTAACCCTTAGGTAAGAAAATCTCTTAGAGCTCAACCAAGATGCATGTTATTATAGTCAAAAACTTGTGAAGCAGTAAAACACATCAGGTCTGAATATAGAATATTGGCAAACCTGGAATGCTCAGCCCTAATCATTCCACCAAAATCTTACCCTGTACGAAGGCTCACGGAATATTGCAGAAGACAGGGTGCCAAGACTATAAGAGCCTAGAGGTGGAGTGGGGTACTTCTGACCAACACACTCCAGCCACAAAAGGGCAGCTGTATTCAGAAGCTTAGTGCAATGAGAACTTTGACCACCAGATCTACACAATGGCTGACATATCAGCATTCCCCTGGAAGCTAAGTAGGATCTTAGAAGAAACCACTGCACTCAGAGAGTCTCAGGGCAGGTGCTCCACAAGGGAAGAGGAACCTTTTCACTTACGGCTTTTCTTACTGAAGAGCCACATATAGTTCAATAGAAATCTGACTCTTTTACCAACAGAGGCACCCAAAAGAGAGTCTTGTGATACACACAAGCAGAGACAGTGCAGGAGTGGGGCACAGCAGGACTGATGAAAGGAAGGGAAGGGAGGACAAGAGAAAAGTGAGGAGGTAGGTGGGTATGAACGGGCACAGACATAAACCTATTTTGCCCTAAATAAAAAAGTAAAACATTGAAAAATTAGAAACTGACTTATAGATGTAATACCTACATTTATATCATGTAGCAAGTATGCATTTTAATACTAATTAATTTGAAAGTGTGCTTCCACTTGCTGCCACTGTGAAGCATAAAAGATAGCTGATGCTTTATTCTTCTTATCAAACAATGAAGGAAGTTTACTCTGGGATAATTTAAATTAGCCTCATTTTTATCCAAAGGAAAGAGAGAAAACACCATTTTTTTTCTTTTTTTATAATTACAAAGTCATTTATAATCACAAAATATTTGCTGCTTCACCTGACTTTGCTTTGGAAATTAACTGTGTGGAGAATAAGAAATGAACCATATTTTTACACTTATTTCATACCACATCAATCAATATATTCTTGATTTATTAAACTGCATATTTACTGTATTATTAATTCCTAATTTTATTTCCTATTCCATTTGAAGCTTATATTTTATCTTCTACAAAATAATTTGAGCTTCCTACTGTTCAGGCTGTGGGGGTTGTCAGGCCCAAAGCCTGCTCTCTGGATGATACATTAGCATCTAAAACTGGCTGTAGCTAGAAGCTCCTACCCTGGGGGGTTGAGTTTGCCTCTTGTCTGCAAGATAATGGCAACCCTAACTCCTCCCCTTGGGAGTAGAGATCACCTCCAGATCTATTCTTGAATTGCTTTTGTTTCTCTTAGAAACTGGCTGGGCTGTTCCTCCCCCAACAGTTCTTTCCTGCTTATCTGAGATATGCTAATGCACAGACCAGGTAACTGTTCTGAGGCATACATTGTCCATTCCCTTGTAGCAACAAGGTGCCATGCCTGTTTTACTCTACCTGGCCACATCATATCTGGTAGATGTCACTCCTGCCTTTTCTTTGTTAACTGGAATGTATACGTTTTACATAATCCTGTAAAATTGGTCCTGCTATTCTCTAATGTTTTCCTGAATTTGGCCCTGTTTTCCTGTAAATACTATGTATGCTACAATAAAGTCAGGCTTGGATGATGGACATCCTAGGCTCCCTCTGACCCAATGCCTGATCAATTCCTACCACTCCCACTTCTGTTTCCTGCACGTAAGTCTGGGTTTACGCTGGTTTTTGGTCCGGACACAACCAGCCTCTCATGTAATATTTATAGTTGTCACAAATGTGTTTTCATTTGCTTTGTGCTAAGGCCTAAATCATCCACGCATGTACTACTTACTATAGTAACCCATTATTTTCTGCTGTACAAGTGCTAAACGAAGGCACAAATTACTGAAGTGATTCCTTAAAGTTAGAGTAAATTGCAGATATATTCAGCATTCTTCTCGAGTTCACAGGGAAACAATGGAAGAATTGAAGAGAAAGTGTGAACAAATTAATTGTAATCCATCAAAGAGCTTCTGATCTTTCCTCCCTTATCTAATGTTTTCTTCATGTGTCATCTGTATTGATGACATCAGTGCTTAATCTATTAAGGCAGTTGGAGATACCTGTACCAAGAAGTTGAGATGCCAGAAGGATCCCCACAGAGCAATGCCCCCACTTTAGTCTTATTCTGAGAAGTTGGATTAATTCTTCAAAGAGTAGTTTCCTAATGAGCAAGTCCATTTGTATAATCTTGTGTGTTATTGTGAGAGAACACCCAATGTCAAACAATTTAAGGGAGAAAGGGACATTTATTCAGCTTATGGTTCCAGAAGGGAGATCCAGTCTTTCATGGAGGAGGTGGCTGCAGAAGCTGAAGGAGGACTAGATTCCTGCAAACATCTTGGAGGCTGAGAGCTGCAAGATGGTTTGCTGCAAAAGAGAGAATCACGTATAGCAGAGCTGTAGGTGAAAAGACCTTAATGGCAGAGGAATGATGCTAGCACTGTATTATTACACGATGTACTTGTGGTAATAAGCAACTTTTTTTTGTTGAGACAAATTTGTGAATGAATCCTGAACACGGACATGTCAATCAACGTAGAACAGAGTCTTCATAATTAAGTTCATCATTTCTGTCTCTTTGAAATTTCAGAATGCTTACCCTAACGAAATTTTCTTGGTACAGCAGTTATTTTTCTCTTAAAACAAAATGAAAATCTCTATATCTTTGCTTTCATTTCCACCATCCCCCTTCCTATAATTTAAAATTATGCTCTTCTCTATCCTTCCTTTTCAACCTTAATTATTTTTGGATATGCGGGAAACCTGGCTGTGATTGTTCACCTCATTGTTTGCCAGGATCGATTCAGCTGATCAGGCTGGCTATGTGGAAGTCTCCTTCATACCTCACTGCTTCATGTGTATCCATCCAAAAGCTGGCAACTGGACAGAGAAGGACCCAGCTTCCCTGAAAGGGGAGGACTGTTCTTCGTTCAAGGAAACATGAGTAGCTGCGCTAGAACCTCCAACAAGCTCTCATGCACACTTCCATTGTTTTAAATCATATACTCAGGGTGTTGTCTTAGTCCTTGAACCTTGACTTGATGAGGTAAAGCATTCCTGGCCTATAATGGATTACATCATGCCCAGTCCTCTCCCAACAAGCAATTCTTTGCTTGTGGCCTAGAATTGACATTCTATTTAGGAGGAAATTACCATGGAACAGTCTGTGATTTACTTCAAGTTGGTATTTAATAAACCAAGTCTACAAAATCATACCCTGATGATAGTGTGGTTATTACAGACATTAGAAGTTTGGTAAGAGAATCTTCTTGGCATATAAATTGTTCTTCTCGACAATAAACCTCAAAAATGCTAATCAACATAATTACCACTTCTTTCACTTGACTGAACAATGGAATATTTTAAATTATATTTTATTGGTTATGGTTTCCTTTGAGCTATTTTTTTCAACGACACATTTTCTGTCACTTTCCACTAATTTCACTTTCTGGAAATTTACACAAAATCTTCACACAATGTGATTTCTGCACTTCTGACTTGATGCATTCAAAATATTTATTTTGAAATCCCTCTAGTCTGTGGCCATGTAAAATTTTCAGTCTTATTTTTTCTGAGTACTATCCCATAATACAAACATGTCACACTTTGTTTATATGTCACTTGCAGTTGTGTGTTTGATATATTTATTTATTGCATTTTCGATAACTGCTTCCATTCATCTTAACTAGAGAGCTGACAGGAAAGACTTGGATATCATATGTATGTCTGCTTAACATTCAATGTGACAACCATTCTGAGGGTCAGATTGCTCCATGTCCCTAGTGCTTGTCGTGATCTTCCTTCTTAACTAGACATTTATTGATTCTTGTGTGAAACATCTTTGTGTTTTTAAGCTTTACTTCCCTGATGATGTCACATTGTCATTTCATATGGTTACTTACCCTAAATGGGTTTTCTTAGAAAACAATGATCAATATTTTCCCTTTATACTGGATGTTATTCTAAGTATTAACTTTTTAATTTATTTTTTCCACTCATACAAACTTAATAGGTACCCAAGTCCCATCCCTCCCTTCACCCTGATTCTCCTTGCTCCATCCCCCCTTTTCCCCTTCCTTTCCCCCCTCCCTTTCTCCTAGTGCCACCTTGCCCCCCCCCCAATCCCTGGAGCATCCGTTAGTATGCGTGTCAAACTTCCCTCTGGGTCCTCCTTTCTGATGAGGTGTAAGGACTCAGTCGCATTGCCTAGGGCCCCTTCTTGTGTTCCTCTTTAGTATAAGAACACTATTGTTCACTTATTGCCTCTAAGGGATCCTAGTGCTTATGATCCATGTTAGGCTTTGGGGGGGGGTCAATGATATATTTTGCAGGTCATGCAAAGTCCTATTATGGTTACTTCAGCCCTAACTTGTGTGGAGTATCTTGCATATCATTGCTCTTCCCCATCTTTAGGCTCTTGAAATCTTACCGCCCCTTCTTCTGCAAATTTCCCTGAGCTTTAGGATGGGGAGAGATTAAGCTGCCCTGGTTCCAGATGGTTAATGGAGGCTCTCTGATGTTCTAAATTATGGTTTGTTTGGTTTTTTTTAACTTTTATAACTTTTGGATTTAAGAAGTTTTTATTTTGAAGTAACTTTAATTTTCAAAGAGGTTGTAAAGATGACATAGCCTTTCAGTGTCCCTTTACTCAGTGTCCACTAATGTTAGCATCACATGAAGAGAAGGAACATTTACTAAGACCCTGGTATTCATATATCGACTACAAGTCTTATGTTGATGATTGTCTCCACTACTGCACTTCTACAGGATACCAGTGCTTTTATACATAAGATGTCTCAATTTGAATCTACCAGATTGTAACAGTTACTCTTGTGTGTTATTGTGAGAGAACACCCACTGTCAAACAATTTAAGGGAGAAAGGGAGATTTATTCAGCTTACGGTTCCAGAAGGGAGATCCAGTCTTTCATGAAGGAGCTGGCTGTAGAAGCTGAAAGAGGACTGGATTCCGGCAAACATCTTGGAGGCTGACAGCTGCAAGACTGTTTGCTACAATAGCAAACTTCTCCAGGAGGTTGGGTGAGACTAACCCATTTGAAGACCCAACCCTTGTGACGGACTTCCTCCAGCAAGGCTCTACCTCTCAAAGGTGACATGACCTTATAAAACACATGAAACTGTGTGGGATACATTTCAAACCATGGCACAGATGTTCTTTGATGACTAACTTACAAAAGAATACTACAGGAATCAAGTGGCATGTGAGACTTTTTCTGCTGAATTTGGTTTCCTTGCTTGGTCATGGTACTGTCCATGGTTTACACACACGCGTCATTCTGGATTAGGATAGGCAGAAGTGTGTGTGGCATTTACAGCTTCGCCTCCTTCAGGTCAGGGTCAAGTGTAGAATTGCATCATTAGGTCTGTTACAAGTGTGTGTGGGGGATTTTACTTTCCCTGTTGGTTGAAGGATATTGAGTATTTTCTAATATGAACCTCATTCCACTCAATACATTTTTATAAGAAATATTTGTGAACATATAAATATCCTCTGCTTTGTAGTTCATTGTACAGGCTTCAGCATTTATCTGTAGACCTTAAACAGAATTACCATTGTGTTATGGATGATTAATCTAATAATGATTTTTCCTTTCTAAATTATAATTCTCTTTCTATATTATAATTTACTTTTTAATGTAGGAAATGTAAATATTTCTCAGATGCTTGATATTTTTATTAATATGTAATCAGAAATTTCTGAATCATGTGCTCTTACTGTAAGTCTCAGTTAGAAACAGTTCTCAACTTGAAGGTTGAGTGTTCGAGATCTGAAGACATTTATAGAAAATTAGTTAAGTAAAGCCCAAAGTAAACCTGCAGGAGACTGTCTAGTTGCTGGAGAAGTCTCAGCGCATGTGGGTGGGACTAATGTTTGGCAGGTAAATAAGATAAGGGAACTGGTTGATATAGTTGGCCTCCTACATGCTTGTTTAGTGAGTAAGGGTTGTCCCTCTGTCATCCATCATGTGGATATAGTGTGAGCAGTTCCCTCATCCCTTGATGTTGGGATGGACTGTCAAGCTGGCCAAAGAACTACAACAAGTCTATTGTAAGGGAAAATAAACCCCTTGTTCACGTAAGCTATTTTGTCATTATTTTATCAGAAACCGTGCATAGAAACTGTAATAAAACTTTATACTGAAGAAGTGGAGCATTGATGATAAATTTGACCATGTGGGCTTTGTGAATATTGAACTCTTCTTTTGAGGAATATGGGAATGTATGAAGACACTGATATTGTCTGTCACAGAAACGGTTCAGTTCATGGGCTGTTTGGAAGATAGTGATGCTGAAAGAGTTACGAATGGATGGGGCTCAGTGAGTGATGAAGGTAACAAGAACTTTGGAAAAGACGAATTTAAAAATGATGGACTTGCTTGTTTGAGAGAGGACAGCTGGGTTGGCAACCTTGAAGTCTTGAGTGAGGAAAGGGCAGACAGCAGAGTAGTTGCCGCTGTGAGGATATGAATATCTTTGAAGGAAATTTTAGTGTTTTTCCCTGCGATGGTAGGTAGAAGAAATGAATACCATAGTATGGAGAGTCTGGTTTGAAAACCCATTTTCTTTCAGGGCCAAAAGCCCAAGCCGAAGCTTATCCTTATCTTTGGAAAGTTTTGGCTGCCAAACAAAAGGGCTTTTCCAGAATCCTCACTAAGAAGTTGGACAGCTGTAGCTCGAGTGGACCAAGCTATATTTCAACCTCAATGTAAAATTTGTCAGCATGATCCAGGTTCTGGTTTTGATTCGAGACTGAGGGGTTCATAGAGAGCAGCTGAAGTGTGTCATCAAGTAGCATATTTGGAGTTGCTGGAAAGCACGATGAAGCTTAAAGCTGCAGAGACAAGCCCAGAGTGTTGTTGCAGATGGGTACTGAGGATGGCTGCGAGTGGAAATTCAACCTGCTCCTACAACTTTTAGCTTCAAGGAGGAACTGGGATTGCCCAGAATCTTTGAGCCACCATGAGCAACAGAAGATAGACATTGAAGTACAGGATGTAGTATTTGATTTACTGGAACTTTGGTCTTAATTTGTTATATTTTTATTGTGTTATGCTTGACTTTTGATGTTTTATCTGTGATGAAGTATTTATTTTGATTTGATAGACTCTTGGTTAAGAAACTTTGAACTTTAAAAATGTTGGAACTGAAGTTTTAATGACAGAATAACTTAAAATTTTTCTATGATAATTTTTAGAGCTTTAGAATTAATAAAATTAATACATTTATAAGATAAATATAATAACTGTTGGGACAAAGATTGAAATTTACAGTTTAAAAGTGTTATTTTTATATCCAGTTGACAAAGGATGATGTTAGATAAAAGTTTTGTCATGATTTTATCATTTATTTTATTGCTCAAATCATTTTAAATGGATCTTTAGAATTCTTTCATTAGTTTTATAAAATTATATTAAAAAGCTTCTAATTTTATTTTGAAGCAATTCTTCAAAAAGCTCCAAACTTTTTTTACTGTACTTTTTGTTCTTAATCTTGAAAATGGCTAGTTCATATAGTGATCTCTGGATCCTTCTCTTGACCAATAATATTTATAGCAAGAGTGTAGATATACAGCCAGCTATCCAAGCAAAACTGATTCTAGTTCATTAAAAAAAGGGGATGGCAAATATAATATATAATAAATTTTTCATTCTAAATCTTCACTATAAAATTTTGTTTTTACCAAACAACCTATATTAGTATGAACACTAGTATATATTTATACCTTCTCTAAATTAGCACCAGAGGCCACTACAGGTTCCTCTACTTTCAGTTTTCAACATCTTAGATAATTAAAATCCTAGATTTCAAAATAACTGCAATTTCTCTGTTTTATTCTACATGTTCTTAACATGACTGAATATGCAATATCTATTCTGGTTTTCTCAATGGTACTCCTATAACAGAAAGCACTAAATTAAATATATTATTTTATATATTTTTATTACTATATGTATTAAAATATACATTTTTCTTTTACATTATACTCTAGTGAAAAATGTTTCTTATGCTACCTCTTTTGTTCTCACTTTTGATGATGTTATTTTGTCAATAATATGTATAGAATAATTTGTAACAGTCTGTATTTTTTTGGATAAGATTTTAATTTATTTAGAAGCCAAGTTAATTCTTTATGTTAGCTGTTTGGAGTTATTTCATAAATATGGACCAATATCCAGAGCTACCACCATCATCAAAACAGTTACATCAGCCCAACTTTTCTTTTCTTTTTCTATTAATTAATTTATTTTTTCCACTCATACAAACTTAATGAGTACCCGGGTCCCCTCCCTCCCTCCACCACTCCCCAGACCCCCTTGATCCCTCTCCCCCTTTCCCCTTCCTTTTCCTCCTTTTCTCCCATTGCTCCCTTCCCCCCCATCCCTGGAGCATCCTTTAGTGTGAATGTCAAGCTTCCCTCTGTGTCCTCCACTCTAATGAGGTGTAAGGACTCAGTGGTATTGCCTAGAGCCCTTTCTTGGGGCCCCTTTAGCATAGGAACACTATTGTCAGCCTAACTTTTCTTGTGTGGCATCTTTTTAGATAACTTTTATTCCACAAGTTCTGTCCCAATGAACTTAAACTTCTTGCAGTGTCTTATAAATGGAGTTGTATAGTAAGTTGCATCCAATTCCAGGACATGATAAAAAGCTTCTATTAACATAGAACTTTTCTGAAAATAAATTTTCCTTTATTTTAGATTCATATTTAAGAATAGAACACAGGGTTTAAAGAAACTGGAAATAATTTTTTTCCATAGTGTATTTCATCTATATCCCATCAAAAATGTGAAAAAATTCTAGTTCCTCTACATTATTGACAGGAATTGATATGGTGAAAATGATGTTAATATGAGTTTTTGCTGTTTGATCTCTGTTTTTGTTGTTGTTCTATTGAGACATCCTGTGTGTCACTACAGATTGAGGGAGGCCCTAGCCCGGACTCCCAGTAGGGACATAACCCGGACATGTCCCAACAGAGGAACCATACAGGCAGAAGGGTGAACAACCAGTGGGAAGGAGGGATGAGCAACCAATGGGAAGTGGCCATCTAACCTGCCGGATGGCAGCACCTGATTGGACCCTGACTCCTATATAAGCCCAAACACTTCCTGAGTAAAGCTGAGTCTGCAGCCAACTCATCCTCTGCCGCCAACTCATCCTCTGCCTGCTGCTTCTCGCCTGACTCCCCGGGCCTGGGTGGTGACCCCATCGCCAGCTCGCCCATTTGCCTGGAGCCCATGAGACCCTGCTGTCCCCCCCTCCTCCCACGGGGGATTCGGCAACAATCCTGTATAATGATATTTTTAATGATATTCTGACCTTACTTTGCTTTCCATGAAGAATAACAATAATCATTTTTTCTCTGCTCAATGGATTTGTGTGTGTGTGTGTGAGAATGTGTTTGCTGACCTTTGGTTGTGTCCATACTATTGAGGTCTAAAGGTCCTTTTGAGCCAGTGAAATGGTTCAGCATATAAGGTGCCTGCCAGAAAACCTGGAGATCTGATTTCTATCCTTTGAAACCCACAAGGCAGAGGAAGTGAGTACTGAAGTGTCCACTGACCTCCATTCATGTGACCTAGAGGCATGGGTGCACTCTGGTGCTCTCTGTCTCTTTCTCTTCTCTCTCCCTCTCTCAAACAAATAAATAAAAATTTCAAAAGATTTCCTTATATGATAATATAGTTTAATTTTTTAGTTATTTTAAGAACATTTCCTGATATGATAATACTTTGTGAACTTAAATGAAATTTGCAAATTTCTTTCCAATCTGATATCTCTCATTTCAAAGCATCAATGCTATCATGTGAATAACAGATGTTTTTATTTCTCATATTAATTTTTCTTTAACTTTTTCAATTATAAGTTATTGATAAAATATTTTACTAATTATCATATATGCTTTTATATTCTTGCACAAGTATATTAATTTTAACTCTGACATGCAGATCAACTTTATATTTGAGTAAATATTTGAATATTATTGGAAAAAATCCTAAAGTTCATTCGTTTGCGTGCAGCTACTTCCCAGTATCACTTTTTTTAAGAAAGATATGTTTCATTTTCCTATTATGATCTTTAGGACTATATCAAATATAAATTGACCTATTTAAACATTTGCTAAAATATTGTATGTTGTCTTAATTATAGTGTAAAGTAATTCTTAGTATTAGAATGAAATTTTGATAATACTGTTTAAAAATGATTTGTCATTTTAATCAGGTTATAGATATACATACATAAATTGATTTCTATTAAAAATTTGTGATATTTGGATTGCTTTTCTTTGGATATGCAAATTAATGTGAGGGAAATTAACCACTGTACAACAGTGAATTTTACAAACTGTGGATATTATGGGCCTCCGTTCTTTTTTATCATTCCTTTGAAAGCGACCCAGTTCATTACTCTATACTGGAAAGAAATTTGCAATGGTGGAATGTTCCTTTTGTGCAAAATACATAAAAAGAGTCTTCTTGGATGAGGGCCAAGAGCTTCGCTAATGAATGGATTTAAAGGTAAGTATATAGTAGGCGGTTTGTTAGCATGTCCACTCAGCTAAACAAAAGTGCACGTTCATATATTAGTAAGCCTAGTGTGTGTTTGCATATGTGGGTACATGTGTATGTGAGGTACCCGGACTCATGCGAAGACCCCATCACTTACCTTATTTCTTGAGGCTGGATCTTTTAGTCAAGCCCAGTCATGGTAGTTCCAGTGTAGCTTGTTTGGGGATCCTCAGTTGCACTTTCAGAGGATGAAATTGCAGTTGGGGTGTCACACCCTCTCAGCAATTTACATGGGATCCAGGAATTCAAAATCTAGACTTTTAACTTGCAGAAGCTGTAAAGTACCAACTCAGCCATCTCCCCACATCCTCACATTATTTTTGCATATCTTGCACATTCCTGAAACTCTATACCTGCTTATATCTATATATGTATCTGTATACATAACATCATTGGAATGGTTTGTCTGCCTTCACAAAGAAAACCACCATCTCTTATCCTAATTTTACAGTGCTCAAGATTAATAAAATTTCATTCAAAGATCTAAAACTGTGTATGTGTGCTGTGTGTGTGTGTGTGTGTGTGTGTGTGTGTGTGTGTTTGTGTATTCATTTGGAGAAAGTTCTTCTTTTCTGATTGCTGACAAGCAGTACTGACAGATGAAAATTAGCAGTCTCATGAATTGCCATCAAAGCTATACTTACATATACTATTTAAGGAAAATCAATGCTTTGATGAAAAAATTAGCATATGGGAAGACTCTCTTAATTATACAGTGCAAACGGTCTCATTCTAAGCTTGTACTCTCTGAAGGACTGCTTATAAGGACCTTTCCCTAGACTTAAATAGAACTGCATGCTCTTTTCTAGCACTTTATGAATTTCTTGTTCTTCTCCAGTTTCTTGAAGATAATTATTGTTCACTCTACTTTTACAATTACTATGCTTAGAGCTCTTAGAAATCAGGATTACATTTTATTTCTTCTTTTTCAATTTTTAGCCCATTGTTGACAAGGTGCTAAATTTTAAAGTTTATTAACTTAATTATGTTTTATAAATCAAAAAAATCTTTAAAAATGTATTTATATCATATTAACATATGGTTATGCTAATTGATTAATAGTGGAAACTTAATATATAAGATCGTCATAATCAGGGCAGTCAGTTTGTTGCTTGCTTGATGATTTATAGTTCTATCAATATAAGTATGCCCATTAAAATCTTTTTATTACTATGCGTATGTGCATGCACATGTGTATGTGTGTGTGTATATGTGTGTGTGTGCACAGCAGTGCGGATTGTTTTCCATCTAAAATTTATTTTCCTTATTATTTTTATAAGAAAAATAACCTGTTCTTATTGACTTCAATTTTGAAGGTATTAACTAGAGTGTATAGTCACATCGATCAAGAAAAATGAACACTTACTGACCATTGCACCCTAAGGTAAATTGTGTGAATCTGACTGTATGATAGAAGTAAAATTTAACAGCAGAAAAGTGAAGGAAGAACTAAGACATTGCTGCATCAACACCCTGGAGACTGATGCAGGAAGATCTCAAGTGTGAGGCTGTATGAGAAGATAGAGGACCCCATTTCAAACAAACAAACCAACAGGTGGAAAACTTAAGGGTAGCTGCACAGAAGGTAAAGGAGAGAAAGGAAATGGGAATTTTTAATTTCTGAGAAGGAAGAAAGGGGGCTTGCCAGAAGACTCCTGAGGCTTTCATTAGAGTAGGGCAGGACCTTCCTCCTCCTGCAGTGCTGGAATTCAAGGTCACATGCAACTTTCCTCCTGTGGGGAGCAGTGCTGGGCCTGCAATTATTCAGATGCAAGCTAAAGGACATTTTGCACAGGCCCTTTCTTCACACCGTTTTAATTCTATGTGGCAAGAGATAGCACAGTTCATAAAAACTATGCTTGTGTAACAATGAACTTGTATGTTATGTGAAAAATCACTTTCTGAAAACTTTAAAAAGTAATCTATGGTACCCTTTAAAAATTTATTTGGAGGTATGAGAAATTTAAGCTGATGATGCTAAAATCTCTCAAGGCTATCTCAGTGTTGTTAATATTTTTTCCTGCATCCCAAGCAAAACCTTGAGGCAATGCTCCCTAAGGAAATGGGATGCAGCCTGAGGAAAGATGAACATCAGCACAGCCAGCCTCAGAGCTTCAGCTCCAGTGAAGTTCTGTGGTAGTGACCTGTAGCAGGCAGCTGAAAAGATGGCATGTAATGGTTCTGCTTCTGATTAGTTCTCCTGTTAAAACAGACACAAATATCTAGCACAATTAGAATTATTGGAAACAGTACTTTCAGGAAAAATGCATTTTGGGTAGTGTCTGGACCTGCAAACAGATTATTAAAATTATAATGAACGAACCTTGTCAGGTAGGTATATTATACTCATACATATATATAGCTATATAGTAAATAAATACATTAAATAAGTAAAACAATGAAATATGTAACAATATCATATGTATAAGCATTTGATGTATGCATGAAATATATACATGAAAATTCATGTGTAAACACATAAATTATGTTATATTACTAGTATATGAAAAATGCCAGATATATAAACATATGATATAAATGCAAAAATTTTATATGTATGAAACATTTATATATATGAAACAAAAAATATACTGCTCTGTACTTTTCAACCTAAATATTTAATACTGTCAGTTATCAAACCAAATATTCAGTCTTGTTGACAATATCAACAGCACAGAAAGTGTAGTTCAGTGTTGGAGTGCTTGTTTTGATGCACAAAACTCTGGATGCAATCAACAAACATAAGAAATGATCACATACACAAAGATTACTGGGAACATGTTGGGAATAAATATATATTCTGCCTTTGGAAAGCTGTTATTAGCTGTCACATATGCATTTCTTGAAACTAATTCCATTTCATATGGTAGTAGCAGACCAGGCAAGAATTTCCTTGAATTTAAAAAACATTGAGTTGAAAATAGACCCAATATTGTTAACCCACATTTTTAGAAGGATTCAGGACTGGTTCTTCACATTCCTAACAAGATTGTGTTGGACAGGACATTCATCCTCAAGTGGTCTACTAGATAGAAAAGTAAGAGTGAAAAGAAGAGAAAGATTTTCTTTAATTCCAGTGTGGCTACATCGGGACAAAGAGCAAAGAAAAATGTCCAGTGATCTCCAAGTTCAACTTTAGGTCGCCTCTATGAGGTTAAGGTTTAAATAGAGGGCAGGAGGTTTGCAAAACAAAACAATCAATATCAACTTGTGTTCTGCACATCACTGACCCATCATCATCTCAGCTCTAGTCTGTCTTATAGGAGTCAGAACAACTTAAAGTTTCTTTAGGAGACAATTTATCTTCTGGGCTGATTCCAGCCTCAGTGTACCATGAGATTCCTGGAGAATTTCCAGTTCCCTGGACACCTTTGCTTCAACAACATAACAAACAAATAGAGGGCACACGTGTCTGTCTGAAGGACCTTTTCTCCTCCAGAATAGTCATACATTTGGAAATAGTGTGGATTACATATATTTTTACTCTGCTTAGACAAATTTCTTGTTCATAAGATGCTCGATCTTACATGAGAACCTTTGCTCTTTGATTTATAAACCAATTCTGTGTTATATTATTAGTTTCATTTTTTATTTTTCCTTATACTAGTCAAGCTACTTTTTCTTTACACTGCATATATTATGAAATGATAATGAAAATAACAAAGTAGGTGTTAATTAAAAAGCTGCATCTGCAGAATCTTCAGGTGTTTGTAAGCACACAAATAATTCCTAAATGTTCTGCACCTGTAAAGTAATTTTCCATAGGATCTAAGAAATAATGGATATATGCTTGAATTTTAATTGTTATATAATGTCAACATTTAAAAAATCTTGACAGTTTCCTGTGACGTTATGTTTTATTTTGATAAAACATGTTTAACCCACATGCTCAGTGCACAGATTCGTTTGGGAGAAATCCTATGCATTTCAAGCTCTTCTACACAATAGGAAAATTATGGCCCAGCATGGTATATTTGTCAAAAGCCAACTCATGTTTTCAGTGAAGCAAAATGGTACAGATACTCCTTTTATATAATGAGTACATCCTAGGCAGTTACAGAAATTAACCCTAAAATGGGCATCATGAAGAAACTCATTCTTGGGAATTGAAAGTATAAAAGTAAAAAGAGTCATAGATGTTTATCAAATTGTGTTCTACAGACAGGGACATGTGGGTCCTTTAAAAAGTTAACCTTTGATGTTACTGTGACTAAAGACACTGTATATGTGACTATTGTGTTGCATGTGCATCAGATGGTGTCAGAAATGAGAGAGACTTTGTCAATTTTCAGTGTTCTTTCCTGTGAACATCTGAATGATGACATGACACAATGCCTGCAAAACCCCGAGTTATATTTCTGTGTGCTCACAATGTGGGCAGTCTCTCAGGAAGTACTGCCTCCTTCACCCCAGCTTTGCAGCATCCCTGGGCTGGAACTCCATGAACACAAGTGCACAGTCCAAGTGACATCCAAGTGACATCCATGTGCCTGAGCTTTGCATGCACATTATGTAGATGGTCTCCTTGTGCCAGGGCTCCATGTGCTCACAGCGTGAGCAGCTTCTCTGAGCTGGGGGTCTGCATGCTCGCAACATGGGCCCTGGATGCAGAGTCCCGTGTTTACAATGTAGACGGCCTCTCATGTCCTGCACTCCGTGTGTTCCTGATGTGCACGACCTTCTGTAGGCTGGGCTCTGTGTTCTTATATCATGGCCTTAGTTTCACAGGAGACTGATAACACTGCTCTTCTTTAGCTTTACCATGTGTTCTTAACCATGTGAAGCTGGAAACTCAATCACCACAGCTGTCTATATAATACTTGTGTTTTCTTTTATTGCTCATATTTTTATATTCTAGGCCAGTTTGTTAAAGGTGGGGGGCAAAAAAGGTAGGAGAGAGCAGCTATGATTAAAAATTCTTATATACACGTATTAAGTTATCAAAAAATAAAAATAATATTTAAAAAGTTACTTTTTCACTTTGAAAAAAATGAGTGTCCTACCTTAAATTTAAATCCCTCTGACCTTTAACACTTCTATTTGGAGATCTTCATTCCTTCTATTGCACAAGTTTTCATGTGAGAATAAAAAATGAATGATAGTACTGATTTTTACAACAAAATATAAAGCCTAATACATTGTTTTTATTTTTTAAAGTATTAGCAAAATTAGGTGTCAAAGAGTACATTCCTGCTTTAGCATTTATTGTTCCAGATTAATTTTATTATTTTAGCTCATCTGTAATCAACTATATCATCACGGAAAACATAACACAGGACAATTGAGTAATACTGTTACTAACATCTAGTCCATTGTATGAACAGACTCTCAAACACCTAATGATTTAGAGCTTCACTTTTTTTCTGTGAGTTAAAATTTCTGCCAACTATGTAAAGATATGTTCATCCTCATTTTAGATTTCTAATTCACCTTGCTATCATGAATTTTAAGGAAAGTCAAATAATATCACAAATAGGTCAATCAATTTCTACAATTCTAGTGACTACAGATAGAGTAGTTTTGTAGCAACCCTTTTTTCAAAAGAAATAATTCTGAAAGTAAGCTTTTATTTTGAAATAAAAGATGTAACAACTACAGCTTTTAATGAACTTGTAAAAATTTAAATACTTAGTCAATATTTCCTGCACATTGGTTGTAAATATTATGATGTCCTGAGCCTGAAAAGTACTATTAGAATCTTCCATTTTGTACCTGAGAGTAGCAGCTATTCAGACACCCACTGGGTATATTTGCGACGTTCCACACTGCATTTCTTGATATGTAGTGTGTAAATTCCATCAGGTGCTAAAATTAAAAAATAGATAAATGCCAATAGAACATTCAGAGGAAGAAATTTTATTGAAAACTGCCTCTCGGTACTATTTTGGTCTGAGTTATTGTCTGGCAAAGATTGGAGCAGTCAAAGATAGTTTATTAGAAGGTTGGAGGAAAGACAATTACCCAAACAGGAGACATTTTTGATAATAGAGGTTTTTATAATATAAGACAGATTAAGTAAACCTGCCTGTGACTTTAGGAAATGGTAAATTAGTGATTGTTCAGTTGACTGAATCTGAGATTTGAAACTGGTTAAGGTAATGGAGTAAGTCAAGTGCTCTCTTATTTGGGAACAGAGATCAATAGACTAGGAAGAATTGAACACCTTATTCATTGGAAAAAAATTTGGAAAATATTTAAAAAAGAACTATAAACTTGTCAGGAGCTATAGAATGCACTAAAATAAATCAACATTTTTTAAGAGGCCAATACAGAACATAGATATACAACAGACTTACATTTCCTCTTTCAACCTTGAATATTTCATGAAGAAAACAAAACACAAAAAAATTAAGAGTAGTATGTGAAGGATCTGGGTGAGTTTGGTCAGGATATTCCAGGAAGTTCATTGGAAACTATAAGGTCTGGATAGATCTTTGCTGCAACATAAATAATTTCCCCTAAAAAATAGCCTTGTTCTAATCCTTTGAATCTGAATACTTTATATTGCATAATAAAAGGAAATTTATAGACATGACTAAATTAAGAATGTACCATGATGAGATTATTGCAAATTTTCTCATAAATCAGATATATTTATTAGCAATGCTATAGGTAATGTGGTAAAGATTCAAATAGGAAATATGACAAGTGGAAATAATAGAGTGATGATAGAAAGAGACCTGCCAGGAAAAGCCAGGTGGTCTTCAGGAGAAGACAAAGGTTAAAAGGAAGTTCCTTCCCTGAAGTCTTCAAACCAGTGCAATTTTGCTAGAGCCTTATGTTAGACTCTGGCTGGAACGGACATGTAGTACTGTTTTTTCTGAAAAGCATTGATTCATTGGGCCTACCAGACAGAGGAATGGCACATATCTTTGCACTTAACTTATACCTATTCACAGTAGGCATTTTATTCTTGGCTTTTACGATATCCCATTTGGAAACCTCCTCAAGGTTATTGTCAAAAACAATAGGATTGGTTGAAAATTGGCTGTATGAAAGGACAAATGCTTGCAGAAACAAAACCCCTCATCTAACTCAAGCAAAAAGGGCAAGTTTCTTTGATGGTAAGTTCTCACTTGAAGCAGGAATGAACATGTGTTAGTTATGTTTCATAATTCCCAAAATAAATCCAGAAGTAAATTAAGGAAGAAAAAGATTATTTTTACTTAAAAGTTGAGAGAAAAAAGTAGAACCATGTTGCTGTATCCCCCACCCGGCCAGCCAGGGGGAAGAGAGGGCCTTGGGGCGAATGGGCAAGCCGGTGACTGGGCCACAGCCAGACCCCGGGAATCAGGTGAGAAGTAGCAGTGGACGAGATGCAGCAGTGGACGAGATGCCGCAGATTCAAAGTCATTAAGGGCATTTGGGGCTTATATAAGGTGAGGGTCCAATCAGGTGTTACCATCTCATCTCCAGGGGACAGCCACCTGTCATTTAACTGTTTACTAGGTGTCCTTTGCAGGGGCAGGTTAGATGGCCGCTTCCCATTGGTTGTTCATCCCTCAGTCTGCATGGTCCTCTGTTGGGACATGTCTGGGTCATGTCTGGGCGAGCCCAAGCTTGTCAGTACCTGGGAGCTGGCTAGGGCCTCCCTGAATCAGTAGTGCCACAGAAACAGAGGAGCAAGGAATCAGTAACATATATATGCAACTGAGAAATCGGATATACCTCAATCATGTTCTCAGTCAGACTGTGGAATAAATGAATTTCTTCCTGATGCATAGTTCACATATCTTTGATTTAGATTTATTCTTCGAAAAGGAAAGAATGTCACATTTATGTCATGTTTCAATATGGTAATCAGCTACCTACAATAATTGCACTTCTTTAATTAATTACTTATTTCTGAATGATTTTTTGATCTTTTTTTATTCAATTGTGCGTGTGTGTGCGTGTGTGTATGTATGTGTGTGTGTGTGTGTGTGTGTGTGTGTGTGTGTGTGTGTGTAGAACCACGGACGAATTCGGGAACCACCATGGACGCCTCCACCTCCTTCTGCCCCGGGATTCACAGGCTCCGCCCTACCGAGACCAGAAACGCAGGCCGCCCCCGCTTCTGCCCGGAGTCTATACGTGGGGTCTAGGATCCAAACTCAGGACCTTCCGCCTGCAAGGTAGAGGCTTAACTCTGAGCCACCTCTCCAGCCTCTCTGAATGATTTTTAACCAGTGAAAATCTTTCCTTGTTTGCAAAATCCCCAAGTACAAATGAAGTAAAATGCAAGAAATTATCTTGGAGAGATTGCTCAGGGGTTAAGACTCTGCCTCACAAGCAGAAGGTCCTGAGCTTGGATTCTAGGTTCCAGGTTAAAAAATGTCAGGTGGAAACTACACCAGCCTGCACTTCTGGCTCTAGTGGGTGGAGCCTGGAAAATCTCAGAGTAAAGCAAGGAGGTAGTAAGCAATCCAGGATGATTCCTGAAGTCACCCTTGGTCCTCCATAGGGACACATAGTGCCCTCTGACACACACACACACACACACACACACACACACAAAATAAATGAATAAAGTTTTTAAAAATGTAAGAATTATATTCTGGTTTGTTAAGAGTTTTTGATGATTATTGGTTGTGTGTTTCTAAGTTTATCACTTGTTTATAAATACCTTTGTAAAATGAGAAACATACAGTCCCTCCTAAGAATGTAATATCATGGGCTGACTTGTGCTGTGCTGACAGGGGTTAACTGACAAAATGTTTCATTGCCCATGAAAGAAATATCATGAGCAGTGCTGCTCTTCCTGAATCTATTTTAGTTTCTACGGTCTTGTATATTATAATAATTCTCATGAATTTAATCATGAAATATGTGACTTTAGGAGTAGCTTTGTTAATTGGCATGATCTGACTTTATCTGAATTAAAATTAGTGTTTTCATTTGATTTAAGTAAACTTCCTTTATGTTTCTTTTGAGGTGATCTGTCTCCCTCAGAGTCCCCTTCAACTTTTTTTAATCACAGAGTATCTTTATTTTTTAAAAAAGAAAGACAATGTAACAGAATCTAAAATTCCTGATTGGTATGTGAATATTCTCTCTCTCTTTCTCTCATTCCTTTTATCTATAATGAGTCTTTAGGATGAGTTTCCCCTTAGGAAATTCCACTTTGGAAGTCTTTCTTAATATGCATATTTTCTAATTTTGTTTTTCTTGGCTGTGAAGGCACTATGGGCAAGGAAGAAGTTGATTGAGGATTTTGCTCTTGCCGGTTGTGATCAAAACTGTAAATACATTAAAATATTTCAAGTTCTTTGAACATTATATCCATGTTCTTAGTGAATATATTTTTCCCAGCAAGAGAAACCACCTGTCACACCTGGGGCAGTGCTGCTGCTGCATTGTGTTCATCTGAGTCCCATAGAAACAGTGACCATGAAGGATTGTCATGTGTGAAAGGCGTCAGCCATGTCTTTGTGTTCTTATCCTTCAAAAAACAGTATGATAGCTCTGAGTATGGAGAACTGTGTACTTATTAGTATTTTTAATCTCATGGACATGTAATATTAACAATAATTGGAAGAGTTTTCAGCAATTATTTATTTGGCTACTTTTAAATTTATTTTGTTTCTGACTTGTCACCTTTACCATCTCACTTTGGCTCCTCTTGGCTCCCTGGTTCTTATGATATTTGACAGAAGAAGTAATCAGTTGCGAACATAGTTGAGAAGAGAGGCAGAGGTTCCTGTGGAGCAAAGTGGGATACCTTCGAGGATGAGAATGAACTATGGTCAAAGGACTATATTCAGACTACAATGCAGGCTTTAAGATTTTTAAAATGTGTCTGGAGCAAGCAGTTTTCCTGAGAGTTGTTTGCTTGTCCAGGTGCATTTGGATTGACGTAGGTGCAGGCAATGCTGGGCACGATCCTGAGGAGTAGATTCTACAATCATTTTGAATGTTGTCAGTTAATGACCACCTTGGCAATTTGAGATGCCACCTTCTTTTCTAGGGCCAGAGACAGAACTCAGGTCCCAGAATTTCAGGACCAGCAATTAAGAAGTCCAAAATTCTAGTACTTGGTTTGATTCTAAGAAGAGGTTCAGTCCTAACATCCTTGAAGTCTGCTGATAATTACAAACACTTTATGGTCTCCAGTCCAGGCACTTTTCTCCACATATGTAGTTGTACTTAATGATGCTCCAGATTCCAACATTTCTAAAGGCTCTGCCTGTCTCTATTATCAGTGTCCTCTCAGACGTTCAGCATGCAATCTCCAGTCAATTCATTTTAAAGTTCATGGATTCTTCTGCAATTTTAAATATACTGTTGTTTTCCTCTTAAGAACTTCAGAGAGTTTGCACGTAATTTGTGAATTGTAATATAATCAATGTTCGTAACTTCTGCATTTTATATTATTACTCTAATTCGAATAAGGTTGCCATCATGTCATCCCTTGGTTATTGAAGAAGACTATGCTTCAGCTTTTTGAACTAATGAATAGTAGATACTTTGCAAGGCTTGTTTTTTGCATGTATTTTCATTTCTTATAGTTTTGTTTAGATAATTTAACATTTTGCATATTGTTTCATAGCAAATTGGTACAGGTTCTTATTCAGAGCTATTTATTTATTTGCATAGACTATTTTAATGAAGTCTGTGTTTGCTGTTGTCTGAAGACATTGCTTCATGAGAATGTGTACTTCAGGAAGACTGTCATGATTTGAACTGTGTCCCCCACAGTCTCATGTATTTGGGAAGGTCATGGCACCTTTGAGAATGAAGGAAGTTATAGGAGGTGTTGAGGTAGATAGTCCTATCCTACCTCTGGGAGATGTCTGCTTTGATAGTAGGCAGTCTCCCACCTCTCAGCCTCCAAGATGTTTGCAGTGACTTAGCCTGCCTCCAGCTTCAGCCAGCCAGCCATGCCACTTCTGCCACGAAAGATTGTATCTCTCCTCTGCAAACATAAGGTGAGTAAATCTCCTTTTTTATTCCTTAAATTGCTTCACTTTGGGTCACATCAATACACAAGAGTAACTAATACAGAAATTGGTACCAAGAAGCAGAGTATTGCTGTGAGATTAAGAGCACTGGTTTCCACAAGTCTTTTGAAGTTGAAAGAAATTGTTATTGGAGAAGTAGGGTGTTGCTGTATAAGACAAAGAGAATCTGGTACCAAAAACTGAAGTAGCTGTTTGTAAAGCTGAGAGAAATTGGTACCCAGAAATATGGGTACCATATTATGTGATGTGGCAAGTGTGCCTTTGGAACTGTTTATTGGAAAAAATACAGAGAACTTTGGGACTATGTGCTAAGAAAGTCTTTGAATCTTGGCAATTGGGTCAAATGGGCTTAGAAGAGAATAATGCTGTGAGAGACGCAGGCAGTGGAAACCCAGCTTGTGATGATCCAGAGGGTAACAAAGACTGTTTTTGGAACTAGATGAGTGACACATGGAGCCATGTGTTAGCAAAGAGTTTAGTGAAGTCTTGCCCTCATCCTGAAAGCTGGCCTTAAGTTAAACTGGAGTGTTTGGTGGAGGAAATTTCAAAGCAAAGTAGTCTTGAAAATGTGATACGGCTACTTTTTAGTTTGCTTCTTCAGAGTTATAAAAAAGAGCAAGGAATCAGGCAGGAAGAAGTAAAAACTGTAAGATCTGATGATGAAAATTGCAATGGCAGATTTAAAGAGTTAAACCAGGAAGAAGCAGAGAACAAAATGTTAGCTATTAAAGAGATTAGCTCCATTAGAAAATTAAATCCTTCTCTCAATTTGGATAGTAGGAGAAGCCTAGTTTGAGGGCCAGCTTCTCAAAAAGGCTATCACCATAGGAAAGCAAAGTCTTTTGGAAGGAAATAAGTGTGGAGTTCCAAAGTAAGGGTCTGTTTTTTTCCCCAAAGCAACTGCCCAGGAATGGAAGAGATTTTTATTACAGTCAGCACAGTGCAGCTGAATCAACTGTGATTCAAGGAGGCCAGTCTTGGCAAAGTCATCCACGTGGTTCTAGTTTTAGAGACATCAAAGATGCAAGAAGTTAGAGGTCATGGGTCCCTTCTCCAGGGTTTCAGAGAATGGCAGAATCCAGGCAGCATGTGGCAGAAAGCTGCAATTTAGAGACTAAGAAGGGCAGTTTGTACTGTGGAGTTAAACATGGTTTGTCACTGAGAATGAAGATTTTAGAAATGCTAGAGACAATGTGGGACATATGCGAAGGAGAGCTGTATACCCTGGGAGGAGTCAGCAAAAGAATGATGTGTTCTATGGGCAGCTGCATTAGAGGGGTGGAGCTGAAGCCCTTTGGAACTGAGCTGATTTCAACAGTAGGCTCACCTGTTGGACTTGGAGCTTCAGGATTTGGTGTTTGTTCTGCTGATTTTCAGTCTTGTTATAGACTGATCTTTCCTGGATATGCTCCCATTCCTTCCTTATGGAGTGGGAATGTTTATTTTGTGCCATTGTATGTTGGAAGTATGTAACTTGTCTTTTGATTTTGCAGGAGACTTTGGAATTTGGACTTTTGGACTGTCATAGTTAGGCGCAGGTGTCAAGTTGACAGTTAAAGTTTGAACTCTGGACACATTTGTAGAGAATTAATGGTTGAGTTAATCCCAGAGCAAACCTGCAAGAGATGGTCTAGCTGATGGGGAAGGTCCAGCCTATGATGGGTGGGACTAGGCTCTGGACTAAAATACTGAGAGCTGATTGAGAAAGTTGGCATCTTGTGTATACTTGGTCAGACATGATGGTCTGGTAAGTAAAGATCATCCCTTTCTCAGCTGTTATGTAGAGATGGTGTGGTCAGTTCCCTCAGCCTGGTGTTAGTGTGTGCTCTCCCATTAAGATGGACTATGAACTGTAATTGTAAGAGAATAAATCCCTTGTTTCTTTAAACCATTTGATGGTCATTTATCAGCAACCATGCAGGCAAGCTGCAACAGAATGTGTTGGACTTTTGATGCAGTCTATGAAAACTTTTAAAATTGGACTGAGTATGGCTTACATGAGATGGCAATGAGCTTGTGGGGATTGGAGTAGAGTGTCATGGTTTGAAATGTGTACCACACAGTCTCATGTGTTTGGGAAGGTCATGGCACCTTTGAAAGGTGTAGTCTTACTAGAAGAAGCCAGTCATAGGGGGTGGTTCTTGAGGGGAATTAGTCCCACCCTGCTTCCAGGAGAAGTCTGCTTTGGTAGCAGGCAGTCTTGCAGCTCTCAGCCTCTAAGATGTTTGCAGTGATTTAGCCTGCCTCCAACTTCAGCCAACCAACTATACCACTTCTGTCATGAAAGACTGCAGCTCCCCTATGGAACCGTAAACTGAATAAATCTCCTTTACTTCCTTTACATTACTTTACCAAAGTAATTTTGTGTTGTCTCACAACAACACGCAAGAGTAGCTAATGCAATGATAGTAGTTTTAATTCTGTTCTCTTGGATAACCCAGTTTTCAATAGCATGGGATCTCACCTAGTTTCTACCTAGTTTCTGTGAGCATGTACCTATCCACTGAAATTCCATACCTAATATGGTAATGATTTTGAGATAGACCTTCATAATTAACTATCTCTTTCTTCACTCTTATGAATTTACTGGTGTAGAGGAATTAGCTTATTGTTGTCATAGGCCTCCAACATTCTTTTAATTGCTTGACACCAATGCTTAAGTTGTTTTCAAGAGTGGTGTCGGTAAATGTCTGCACACTGCATTGCGAATGAAGTGAGTCTTATGCATAGAACTCCAAAGGTCTCATTGGTTAAGACTACTCTTTTTCTGGACAAGTTCTCTACCCTATTTCAAAGCCAAGAGCAGTGATAATTAATAACTACGTGCTGTTTTGCTGATAACTACTGTGTGAGAAATAGTATGTGTTGTCTTTTCTAGAACATCTAGCATGTAGTGTTAATGTTGTGAGTCAACAGGCACACAGGTGTAAGAAAGACTCATTATAGTTGCTATACAGGAGAGGGTGCATAGATTTTTGCATCAGTAAGATAATAACCACCTTTTACTTTTTATTGACTTTCACATGTGTATTTCATTTGGACTTTATCTAGGCATTTAATATCATACTATAAAACTATAAAATAGAGGATAAGTAGTCTGTAGCTTTGCCATTGAAGGAAACGATGGATTTACTTGTAAATCACAGGAAAAAAAAATCATACTACCATATTAACTGTCATGTTAACATATATTCACATGGTCAACCTGGGACAGTCTCGCTTTGCTAAACACAGTAAAGAACACTATGAATATACTCAGGAAGACATAGGTGATAAACTTTCAAGGTCTGTGTGTGATCTATGACTCTTCATTTTAACTTTTAATCTGTGTTTTCTTTCGTTTTGTTCACAATGAAACACTGGAAGTGGATCTTGCTGTGCATACCAAGCTGATAGTTAGGGTTTGGAAATTTACTTGTGTTAGCATAGTTATCTCAGATTGCAAAAGCACAAGTGAAACAACTTGAAATTAGGAGGAAGTTTGACAAGGGAGATATAGGGTTGTATGGGGAAAAAGCAAAGAGGTAGGACTGTTTAAGGAGTGAAAATATCATAAATTTACTGTATGTATAAAACATTAAAAATAAAAATAAAAATAAAAATATTATACTAATCTGAATGTTTCAAAGTTTGATGGTATATAAGTAAAGCATTAATAAAATTATTAATTAATAAGTGAACATCTGAGAGAAGGAAAAATATCTACCAGGAAGAATTTTCCTGAATTCTTAAGATTTTATTTTTCTTCAAATTATTTTACAGCCCCAAGACATTGGTAATAATGGTACCATGAGAGTTAGGTCTTATGGCTTTGATAAATATTTTATTTGACTTATTCCTTTTTCTTTATTGATTTTTTCATAATATTTGCATTGTAAAACTTTAATGTTCTCATTTTCTCTAACCTCCCAAATTAACCTCATGTATATTGTATTATATTTTGTTCAGTGAATTCTCTACTATATGTGATGCGAGTTTCATTTGTGATTTAAAAAAGGCCACTTTGCCAATCCCTCATAGCCCCTGAGCAAAATATGTTACATCCACCAACCATATTTCATGCTTCACACATGGCTTGTGGTGTTTTCTCATGGTGGATTGCACTCACATTTCTATTTCTAAAATCTTTCTCATGTCAATTGCCTTTTTGATAAAATTCACATGATGTTATTTTATCTAATAAATTTACCATATGTGCAATTTGCAATATTACAAATTCAAATAATTTCAACAAATTGATTCTAAAAGAGCAACAAATAAAAGACATGTTTTAGACATAATTGAGAGTACACACCTAATCAGTAAAATATTTACACGAATATTTTTCTTCAAAATTGTTATGGAATACAATTAAAGAAGTATGTTGAAAGTTTAATAGATAACTTACTGCATGATACATTTAAAGTGGATCAGAAGAATTCAATTGAAAGAGGGCTTGGTGGTATGTATAAAGTCTGTAATCACATTAAAACAGATGTGGTAATCCACAACTGTAATCTTAGCACTCAGGATGTAGATGCAAGAGGACCAGAAATTCAACATCATTCAGTCTACACAGTGAGTTTGATGCCAGCCTGAGTTACATGAGATCCTGTCTCAGAAGTAAAATATATATAGGTTGTATATGGATCAAAACTCAATTTTCCATTTCTTTTAGGTATCTAATTGTACATTCACTGCATTATTAAGTGGAACATATGAAAAGATATTCAGTTCATTGCAATAATTCCAATACCATAAGCTTAAGAGACAGAGAAGAGATGATGAGAAAGTTGTCTGTGAAATGAGATTTGCATTTTAACATAATATCGACACCAATAAAATATAAAATCTGTTTCTTAGTAAAATAAAAGGTGTTTTATTGAAATCATTAAAATAATAATTAAAAGAAACTTATTTACCTATATTTAAAATTTCCTATTGTGAAAAACTTGATTATTAAGCTGAAGAGATGGATTGGGGTTAAGGATTTTTCTCACAAAGACAAGGACCCATGCTCAGATCCCAGATCCCATGTAAAACTGCTAGGCTGAAAAGACTGCACTTCTGGCCCTGGAATGTGGAACCTAAGAAATCTCATCATGAAACAATTAAGAGGTAGAACCAATCCAGGATGATTTGTCCACAGGTACACACAGTGCCCTCTTCTAAACACACACACACACACACACACACACACACACACACACACATTCATATATACAACAACACCTACATACACACAGGAAAAAAAAAACCAAAGTTGAGTGTTAAGCAAACAATTTTTCATTGTCAATTGATAAAAGAATATGCAATACTGATGATATTAAAATACTTACATTGATGGAATTCATGCCCATTTAATATATTTCTATGAGAAACCAAAATTCTTTTAAATTATTTTTATCCCTAGTCAGGCAAATATTGAATTTTTTTGTAATAACATAGACATTGTGCTAAAAATTATAGAAAATTATTAAAAATTTCAATTAGAATGAGAATAGGATTTACAAAATTCAAAACTTAAGTGAGGTATTGGGTAAGAGTTAAACTCTTTAAATAGATATAAATAAAATAGATAAATGTGCATTCTGAAATTTGGTCTACATACTAGAATGGTTATATTTCAAAATAAAGGTAAAATGGAATTAATAAGCATTTATACCAATAGAAGAAATATCTATCATCTTGATTCCTAATTGAAATTAAGTCAGATGGATGAAAATAGCAAATACAATGGAAGTTGCATTAGCCACATAAAAATGAAAATCACACAGTTATCAAATATGCAAGCTATTTCTCTTTTGAATGAGTAGTCAAAACATATTGAGAAAAGATTATAAAGATTATGTAGGTCTTTGACTTCTGATATTTTCTGTTATCAAAAAAAAGCAGTCGCAGAATATCATTGATATTGCATCCTTGTAGGCTTCTATATATGCAAAAGAGAGGATATATGTCATCAGTATCTATGTACATAATTAGGACTACATGAAAAGAGAGGAAATATCAAAATTGATATATGTATCTTTTTGATACATATTTTTGACACAAAATTGACATATGATATACTTTTTGGTCTATCTTCCTTCTTTTCCTACTCTTCTTTTTTCAATATTTTTGTTAAATGCCTAGATATAAAAGAAATAAACAGAAACAAGAATAAAAATAGTTAAATGCTGGTGAAATATCTTTTTAAGATTTTCTTCAATGTTAGGGAACATGGACCGATGGTTAAAGCATTTGACACATAAGCAAAAGAACCTTAGATTGAAACTCCAGATCTCACATGATAAAGATAGGAGGATATAGAAATAATAATAACTGTCAAATAACATTCTGTCCCTGGAACTTGGGGACTAGAAAAGTCCAGAGCACAGCAATAAGCAGTTAGATTAATCCAGGATGATTCCTAATTTCACCCTTGAGCCTCTACAAGCATGTGCTGCCAAGTGCTCTTTTTCACACACACACACACACACACACAAACACACACATACATCCACACATACAATACAAATATTTCCTTATTTTATTGCAATAAATTATGAAAATAAATAGAGTTTAGGTGTACCTGCACTGAAAAATTGACTTACCCAATCAAGTGAGATAAAATACTTAATTTGTATTGCCAATTTACTTACATCGTTATTTGATTATTATTATATGATATAAAATAATACTTAAATAAGGCGAACATGGGGCTGGAGAGGTGGGTCAGGGGTTAAGCATCTGCCTTGCAGGCGGAAGGTCCTGAGTTCGGATCCTAGACCCCACGTATAGACGCCAGGGGAAGTGGGGGCGGCCTGCGCTTCCGGTCCTGGTAGGGCGGAGCCTGTGAATCCCCGGGCAGAGTAAACAAGGAGGAGGTGGAGGTGTCCATGGTGGTTCACGAATTCTCCCGAGGTTCTATACACACACACACACACACACACACACACACACATACATACACACACGCGCACACAGGCATACACGCACAATTGAATAAATAATAAATTTAAAAAATAAGACCATTCTGACAAGTTATGTTAGTAAAATATAGGAAATGTTGGCTTATAAATATTAAGATTGCAGCAGCAAAGTTTGAGCAGAGCTCCTGGAATGGTGCTGAACAAACTTCTTGAATGATAAGAAAAATAACATACCATCATCTGCAGCTATACTAAACATCAAACTCTCTAAATTTTTATCTCCCAATTACAAACTAAAAACTCCATTTGTGAGGTGGGTAACAAATCAAAGATTGTTTGATTGTTTGATTGTTTTGTTCCACTTGTTATCAGGAATAAAATGCAAAGACATGTGCTTGACTATGAATTAGTAAAATAAAAATATATGAAACTTACAGAAAATTTGATTAGAAAGGAAATGCTATGTCATTAGCTGATGCAAAAACAATGCTATCATATTGTATATTATTACATTCCAAATTTTAGATAAGACAGAGCAAGTCTCACCTCATGGTAATGATGTACCTTTACTGATAGAAAAGGTTTGCTTGTGGTAATGTTCCTCCATTTGTTAAGGTTTTCTGTTGAGGTTCTTGCATTCTGGATTGAAAACGGAACACATGGGAAGGATTAAGACAGAGTTTATTAGGAGAGAAATAGTGAAGAACTTCTGGACATGGAGTCCAGGAAGGGCAAGGGTGCTCTCTGATGACTGGTAGGGTTGAGGTACTTAAAGGTTTGGCCAAGCTTAAGAAAAGGGGTTTTTCCTTATTGGTTAGTTTTAGTTTCTTTACACTTAATTGAGGTTTTTGACCTCCCTTATATCTGATTAGTCCGTTCAGGTCAGGACTCAATTGATCAAATTCCTGGCCAAACTATTTATTATACAGAATTTAGTTATCTGCATCTGAGGAGTTCATCTCCATACTCTTCCATAAGCAAAGGGTGGGGGAAGTTAGTTACCTTATTTTTGTGGGGGATGTGGGGTTCAGAGCCAGTTCCTGAAAACTGACTGGGTACGTTACTGTAGGATAATCCCAACAGATAGCATGACCTTCAGTGTCCTTTCCAGCCTATCTACACTCCTATTCTAAACTGCCTAACAGAAATTATCCTCTCTCTGAAACTGTGTGGCACAGAAGGCCTTCTTCCTGTAATGTCCCTTCAGAGTGTGACGCATGTAAACAGAAAAACTGCAACTCTCACCTCAAAGGATAAGAGGTGGCGTATTGTAGAGCCAAATATGAGTGACTATGGTTTGTAATACAGATTCAGGTTGCCCTAAGCTCCATGTTCCACTGCGGTAATTAGACAGTTTTAGAACAGACATGTTGAGATAACCTGTGAAAGATTTGGAAGTTTATCCCCCAGGAGTGGGATTACACTGAAGGGACACACCCTATTTTAATCCTCCCCAACCCTCTATTCATAAAAGAATATGAGATTAGTTCTCCATTGTAGATAAGCCCTAACATAAGGTCCAGCACAAGATCAATTGTGTTGAACCCCCCAATATAAACAGACCAATGAGATACAGAGGACCAAATGTTCTGATCTGGTTTGCAGAAACTGGAATTAACTAATGAGGAGATGCCATTTTTCCTAGGCTTGCCTAATTATATATATATATAATATATACCTGACCCTGGAAGCCATCTTGGCTTCCTTGTCCCTCGTGGTAAGACATGTTTGGAGTCTGTGAATTCCATTCTTTTTCTTCTGTAATAAACTCTGTCTTTATCCTCTATACATGTTGTGGTTTCAATTTTTGACCCAGAACATAAAGGCCACAGAGGGAACCATAACATTAATAGTTGCTTGGGGATTTATAATCACATAATGAAAGAAAGTCATAAATCAAGATAGTTTTCAAATATATTGGTGAAAACATCAGGTAGGTGGGTACACAAAGCATGCAGATCTCTATTTAAGGCTATAAATGCTAACTAACGGCATTCTTAGTCTTTTGGTTGGTGGGGGCTAGTAGTCTTCAAAGTTAATACATTCAAAGTTATTACATTTCAAAAGTTTTATCCTGATAGTCACAAGATGTTAGGACTGACACAGAGGAAGGGCAAGGAGTAGCTTTCAAGAAGCTATAAAAAGATAAATAATAATTAGGCTCTGAATCTGTAATATTTGCCATAGCCATTTGAATTTAGTCAGTGGGATCAAGACTATTCAGCTCAGTGAGAGAAGCTTTTTTTCAGCAACTGACTTCCATACACCCAAGGCCTATTTCTTGGTCAGTAGATTTACTGAATGACACAGAAGGCTGACATTTTGCAATGTTCCTCCACTATGAGAAAGCAACTTCCTGACAAGATAGACTGACTAGACTGATGTGTACTGATTAGAATTTCAATGGGTTTAGATAGCCTTGGAATGTTACAGGTTTAGAATCTAATTGTTAATTTCTGATGGATTCTTGGGTCCTACACTCAAAGATTCAGACCAGAACATCTGAGCACATGGAGAAAATAGTCAGATTTATTGATAATAAGAGAAAAAGAGACACTGGGGAGCTCATGAGGAGAAGGGAGCTACTAAACATGGATGAGTTGGGGTACCTATTGGCTAGATAGAGTTTTTTTAAAAGCAGCTTAGTTTTAGTTTCCTTAATTCTGAGTAGGACTTTTCATCTTTTTGTGTGCGAGTTCACTGCTGGTGACTAAGCTCTTTCTAAGTTGCTGTAGATCAAGGGACTACATCCTTTTGTGGTAGACAGCAAACAGAGACTTGGGACAAGTTTATGTAGATCATGGAAACTTTCCCTTTTTTAGTAAACAGTAAACAAAGTCTGGGACAATTTTTTATAGATCAAGGAACTCTCCCTTTGCAGTAATCAGTAAACAGAGTCTCCAGTAAGTTTCTGAAATTGGTGATTTTATGTCTTCTATGAGGGTGGGGGAACCTTCAGAGAACTTCAGGCCTGCCTACTTTGCAACACTGCCTAAGAAAAGTTACACCCCTATTACATTCACATCTCTTTAATCTTGAGTATCTTCATGCCTCCTTGATAGCCACTGCTTAACCTTCTTCTTTTGTTTGTCCTAACCTATTGTGAATATCAAGTAAAACATTTTGAATTACATTGACTTAGCAGATCACTAGCCCCTACCAACCTAAAAGCTAAGAATATCATTAGATAACAACTACAACCTGTAATAGAGATCTTCCCATTTACTGTAACCTACCTGATATTTCCAGAAAAGTTCTATCGGGGACTTTCTGGTTGGTATTTTTGGCAGTGGGCTTTGTGGTTTCTTAGATAAAAGAAAATTTGATCATATGGGACCTCACACCATTTGCCTGCCCTTCAGCAGAATAGATCAAGTTGGAATATTGGATTGTTATAGGTCTAGGGCCACTCAGAGATTCACCACAGGGACACTAGAGGCTTTATCAAGTGTGTGGCCCTGAGAAGTGGATGTATGTAGTATTTAAAGTTAAAGACACCTCTTAAGCAAGAGACAAGAGCCAGTTCCCAGCTGAATAACAAGATGTATATTTCAGGATAATGCCAGCATTTGGAGATGACCATCAAGAACCTTCACAGCCTGGTTGATTTATTCTAGGAAATTGCTGTGAGAGAGCACTTAAAACCAATCAACTTAAGAGAGAAAGGGAAATTTATTCAGCTTAAGAGTTTCAGAGGGGACATACAGTCTTCACGGTGCAGGTGGCATTACTGACCTGCTGAAGCTGGAGGAGGCTACATCACTGCAGGCATCTTAGAGGTTAAAAGCTGCCAGACTGCTTGCTGCAAAGGCAGACTTCTCCTGAAGGTAGGTTGGGACTAATCTACCTCAAGGCTCACTCCTTGTGACTGCCTTCCTCCAGCAAGGCTCCACCTCTCAAGAGCCATGACCTTGCCAAACACATGAGACTGTGGGATATACATTTCAAACTACAACACTAGCTAAAATTCCTATACTAACTACCTAATGGAAACTATTCTCTTTTCGGTTGCCATAGTAGAACATGGAGTTTGGGGGAAACATGAATCTGTTCCCAGGTCACAGTCAATCATATTTAGCTCAAGAATAAACTACCTCTTATCTTTTAGAAGTGAGAGTTGTGATTTTTCCATTTACAAGTGTGTGACACAGAAGATCTACTTCCTAGTTATGTTCCATAGAGTGTTTTGAGATTGTGTCATGCTTCACAATTAGGTAGCTGCCTGTTCTCAAAAAAATAAAAATATCTGAAGGAACTGTTCTATTTTTATGAGACTAAGTAATTCTGCTTTATACTATCCACAGGAACAATAAAATGAAGGGATAACACATTATTTAGAAAGCAAATATTACATCAATATTACAAAATTTGAAGGTTAAAAAAAAGTATAGCAAGGGCAGGTGAGTAAATCCAATGACACACTTGAGGTTGGCAATGTCTTCTCATGTCACAAACTAGAAAGGCAAGTAGATCTAAATTTTGTGAGCTATGGTCAAATTATTTGTTGAATCCACTGAGAGATCTGTATCAATACTATGTGTCACTCACTAAACATTCTTTCACAGATTGAATATCTGCTGAAATAGATTTCTCAATTATTTTTACAAGGAAAGGTTATGATGTAATTTTAGATACATACTTTCATATGTTAAAAAATCAGATATTTAGTTTTTCATACTATAAGGAACTGTGGTCTATAAATTATTTGTACTGTATTTCTCTCATTGAATACCCAGCAATCTGCAATCTAGTTATGAACACGTTTGTGGATATGTGAATGAAAACAAAGGGAAGTAATGAACTCTGCTAGAAAATTCTAGGAAAACTCAGATTATTAATGAAAATAACATACAAGTATTAATAACACATGGTGATGTGGTAGAAAACCATTATTTGTCTATCATAAACAGAAGTGCTGAGATTTTGTATCCTTATATCTATGAGTAAATCCATTTGATTACTGGAACACTAACATTATATGATAGAGATTAAGAATTGTATGTTACATATCATGAAGCACTTAATAGGATAGTAAAAAATAAAGAGAATATACTTAAACAGAAAGTTAAAATGGGCAAAAAGAAGTTTAAGTAAACAAGAACTTTGAAGTTGATTATTAACTAAACCCTACCTACATGCATTTTCAAATAACTAATATTTCTCTTCAAATTATATTGAACTTGTCCATTTCTGAACTTTTTCTTATATATTAAGTTATAAATATGAGTATTTTAAAATACAATTACTTACAACATTTTATTGAAAGCTTAATAGTACATTTGTATTGCCCTTTGCTTATTTCATCATACTCACAAGCATGTAAAATCATAAGGATGCATTTGTTTGCAATAACCTGTTTGAGGAACTACGAAACTAATTAATATCTTTGTACTCCATTCTATAATTCCATAAATGGCTTAATTCTCAAATAATGAAATCCATTAATCTTTTCTCATGTAAAGCCACATTATGATTTTTTGGACTTGTGTCAATACAGACTGTTCTTTGAGACTGTGAAGAGTTTCCAAATTCTGTTTTATTGATGTTATAGCAAGTAGTCTTTTTATTTCTACATTAACTCACTGAAAAGAATATTGGCATTTTCATTAGGTCTCCTTACAATGCATTGCCATCGATGTTAATACTGATTGAGCATAAATGATTTGTAAGGAGCTGTGGACATGAAATTATTGGAAGACTGAACAATTTTCAGTTATTTCCTTGACATGTAATGACTACTTTTATAAAATTTCATTGTGAGTTGCACAACTTTTAAAATGTTTTTCTCTGTAACAGTCACACATTTAATACTAAAATATCTACAATAACACAATTACTGTCATTCTGAAGGATGAAGTCTGAAATGAATTTTGACCTGGCTTTAAAACATAAAATGAGATAGCTGTGCACTTGAACTTGGCATAATGGAAAAAGACAGTGCTTTCTATTGAAAGAGCATAATGAAATCCTATGCAAACTTTGTAGCAGATAATAAAAGTAGATTGTTTGCTTACTCACCAAACTGTTTCTTCTTCTGTCCCTTTGACAAACTTTGGAATATTCAAAATATAGTGCAGTATGTTTGCCACTTTGTAAAAATAAAATGTATTTGGTTATCTTTTCTCTACTTAGCTAAACTCCTAGACCCTAAGCAAATTATGAAAACAATTTACTTACAGACATTCAAAGGATACTTATTCTATTCAGAATGTTTTTTGGCCTATTCTTGTAGCCAAAATATTTCCCTATATTTTACATTGAGAGTTTTAAAGCTTGCAGTTTCA
The DNA here is from genome assembly GCA_023101885.1 of Typhlomys cinereus. Taxonomy (NCBI): domain Eukaryota; kingdom Metazoa; phylum Chordata; class Mammalia; order Rodentia; family Platacanthomyidae; genus Typhlomys; species Typhlomys cinereus. Next base: position 2,537,974 of record JALPQD010000301.1, on the reverse strand, counting down.
AGTCAGTCTTCAATGAAGTTTTAATTGATTATTGTACTGAGTAATCATACATATCTAATTTCATTCTTTTGCCTGATTTATATTTTTAACAGGCTGCCAGTATATATTTATACACCTTTGCCAAACTTTATACACTTTTGTCAAGCTTTAATGTTCTATAGTTGTGTGGATTTATAGTTGAGTCTTCTATTATGTTCCATTGGTCTACATGTCTCTTTTTGTGTTAGTACAACAATGACTTGGTCATTATGTCTCTTTTTCTCTACTTAGATATTAGTTACTGTTAGTTACTGTGAAGTCTTCTGGTTGTGTTCTTTAATTTAGGGTTGTTTTGATTATCCATAATCTCTTACATTTCCATAAGGATTTTAAAATTGCTTTTCTACTTGTTTAAAGAATGTGATTGGAATTTTTATGGAAATCATGTTGAATTTGTAGATGACTTAGGGGAGTGAGGCCATCCTCATAGTATTAGATCTGTTTTCCCAGGAAGGAGTATGGAAAGTCCTTCTTCTAAAATTGTTTAGGTCCAAATGTTTTCTGATGGAATATGTGAGATCTTTTAAGTAAAGAGTCATGATATCTACAAATAGAGAAAGAGCTGTAGCTAAATAAAGGTGTCAAATTGAAGGTTGGGCGCATGAGCCTTGGACACATTGTAGAGAATTAGTAGTTGTTTTAAACCCCGAATGAGCACCTGTAGAAGATTGTCTTACTGACAGGAAAAATCCAGTCCATGGTGAATGAGAATAGTTCCTGGGCAGGTGTATAAGACAAAGTTAATTGTTTGATAAAGTTTGTATGCTTCTAAATACTTGACCAGACATGCTGGTCCAGCAAAGGATTGTCCCTCTCTCAGCCAATTGGTGGATATGATGTGGTCTTTTCCCATGGCCCTTGGGATTAATATGGGCTCTCCTGTTAATCTATACCAGGAGATGGAAGAGAAAGTAAAACCACTTGTTTCCTTAAGCTGTTTTATTAACTTACAAGAAACTGCAGATTAACTGTTATAGAATTTGGTATTAAAGAAGTGGGTATTACTGATAAATCTGGTTATGCGGATAGCATACAGATCTCAGTTTGACTGTTGAAGGTTAGAGCTGTGGGCACATGTGTAGGGAATTAGTGAAGGGGAAGGCAACCCCTCCATGTGCACCATGAGCAAAGACCATAGATGGCACAGGCGTTGGTGCTAGAGAGTTATTGCAGAAGCAAACAGAACAGGGTGACTGTCTCAGCCCGAGCAGCCACAAGCTTTAGTACTAGAAAGGTGCTAGTGGGTGTGCAGATGAAATGAATACTCTGAAATTTACCATAAAAGGGAAAATCTCTTACTGAAGAACGAACTCAAGAGTTGGGAACATGTACACAATGTGGGAAGGGCCGGGGCACCATCTTGGGTTGGGGGAAGAGCATGTATGCCTGGAGTGGTTTTTGGCCTGAAGGAAAGGGTCATTGTATAAGGCAGTAACCCAACAATTAGTAGTTGAGTTATGCCCAGAGCAAACCTGAAGGACATTGTCTAGTTGATGGGGAAGACCTAGTAACCATGGGTGAGATGAGTGCCTGGACAAGTCAATAAGATGGAGAGAACTGGTTGAGAAAGTCAGAATCCTTCTATATACTTCGGCCAGATGTGCTGGTGTAGCAAGTAAGGATTGTACCTCTGTCAGCTGTTATGTGGATATGGTGTGGCCAAGTACCCTCAGCACCTGGTGTGGTGTGGACTCTCCTGCCAAACCAGAGTAAGAACTGCAACCAGTACCCCATAATACTTCCTTGCTCCCCTAAGCTGTTTTGTCATGAGTTATCAACAACCATGCAGAGTAACTGCAACACAATTTATTGGAGGAATATAGCAATATTTTAAAGCACTGAGGTTGTGTGCTATAAAAATTACTCAGCAGAGTTTTGTTGTCAATTTAGAAGATAGTGATGATGAATTGTTTGGGCACAGACTGCAATTACAAGGATTTGGAAGATGATGAATTTAAAGATAATGAACTGGTTTGCTTGGTAGAAGGGAGTTTTGCTGGTAGTCTTGAAGTTTCAGATGAGAAAAGGGTAGATAATAAGGCAGGATTAGAGCAGCTATGCTGGGATGGGTCTCTCAAGGTCTTTGAAGTTCTTTGGAATTCCTGAAGGTCATCCCCCACTGCTGGGATCACCCTGAGGGAACTGACTCCAATCCTCCCAGAGATATGATGGCCAACTTCCCTATGAAGTGATTATGGAGACTCCATATCAAACAACCTGACATTTAGCCCATGTGGACCCAAGTGCAACAGGGTTGGGCCCCAATGGGAGTTAACCAAGGAGAAAAAGCCAGTTTGGGGGGCTTTTCTAGGTGTACACATATGCTTGGCCCTGGCAGCCATCTTTGGCGTCCTAGCCCATTATGGCTCCCTAGTGCCATGGGCTCTTTTCCAGCTGGTGGCACTTGTGTGTGTTTTCTAGCTCCTTGCCTTGAGCCTCATGGATTCCATCCCCAGGCTCCATGAGTTCTTTTCCAGGTGCCCATTTCTCATGCATTCTCCCGTGCCCCAGCCCCTCATTGCATTAGTGCCATGAGTCCTTTCCTAGCTTCACGAATTCTCCAGGGCATCCTAGCCCCTCTGGAGTCCATGAGTTCCAACTTTTCTCTCCTCTGATAAACTCTACCATAATCCTCTACGCATGTTCTGGTTTTAATTTTTGACTTTGGAACACAAGAACCCTACAACACTGGGATGGTCATTTCCTATCCCTGCAATATTTGCCGACCTGGTTGCAGCAATAAGAAAGAGATTGTTGTGATTGAAGAGAGGGGCATCATTGAAGGAATCTTAGTGCTTGCCTCTGGGACAGTGGAAAAAAATCAATACATCTTTTGGATATTCCATGGTTTGAAAACCCAGATTCCTTAAGTGGTCAAAAACCCAAGTTGAAGTATTTCTTGTCCTGTGAACATTTTGGTTGCCCAGAAAAAGGCTTTTCAGGATGAGTACACCAAAGTTCATACAACTGTGGTTCAAACTTGCTACATAATCTTGCAACATCAGCCTGTTTGGTATTGGTTTTGATACAAAGTGGAAGGGCTCATGGAGAGTGGCGAAGCCTGTCATCTAGTGGTAGGTTTAGAGTTCCCCAAGATGAAGGTGAATCTTATAGCTACAGACGTGAACCTACTATGTTGTTGGAAATGCCAGAACTGTTGGAGGTGTGCTGAGGATGACTGTGAGTGCAGATTTGACCTGATCCAGTAAAAAACTGTTTGTGGAACTTTAAGATGTAAAGAGGCACTGGGATAGCACAGAACCTTTGAGCCACTGTGACTACGTGATGAGCAACAAAAGAGGGACATGAACTATAGGCATTTGTTTGTATCATGACGTAATGTTTCCATTTAATATCTTTTCTGTGTTGAAGTACTTAACTTGTTTTCATTTGATTTGATTTTATATTTAGGAGATTTTGAATTTTTAAAATATGGGACTTGAGCTTTTAAATTTTTAATTTTTGAGTACTTATCCCTGTTAGTTACATAGGCTCAGGGGTTAAGCCTCTGCCTTGAAAGCAGAAGGACCTGAGTTTTGATCCTAGATAGCACATAAATATGCTGGGTGCAAATGGTGGTAGCCTGCCCTTCTGACCCTGGCAGACAGAGCCTAGGAAACCCAAATCAAACTTAAAAGAAGGTGAAGTATTTCTGGATGATTCTTGAAGTCACTTTTTGGTCTCCACAGACCAAACCTGAGACATGGAAACACATACACACACATACACACACACACAGACACACACGTGTGTATGTGCACATGCAAAAAAAATGGGAATTTTATATTAGGTAGATTGAATTTAGCTTCCTGGGGGCTTGAAACCTTGCTGAACTTCATTAAATGCCATTTTTATACATATAGTCTAATGTGATTTCTTCATTGAAGTCCACTAACATAGTGGGTTACATTTGTTGATTTAAATCTGTTAAATTATGTTCCTGGTAAGAAACCAACTTGATTGTGATAGGTTGTTCTTGGTGTGATGTTTTCTGGGATTGAATTCTATTACAGGCATCTCTGGAACTAAACACTTCAAACAACTGACTAACGAGGCTGGCAGCTGTTGCTGGCTGTGGTAGCTGCAACGATTGCTCAACAGTTTAGTTTTTTGCTCTTCTACAAGACTTTTTTCCATTTCATTTGGATTTTTCATAAAGTCATAGTTCAAAAAATTTTGAATTGCACAGGTAACACATAGATTTCATAAGCTCTGACATAGAAATAATAAATACTATCTTTTATAATATATTTTTAATTTTTTCCGTTTTTTTTAAATTATTTATTCAGTTGTGCATGTGTGTGTGTGTAGAACCATGGGCAAATTTGAGAACCACCATGGACCGCCTCCACCTCCTCCTTGTTTACTCTGCCCCAGGATTCACAGGCTCCGCCCTACCAGGACCAGAAATGCAGAGCCGCCCTCGGTTCTGCCATGTCTGTATGTGGGGTCTAGGATCCGAACTCAGGACCTTCTGCCTGCAAGGCAAATGATTAACCCCTGAGCCACCTCTCCAGCTCCAATTTTTTCCAGTTTTACAAGCACAATGAGTGATTGTCTCTGCTCCCTTCCTCCCCTCTTTTTACCTCTCCCCCCTTCACCAATCCATCTCACCACGGCCCCCTCCTGTCTGCCTCCTTCATATGGTCCCAGAGTTTCCTTTTGATTGTCTGCTTCAGTAAGGACCCAGACCTCTGTGGAAGGTCAGGTGTCCCTTCCTTAGGGTGACCCATTGATAAGGGTACCTCGCTTCACCTGTCTAACTCTAATCCCTGAGGTTCCTTTTGTTTCTAATTATTTCTACTGAGATCCTCTGCAGTCTATGAGGGGAGTTCATATATGATTATAGTCAAAATCAAATACGTCTCCAGATAATTTCAATGTAACAATGAAGGACTGTCTATTTCAGTAGAAAAAGTATAGTTATATTATATCTGCAATAGGTATTTTCATAAGATTGAAAAGAAATGCTATTTTGTAAACAAAATTTAAAGAAAATAAAGACAAAAATATGTAAATAAAATAGTAATTGGAAAAACAAAACATTTGACAAGAATCCTACATTTGCTATTTAAGAGTTTCCTTCTTGTCAAATTATCAGTGTTTGCTCAGGATACTTAAATCATGGTAAATATTAATGAAATCCAAACATTAATTTTTTTGTTGATCTGTTTTCAGATGATTTTCTACCATGGGGTCGGGAAGAAGTTTGGAAAGACAAATGAGCCTCAATTTAGGATGCTAACAGGACTTGTATGCTGGGTATGAGATTACAAATTTTAACTTTGTAGAATGAAGCCTTATGGTAAATACTGTAAGAAACCTTGGGGCAATATCTTAAGAATGCTTTAGAGGTTATGTAGATTGACATTTCCCCAATATCTCTTATTCTTAGCCAACCTTGTCCCACCCTTGGTATCTGATCAAACATAAATGGATTCAGCTTATTCTTGAGGCATATAATGTTCAGTATCACATTGGAGAGTTCTCTGTGCATAACTGATTATGTCTTCCTTTGTATTGCAATTGTTTGATGGACTTTCTTTCTCTGATCCTAAACTTGGAGTTTTCTTTCCCTCAAAAATAATCCTGAGGCTTAAAATCTGTCCTAGCACAAGGTTAGGTGCTAAAAGTGGATATGTTTGTGCATTAAGGTTGATGCAACTGAATGTTCTTTCTAAACTTGAATTATTTCTGTCTAGAGCGTTAGTTTTTGTATTTAGAATACTGAATTTTCTGATCATTTCGTTTATACTGAAGTATACAATAAAGAGCTTACATGCACATGAACAGATTTGTAGAAGGAAATGCTACCATTCCATATCTCATTTTACATTTAATTATAAAGAAGAAATTCATGACCTTCATACTATCAGATTTAGGTTAAAAACAATGATTTCAAGTGGGAATTGAACTCAAAGAATGGGTTCAAAAATGGGTTCTCATTTCATATACAACCAGATACTATAAATTAGAGGGCTAAAATTATGCTCTACGAAGTGATAACTTAACCAAAAAGCTATTCCACAGACAAAGCAAATCTAATTATATAGATAGGTAACACTCTGGATACAGAATTTAGACATTTCTGTAGTGTGACTTGGAGCATAGAAAAGACAAAATTTCACTCCAAATGTCATAATAAGTCATTTGTATAAAAATGAAATGTGTGATACAGTTTTAATTATTTGACTTAGTCCACGATAATTACAATGATCATTAAAGAAAGATTTGAAGCTAATCAATCAAGGTGTTTTTTTGCGGCTACATATATTTTTGTCATGCACAAACAAAAGCAAGCAAATACAGATGAATCAGCAATATCAGTCAAGTAAAATGTTGGAAATATTCAAATAATAGGTGAAACATGCTTCTTATTAATCTCTCAGTAAGAAAGAATATTCTTTTTCCACTTTGCCTGATCTGTAAATATGAACATGATTCATTATTATAGACTACACTTCTTAGAAAAGTGACCTATTAGACACAATGGAGTGCAGAGTACAAATGTATCTGTCTAAACATCATTGTAATCATTTGTCATGGAGGACAGAAAAAGAGACCTCTACAGTACAAAATCATAACTTGCTGTGATGCATTGCATATTAATTCCAATTTTTCCTGCAAATTACATATCATTTACCGAACTCCTATACCACTTCAGATGAATGGTCACTAACTGATTGTCATTTAAAATTATTTAGCAACTTAATTTAAATATGATTTTCATTTAATTGGCATTTGGAATTTATTAGTTCATTTTTTTTTGTGGAGGGGTAAATTTCTTAGTTTAGTTATATTTTGCAGTTTACATCATTAAGATCATATTATTTCCTGCCTTTCTCATGGCATGTTACCAATAAGGTAATGAAATAAGATGCCAATTTTTCATTTTAATTTATCATTATGCTTTGTTTATATTGTGAAAAGATAATCAAAAATTTAAAGAGAAATAATATAACTTAGAGATCTAGTAATCAACATAACCTCCAATTTAATGAAAATTTATATAAAAAAAGAAATGAGTGATGGTAAGGGATGTCGACTAACTGAAAAAGTAGCATAATTAGTTTTCAAATATGGTGACAACTAAGGTGAAAATCTGCATGTTGAAGTTGCAACATATTAAAACTCTTTTCAAGATGATATTCCTACCTTTGGTGCTTAGTGGTACCAGTTATACCTCACTGTGTATAAGTACGTCACATGAATTACTTGATATACATTTTTTATTAAATAATGAAACATGGCCACCATTTATCATTCACATATAACATGAAGGTTTTTTGGCTTAATGGATTCATAGCTTTCCTTATGCATTTACTTAGGCTGTGATAAACAAGTATTATTATAAATTACTTTTATAAAAATTTGTTAGAAAACAAACAAGATAGACACACTTTTTTATTTATTGCATTGCTTTTTTATTTTATTATTTATTTATTTATTTATTATTTTATTTATTTCACTGCTTTACTATTCACAATAGCTAAGTCATGGACTACTTAGAGAACCACAGACTTAGGATCCTTATTTTAATTGTATGTCAACCAATAAATGGACAAACAAATTTTATATATACATGACTGTGCTTAACTAAACCCCAAAGAATAACAAAATTAAGTTATATGTTGAAGATCATGATATTAAGTGAATAAGCAAACCTCAGGAATACAAAACTCTTTTGTGAGTCCTAGATTTTATATACAATCATAAAGTCAAATAATATACATATAATTATAAAATAGCATTATTAATATATTAAACACTCATAATCTTTGTAATTCATTATGAGGATTTATTTTGCCATTACTGCCTTTATTTATGTCCTGGTTATATAAAATAGTCAATAGTCATATTAATGTATAGCTTACATATGTATCAATCAATAATTCATCATTCTTATCAATTTATTTTTTTCTTATATCTTTGCCTAATATTAATACTAAAAGAATGTGAAACAAATATTTAAAATTATTGGGTCATTTGAGTAGGAATTAAGTATTTTGTTTCATATACATGTGTAATTTTATTTTAAATAACATATTACATGGAATTTTATTGTTTAACAAATTCACTTTCCCTTCACACACAACATAACAAGATTAGCAGTAAAGTCCTACCTGAAAGTTCTTTGAGTTTATTTTTATGCTTGCATATTATCCACTATTTTAAGTGTATTGTTAATGACTCATTATATAAAGGCACAGAAAATATTCCAAAAGGTTTAGTATTCTGACTTCTTGATCAGACATGAAAAGTTGACAAAGTAATTGTGAAAAGATACACAATTTCCATAATAGTAGATGTAAAAGTTACCAACAAAAATTTTGAAAAAATATGTATCCAGCTGTTAATACCTGAGAGAAAACATCCTGATCAAGGAGAACTGACCCAGGGAATTTGAAATTAATTTTCCATTAGAAATCAAACCATTAGACATATGACATTGATAGTAAACAATAAAAAGAATTTTGAATTCTAAAAAAATTGGGAGGAGAAACCTTTAAAGGTATTGCAATTCAGTGTCACAAGTTTTATTATAGTAGCAACAGAAAGAAATAGAGTAGGAAATCAATCTGATAAATGTTACTTTTAAATAGCTGGTATTATACTTAATAATAAAATATTGAATGTTTTCTCCCAGAGCATTATGATTTTAATATTATTGACTCATAGTGTATTTATCATGTCACTTGAGTGCAGTGATCCAAAGATAAAGGAAGCAGTATGATTTCAAAAGAATTAAAAGCATTGAATAATAAAGGACAAGTTCAGAGGAAAAAAATGCCATAACTCTACACAGGAAGTAGAAAGGAAAAGTCAAAGAAAGCAGAGATACAAAAGGAAATAGTCCAGTGTTAATAATCTGATGATAAGTCATCTTAACTTTAAAAAGTAATTTTTATATTCAAGATAATTTACATGACTATTATACTAGTCTTTCTGGAAAATGACCAAAAATTTTTAAATTGTGTAGAAATGCAGCCAAACAATCTTGATAGTGAGTAAAATTAAAATGTTTCACCTTGTTTCACCTTGTTTAACCGATACAAAATTGATTTCATCATAATCATTGTATTATCATATTGAATTTGATTATTAATCATTTGTAATTAATCAGGGTAGGATAAAATTGCATATCTTTATGAGTAAAAAGAATTTCAGGTTCTATGTAAATTCATACCAATTAGCACTGCTGGGGGCAGCACCCTATTGCAGAACACATGACAAGCTCTGATTAAAAGACAAGGAGAAGCTAAATTGGAAATGAGCTAAAATTTTCCTCCCTGTTTTTGGTCCTCATAGTGCCAGAAGGTATATACAGGTTGCTGGGGAAGAAGTGCTATCGTCTTACTATGGACTATAGCTGCGACTATCCACAACACTACTGACTGCCCAGGTGAGATGAATCCACTGGTACAATAGTGGCCAATCTGCTGAGAGCGTGACCAGGTACTTTGTGACTGGCTTTAAGTTCCGCTCCATGCACGTGATACAGGACTGGTATATAAATCCAGTCAGAAGCATGTGACTGGAAGTTTATCCAGCCTAGTGGGAGGCTCCTTTTCATTATTTGTTAAATACTTTATAAATGACTATACTTACGCTCATAGATTAGTCCTGCTATGTCAACTGTGGGCAGGAAAGAAGCATTTATTACAGAAGCTCTCTTGCCATCATAATTCAAAGAATAAATATGACTGTGCAATGCTTAGCCATAAAATGGGACATATATACATCCCTTCAAGGTTCAGGGATTCTGCTGATGAAAGAAAGAATGCAAGAGCAAAAGGAGGTGGACACCGCAGTGGAATGCAGCCTTAAGCCTGCTTGCACACCTGGTGACCTGATTTAGATATATAGAAGTCCACATGGTAGAAGGAGAGAAGAGGCCTCTAACTTCTTCCCATACACTATGGTATACGCATGCTCTCGCTCTCTCTCTCTCTCTCTCTCTCTTCTTATCTCTCTTTCCCTCTCCATATCTTGCTCTTTATCTCTCATCTATCTCTCTTTCTCTTTTAAAAAGCTGAGTATGATAGTAGACCTACAATTTCAGCGCTGAGAGGCAGAAACAGGAGCATCTTTGGAAGTGATTGGATGACCAATCAGTATATCCAATAAGTCAACTCCAGCCAGATTCAGTGAGAGTCTCTGTCTCAAAAAATATGGTGGAGGATAAAAGAGGAAGACATCTCACATGAAACTCTGGGTACCACATGCACATGAACAGGCAGACATATATGCATGTAGCACACACACTCATTCACAGAGGGATAGAGAGAGAAATTGGTATCAAATACTTTAAGAAAGTATATCATCCCTGTAATTAAATTAAAAATCAAATCTAAATTCTATTTATTTCTTTAATGTACACATATATAATGTACACATATATGAGTTGTTATAAAACACTATCTTGACACTATTTTATTTTGGTGCCTGCATTTAATTATAATGAAACTGCATTTAATTATAATGAAAATAACTGAGTTCTTAATTTTTAGACTTTTTAAAAAATTTTTTTATATTTATTCAATTGTGCACGTGTATGTGTGTGCGTGCATGTATGTGTGTGCGTGTATGTGTGTGTAGAACCACGGACGAATTCGGGAAGCACCATGGACCGCCTCCTCGTTTAACTCTGCCCCGGGATTCACAGGCTCCGCCCTACCAGGACGGGAAACACAGGCCGCTCCCGCATCCGCCCGGCATCTATACGTGCAAGGCAGAGGCTTAACCCCTGAGCCACCTCTCCAGCCCCAATTTTTAGACTTTCAAGAGTATTTGGTTTTGAAGACAAATTTATATTATAATAATATGAATTATTCTGTATTTTAAAATTTGACATTGAGGATAACTCGTTATGTTTTACTATACTATTTTAGAATAATGACTTTCCATATTTGCACAGTATTTCACAAGTATCAACATTGTTTCCTGTCATGATATTGGAGTCTAATAAAGATAAATAAAATAATGCAATTTTTCACTATATGATATATATAAAGAGAAAACATTTTGCTTTGCTATAATTAAGTCTTAAAAATATTACCGGACAATAGCCTATGAAAGTTTTTTTTGAGTAACAAATGTGGTAGATATTAGCAATTGCTCACCTGAAGAACACTTGATGTCACTGGTCCTATCCTGAGATGCTTAAATCCCATAACTGTGGAGTCAGATACAGTCAGACATTCTTTAGGAAAGGACTGGTTACCCCCATGAAGAAACACACACACACACACACACACACACACACACACACACACACACATACACACACACACACACACACACACTGGAATATAGCACATCACAAATATCTTCATCTGCTAATAGAAATGCAGAGTAGTATGAAAGTGTTTGGATACCCATTCACAGCAACATTATTCATAAGAACCAATGTTAAGCATCATAAATTCCCATTGGTAGATGAATAGATAAGTAAAATATATTACATACATAAATGAATATTATTCAAAAATTAAGAAAGTCTCAGGTGTATTATGTGCTAGTCAGCTTTTGTTACTGTTAACAGAAACCTTTAACTTATAGTGAGGAAAGCTGTATGTTGCTTCATGATTTGGAAGTTCTAGTCCATTGGCAACTAACTGGTCCTGCTGATTTTCACATTGACAAGGGTGAAACATCATGGTCTGAATGCATGGGAGAAAAACAAAGCAAAATAAAACAAAATTAGATTAATCTTATGGCTAGAATTCAAAGAAGAACCAGGAAAATAAAGGGCCTGAAATTCCCGCACCCACTAAAGGCACATCACCAATGACCTCAGAATGTATAGTACGACCTGGGACCTGCTGCTTCTCTTCTCTCTCTCTACCTCCCTTTCTCCCTCTTTGCTTCCTGGCTGCTGTGAAGAGAGCAGCCTTTCTCCACCATAACCTCCCCACTATCCACTATGATATTCTGCTACAGACCTAAATAGGTCAGAGCTAGCTGGCCATGAAATGAAATGGCTGAAGTTATTTGCCAACACACACCTTACCCTCTCTTTATCTCAGGTACATTTTGTCCTTGCAATAGAGAACTGACTAAAATAGGGACCCACATCTTAAAATTTCAGTCATCTCCCAAAAGTGTCTCTTTGGGGACTACACCTCTGTGGTTATCCAAACCATAGCATACTACAAATTTGGATTAATTTAAAAATGTATGATAGCTGAGCTAAAGCAAACACCAAAGGACAGATGTAATCTGATCTAATTATAGGGATATTGGGACTAGTCAAATTCATGGAGGCAGAAAGAACCTGGGAGGTTAGCTGAGAGCCAGAGAAAGAGGTCAAGAGGAATTAGTGTTTAATGGATAGGAAACTTCAGTTTCTCACAATGAAACAATTCTCTAGATGAATGGTGGTCATGTTTACACAACAGCAGGAATTCTGAGAGGCCACTGAAGCCAGCTTAAATTGTTGAAAGGATCAATTTTATGTTATATATTTTCCTGCACTGTTTAAAAAGTAACAGATCACATATTTTGAGGTTTTGTGTTTACAAACCATATTGGAATTTTTCCATAATGATTTCTTTAGGGGCAATCTTCAGGGTGTTAATTTAAGAATAACCATTAAAGTAACCATTAAAAACCTAAATAACGTTTCAGACACATAATTGGAGATGTAATTAGACCTGTCAGCTTACTAATGCTTGCAATTATGAGAGTAATGCTTCAAATAAAGACATTTTAGCACTAAACTGAATTCTAAATAACGTGAACACTTATAACTGCTTCTAAATTAAAAGGCAAGACTCTAAGTAGAGTATAAACCCACATATACTCTCTGCATACCTGCAATAGTGTGCACCAGTATCATAGGCAGGGATTCCAGTACATATATTTATATTTGGAAACAAAGAACATTTAGTTTAGCCATCTAATGGCACAACGCCTTGGACTATGTGTCACTGGAAATTAATCTGAACCTTAAAAGCAAAGAATGCTCTAGAAGGGGACATAATAATTTTATTTAAAACTCCTCCCAGGTTTGGTTAGCTTAGTTTCCAGATACATAGTTGATAATTGTTTGCTCAAAACGCTGAATCAATTATAACTTTCATGATTCAAGTTATAGTCACCTGAGGCTATTCAAATTTCTTTAAGGCGAGGGGCTAGGGAGGTGACTCAAAAGCCTTTGCTTCAAAATTAAAGGAACCTGAGTTAGGATTTCCAAATCCTATGTAAAAATGCCAAGAAGTTATGATTACAGTTTGCAATTACTGCCCTGGAAAGTGGATCCTGGGCAGCCACAGAGCAAAGCAATAAGGAGGTCGAACAATCCAGGATGAGTTCCAAAGTCCCCCTAGGGCTTTCACAAGCACACACTCAAGTGCCCGCTTGTACATCTACATACACATAAATACACAAAAAAAATCTCTAAGACATATTGTGGTCTTTTGTGCTTGCTTTCCTATATTGCTTGACTCGTCATTTTAAATTATTTTTGGTAAGATATTCTCCTTTCTTTTGTTAATTTCTGACACTTAGTATCTCAATAATTGTTCCATCACATCCCAAAATTGAAGTGTCCAAATGATTACATGTCCTTGCTCCCAGTCCTACCCACCTGAGTCTCATCCCCAGAACCCAGAAATGCCTCAAGTTGTCCTCTGTTATCCACACAGTTGTATACATGTATATACACACACACACACACACACGAGTAAAGAAAAGCAAAGGTTTTAATGAAATGAAAAAATAGCAAAGCATTTATTTATTACACATTTGTTCTATTTGAAAATAATAACAAATTTCTCACAAAGATATATGGGCATGCTGCATTATTTATAAAACTGGAACAACATACACAGCTTAATTTGCTGATATTACTTGTTTTGGATTATAAAAATGTATGTGTCATCATATGACATCTCAGTGCATAGGCTGTGATTCACTGTGAAGTCAGCATGAGGGCTGTGCTTTTATGTAAAATCAACACATGTAGTTTGATTCACTGAATCAACATGTGTGCTATGATTCACTGTAAGATCAACATGTGTGCTGTGATTCACTTTGCAAATGCGATGCATTCTGAGGTACTCGTGTACAGAATGTGACAGATGCCAAGAGTCACTCTCTGCTCATTTAATTTCTTGAAGCAATGTGTAATAGTAGATAAACCTTTGAAATTCTTGTATGCAAAATATTTGAAAAGTATTCAAGAGATAGCTTCAATTTGCAACCATGAGACAATGTTTAATGTTGATAAATACCTCTTCTTTACTTACAACAAAGCAGAATGATGCTTCTCAAATAAAAATGGACCATCAACTTCAAAGTAAGTGTGGGGACTATCTTGCAGCACAGTCCAGTCAAAGGAAACACTGTGCAAAGCTTGCTAACCAGCTAGTCACAACTGTCAAGATTATAATGATAAGTATTTTCATTCACGTGAATGCTATTATTTCACAATTATTCATATAACTTCAAATAATTCTCTTGAAAAGTTTTCCCTATGTCACTTACTTGTCATCCTTCATTAACTTTCTAATTTCTTTTTAAAATTTTGAGGCCTCTGTTTTTACATGAGCGATAAAACAAAAGAAAAAGCAACATATAAAAATGGTGGGTAGGGCCAGGAACCAGGCCAGCCTAATCTCTCCTGATCCTAAAGCTCAGAGAAATTTGCAGAAGAGGGGGCAGTAAGATTGTAAGAGCCTAAAGATCGGGAAGAGCAACGATATGCAAGATACTCCAAACAAGTTAGGGACAAAGTAATCATAATAGGACTTTGCATGACCTGCACAATGACCAACATATCATTGACACCCCCCCTAAGTCTAGCATGGATCCAAGGCACTAGGATCCTTAGAGGCAAGGGATTAACAACCACAATAGTGTTCCTATACCAATGGGAACACACAAAAGAGCTGTAGGCAATGTTACTGAGTCCTTACACCTCATCAGAGAGGAGGATCCAGAGGGAAGTTTGACATGCACAGTAAAGGATGCTCCAGGAATGGAGGGGGGCACTAGGAAAAGCGAGGGAGGAAAGGAAGGGGGAAAAGGGGAGAGGAAAAAGAGGAATCCAGGGAGGAGGTAGAGGGAGGGAGAAGAATGGGTACCTATCAAGTTTGTGTGAGCGGAAAAAATATGCTTTAAATAAAAAAAATGGTGAGTAGGAGAGGGAAGATGCAAACCCACTGTTTGCTGATTTTATTTGCTTTGGATTATAAAAATGTAAAAATGTGTGTGTCATCATATGACATCAATGCATGGGTTATGAGTATTTGCACTAGCAAATACTCAAGCACATTGCATAAAAGACAAATCAGATGAAACCCAGTGGGTTACACATGATATAAGACATTAAAATGAGAAGGAGACTGGCAAAAAAGAATAGCTATAATGAGAAGAGAAATCGGGGAAGAATTTGGAGAATAGATGTTAATATATCATTAATTATATTTCATAAATTGGCATTGCTACCTTGCTTGCCCTCATTTGTTTTATAATGCAAAAATTGTATTAATGATAGCATTTTGTAAAATTTCTTTTGATAGCATATACTATTATCTTCCTTTCAAAATACTTGAATCAGCCTTATATTTTTAAAAAATATTTTTATTCTTTTAGAGTTCTATACATGAATACAATGGATCTGTTATTCTCCACTCCTTCTTACCTAATCCCAGCTGCCTCCTTTCACACTATACACCATTTTCCCTATCAATCTCTTTCCTACTTCCATGTTTTTTTTTGTGTGTGTGACCCATTGAGTTTCATCTGGGTTGCCTTTCATGGTAAGTGCTTGAGCACTTGCTGGGGCATGAATTATACACCTGTGAGGACACTGTTGGGGAAGGCAACACCTCTTTCCCCTCATCCAGCATCCAGACTTAATAGTCTTTCAGGGAGATATGGAGTCGCTTCAAATCTTTCATGGTAAACTGTTGATAAGACAAATCTTGTGCAGGTTTTGTGGAATTACATTTAGAAGATTCCTTTTGCAATGCAAGGTGTTTAATACAGGGAATCACAACTGGCCAAAGTGTAGAAAAAGTAACTGGGGATTTCTTGCCCCTAAACAAGACATGTAGGCCACCACCACCCCAACCCCAAGACTTGAGGAACATTGAGAATGTAAGAATGGAAAATTCTGAGTTGGGGGGGGTATGTGCAGCCCGACAGCACCTTCTGGGTACTGTTGTTCACATAACTTCTGCAACTAAATGTGCTTCCATACCATCTGCATTTTTTGAAGTAAGCATTACCTTTTGTTTTCACTTTGGAACATGTGACATCTACCCTTATGACGACAAGGGAAATTTAAAAAATTAGAATGAATGTAAGTAGTCACAGCTTGAAAATCTAAAACTGGGCAATCCAAAGGACCAGATATTTACATCTGTAGACCTGGAATGAAAGCCTCTGGGGAGCAATTTTGACAATTTCTGGAGACCAATGTGGAGACTAGCAAGACCCCTTTCTGGAAGTACCGTCTCAGAGAGGCTCCTGCACTACAGAAGGTCCTCAGAGTGAAGACACAGGTCAGGGTTCTCAGAGATCTGGTCAAGGAATGGGAAAGCGGACTCTCTGGAACACACATGGACCTCAGGACATAGACAAAAATCACAGCTGGAACTGGTCTCAAGGTTCTTCCTTGAGAAGATAGCTGACCAACTGAACTCAGCATGGAAAAGGGAATTCCTCATCCTCTATCCAGACTCCAGGGTTCTAGTACCACCTAATATGGATGTGTTTCTCCAAAGTATCATATAACTTGAATCATGCAGGTTCTCTAATATGGCTTCTTGTACTAGAAATATATATTTGTGGCTCATTTTTTGATTGCTTGTTTAATTTCTTTTAATGTCAAATAACTTTATTTGCATGGGAATGTCCTTTAGGTTTAACTATACATGGAACTACATCCAGTTTGGATGATAACAATGAGCCGTAATTTCATGAACATGTGTGAACCTACCTTTAAATTAGTTCTATTGGTATTAAAACTGTGGCATGGTACAGAATTGTGAGACATTGTGGTTTGAATCTGGATGTCCCATAGACTCATGTTCTGAGTACTCACTTTCTGATTTGTGGTGTTATTCCTGGTTCATCAAGGATGTGGAGAAGATAAAGGCTTTGGGAAAGAGGTGTGGCAGAGTTATGTCCCTAGGGATAGACCTGTGGAGACTGCTCCTTTGAGGTACCTGCGGAATCTCTGGAACACACAGGGACCTTAGGACATAGACAAAAATCACAGCTGGAACTGTTCTCAAGGTTCTTCCTTGAGAAGATAGCTTACATAATACCAGAAACTACTAATGGAAGCTACTGGGGAATAAAGGCAATCACAGTCAAATTATTCTGTGAAAATTGCAAGCTGCCACTGATAATCACAGCACCAAAATGGGACCATTCATGTCACAATGGCATGACTGTGAGGTATGGGACAACCAACTGCTTTGTGATCAAATTTATAACCCAGTTCTCAGCAAGGAACACATTCCTTTTACTGTAAACTAGAACAAAAAACTATGAAGGGAAGACATGGGCTTCATGGGGATAGTAGGCTATGAAGATTTAGTTACAAAGACATTACATCAAACTGCCCTTTAAACTATAATTATTCCTCTAGATGATATGAGCACTCAGCACTCAACCTTTTTTTTTGATTTTTTATTATTTATTTTTTATTCAATTGTGCGTGTATGCGTGTGTGCGCATGTGTATGTGTATGTGTGCGTGTGTGTGTGCGTGTAGAACCACAGACGAATAAGAGAACCTCCATGGACGCCTCCACCTCCTCCATGTTTACTCTGCCCCGGGATTCGCAGCCTCCGCCCCACTAGGACCAGAAACGCAGGCCACCCCTGCTTCTACCCAGCATCTGTACATGGGGTCTAGGATCCAAACTCAGGACCTTCCGCCTGCAAGGCAGAGGCTTAACCCCTGAGCCATCTCTCCAGCCCCGGCACTCAACCTTTTGTGATGGAAGATGTTTGTTAAAGAAAATAGCATCTGGCCAATGAACAGAAAATAAGTGATTATAGATTGATCTGCCCTAAACATATCATATAACTCACTCCATCCCCACCCCAAAGCTTAGGGAACATCTAGGGAAAGGGAGCAGCAAGATCTTAAGAGCCTGAAATGGGGAAGGGGTGTAGCCAGTCATAATTGACAGGGTTGTAGTAGCCATGACATCATGGCTGCTATGTATATTTCCATAAGACCTATATGAGAACAGTACAATTAACATCTCACCTTGGAAGGGGAAAGATATCAAAAGCCTCTCCCCCTCCCTTTGAACTGATGAGGACTAATGATGATGGAGAAATAAAGGAATATGCTTCCTCAATACTCATTGACATGTTACCCACTGGTTCTTGCTTCTTCAGGTACATAGACATATGTCATCAAAGGCAAACTAGATAAAATCAAGTGATTCACACCTGTGAACAGACTTGAAGATAGGCGGTACCTGGGCAGGGAAGATGAAGGGTTGTAAGAGAAAGAGGAAGGCAACAGAGATTGGGAATTAATGGTGAAAATATCATATATTCAGTATATTCATATGTGTAACACAAAAGGAATAAAAATAGATACGAAAGACCACAACTAAAAATTAAGGTTTAAATTTATAGTTCTTTATGTATTTTTATGCTATGGTTCACAAGGTAGATGGAAAATGGCCACAGTTTATCTCTACAGAAGTAACATCAAAAAAAATAACAAAAAATGGGTTCCAGAATCAACTTTCATTCATCCACAGAGAACGTGAAAATGAAATAATGAGATATCACTAAGAAGTTTATCCTCCCTCTGCCCCTCCCACCTGCCTGGCACTGGATGTTCGCTCCCTGTCCTCCTTCCCAGGTAAGTTCCACCAACCCACATGTCACCTGCTAGTCCCAGCTCCTCCCACCAGCCAGCCTGAGCAACACCTAGGCTGCCCTGAGCTTGGATGCCCCAGGTCACCATCAGCCCCTATGCTCCTCCGGCCTGCTCGGGATGCTCACTTGTGGTCCAGGGAGGGCACACTGCTCCTCAGAATTCAATAAAGTCCAAAGGAAACTCAAGTAAAGCTCTAGGAGACAAGGCCATACATCTGAAGACCTCTAAAATCATCCTATCTCATTGGAGAGATTCTTCACATCCAGCCCGAAGATAAGTAAACCCCTTTTTTACCATCCTGCCCCTTTCAATTATTAATCACTGCTGATTAACTTTTCCATATAGCCACCCACAAAACATATACAATTTCAGGGACTACAGCACACACCCTCACTATCACCAAGGTACTAAATTGTAAAAGTGCACTACCATACTAATATTCACCCCCTGTTTACTAAACCTGACTTAATTGATGTACTAACAGTCTAATAGTCTCATCTAGGAAATAATGATAACAACAGATAAACGTACCCAACTGCAAGGCAAACACTAGTAATAACTGACCAAGAGTAGTAATACCAACTAAATCCGTTCAGTCAAAAACACACAGAAACTGTAAAGACTCAAGAGATAAAACAACAATATCCAAGTCAAAGGGTAGAACATGAGAAACAAAACCCAAGAAAACAAATCTCCTACTGAAAGAACTACTCCCATAATGATAGATTCCAACCAGAACAAATTCACAGAAAATAGCTAAGAAAGTCAGGCCCAAGATAACGACTTTCAAAGCATAATCATTACCATGATCAATACTATGAAAGAGGAAATCTGGGAGGAGTTAGATAATTGCATCGACCTCTTTGAACAGGAACACAACAGCACTTGGAGGAGTTGAGAAAAACAGTTCAAGAAACAAAAATAAGCATAGAGCAGTTAAAACAGTCTCAGGCAGAGTTTAAAATTGAACTAAAAGACAAGTTATCTTCAACCCAGAACTCAGCAGAGTCTTATCAGTAGAACTAATGAAGCAGAAAATAGAATTTCAGACCTTGAAGACAAAGTGGAAGTATTAACCAGCTCAATGGAAGAGGTTGTTAAAGCCAAAATGATACTTGAGAGGAATATACAAGAGTTATGGGACACCCTGAAGAACCCTAACATGCACATTCATGGAATACCAGAGCAAGAATCCCAAATACCACACCTGAGGAAATTTTTCAAATTATCATAAATGAAAACTTCCCTCACCTAAAGACTGAGAGGCCCATCCAAATACTAGAGGCATTCCATAACCCAAACAGTTATGACCAAAATAAAAACTTGCCACAGCATATAAAAGTCAAAACACTCCACATTCAAGATAAAGAAAAAGTGCTGAGAGCTTCAAAGGGGAAAAAATGATACTTTTAAAGGTAAACTTATTAAAATAACAAATGACTTCTCAATGGAAACAATAACAGCAAGAAGAGCTTGGAGAGATGTATTTCAAGTATTGAATGAGCAAAAATGTCAACCCAGGATGATATACCCGGGAAAACTACCTATCATTATCGAGGGAAAAAGAAAAGTTTTCTAGCACAAAGACAATTTGAAGGGATACATGTCTACCAAACCAAGCCTACAAAAAATGTTAGAAATGATACTCAAGCTTGAAGAAAAGAACAAGCGTATCCAGGAGGACAGAAGGGAAGTATAATAACACCAAAACATAAATATCAAACGACATGCTTACAAAATCTACTAAACATAAAAAATGTCTAGAATTAAAAATAATTTCTCCATTATAACATTAAATGTCAATGGTATTAACTCACCGATTAAGAGACACAGATTACAAACTTGGATTAAAAACCACAATCCAACAATCTACTGCCTTCAGGAAACTCATCTCACCACAAAAGATAGGCACATCCTAAGAATGAAAGGCTGGTCCAAAATCTTGCAAGCTAATGGAACCAGGAAACAGGCAAGGGTAGCAATTATGCTTTCAGACAAAGTGGACTTCAAACCAAAGAAAATCATAAGAGACACAGATGAATACTACATTTTAGTCACAGGTACAATTCACCAGGAAGACTTCACAATACTGAACATTTATGCACCCAATACGGGCCCCTCCACATTCATTAAGAAAACCCTACAGCGCCTAAAGCAAGAAATCAACGCCCAAACGATAATTCTTGGGGAATTCAACACTGCCCTCTCAACATAGGATAGATCAACAGGTCAAAAGCTTAACAGAGACACTTTGGAACTTAATCAAACCCTGAAAGAAATGGACCTTACAGATCTCTATCGAACTTTTCACCCACGCACCAAAGAATACCCATTTTTCTCAGCAGCACACGGAACTTTCTCCAAAATAGATCACATATTGGGCCACAAAATGAATCTACACATATACAAAACAGTTGAAATTCTAACCTTTGCCCTATCAGACCACCACGGCCTAAAGCTGGACATCCACAACACAACAAACAAGAGAAAATACACTAACTCCTGGAAACTTAACAATATGATGCTGAATGAGAACTGGATTCAGGAAGAAATTAAAAAGGAAATTCAAGATTTCCTGAAAGTGAATGATAATGAAAATACAACTTACCAAAATCTCTGGGACACAATGAAAGCTATCCTAAGAGGTAAGTTCATAGCTCTTAATGCCTACATCAAAAAAATGGAAACATCAGAAATAAATAATTTAACGATGCAGCTTAAGGCTTTAGAGAAACTTGAGCAATCTGATCCCAAAAGTAGTAGAAGAGAGGAGATTAGCAAAATAAGGGGAGAAATATCTGAAATCGGATTAAGAAAACGAGAGAAAAAATCAACCAGTCCAAAAGCTGGTTCTTCGAAAAAAATCAATAAGATTGATACACCCCTAGCTAAATTAACCAAAAGCAGGAGAGAGAAAACCCAAATTAACAAAATCAGAAATGAACATGGAGTTATCACTACTGATACCCAAGAAATCCAGAGAATTATAACATCATATGTCAAAAACTTATACTCTGTGAAGTTTGACAACACAAAAGAGATGGTTGAATTTCTAAGTAAACACAACTTACCTAAATTGAATCAGGAAGTTGTGAATTATTTAAATAGTCCTATAACATATAAGGAAATTGAAGAAGTAATCTCAAATCTTCCCACCAAAAAATGTCCTGGACCAGATGGATTCAGCACAGAGTTCTACCAGACATTTAAGGAGTTAATAATACCAATATTCCTTAAAATGTTCCATCAAATAGCAAAGGAAGGAACACTACCAAATTCCTTCTATGAAGCTAATATCGTTTTAATCCCAAAACTTAATAAAGATTCACTTAAAAAAGAAAACTATAGGCCGATCTCTCTGATGAACACAGATGCAAAGATTCTCAACAAAGTCTTAGCAAATTGGATTCAAAAACACATTAAAAAGATCATTCACGGGGACCAAGTAGGCTTCATCCCGGCACACAAGGTTGGTTCAACATACGCAAATCAATAAATGTAATTCATCATGTAAACCAGTCCAAAGTCCAAGACCACATGATACTCTCGATATATGCAGAAAAAGCCTTTGACAAGATCCAACAGCCTTTTATGATCAAAACGCTAGAGACTGTAGGAATGAAAGGAACCTTTATCAATATAATAAAAGCTGTATACAACAAGTCCACAGCAAGGATTATGCTCAATGGGGAACAATTGGAAGCATTCCCACTTCGATCAGGAACTAGACAAGGCTGTCCATTCTCACCACTTCTATTCAATATTGTACTTGAAGTCTTAGCTGAAGCCATAAGACAAGAAAGGGACATAAGAGTGATTCAAATCTGCAAGGAAGAAGTCAAGCTATCCCTATTTGCAGATGACATGATCTTATACCTGAGGGATCCCAAAAACCCCACCAGGAAGCTCCTGGAAAAAATTGAGAAGTTCAGCAGGGTGGCAGGATACAAAATAAATGTGCAAAAATCAGAGGCCTTCCTATATGCCCAGAATGAAAGAAGTGAAAAAGCCTTGAGAGAAACCATCCCATTTACAATAGCCCCTAAAAAAAAAATGCAATACCTTGGTATAAACCTAACCAAGGAGGTAAAAGACCTTTACAATGAAAACTTTAAAACCTTAAAGAAAGAAATTGCAGAAGACATCAGAAGGTGGAAAGACCTCCCATGTTCCTGGATTGGTAGAATCAACATTGTAAAAATGACCATCCTACCAAAGGCAATATACAAATTCAATGCTATACCAATTAAAATCGCAAAGCAATTCTTTAAAGAAGTTGACCAAATAATCTCAAAATTCATATGGAGGCACAAAAGACCCAGGATAGCAAAAACAATCCTGAGTAACAAAAACACAGCTGGAGGTATTACCATACCAAACCTTAGTCTATACTACAAATCCATAGTTATAAAAACAGCCTGGTACTGGCTCCAAAATAGACACACGGATCAATGGATAAGGATTAAAGACCCAGATATAAGCCCACAAAAATACAACCATTTGATCTTCGACAAAGGGGCCCAAAGATTCCAATGGAAAAAGAACAGCATCTTCAACAAATGGTGCTGGCAAAACTGGATCTCCACATGCAGAAGATTAAAGCTGGACCCGTACTTGTCACCATGTACAAGACTTAATTCCAAATGAATCAAGGACCTTGATATCAGGCCAGAGACTATAAAAACCATAGTTGAAAGGATAGGGAACTCCCTCGAGCTGATTGGGCTAGGCCAACATTTCCTAAACAGACATCCAATGGCACAGTCACTGCTACCAACTCTCAACAGATGGGATGTTGTGAAATTAAAGAGGTTCTGTTCAGATAAAGAGATTGTAACACGAGCTCAAAGGCAACCCACAGAATGGGAGAAAATCTTCACTAACCACACATCTGATAGAGCTGTACTGTCCAGAGTGCACAAAGAACTTAGAAAATTAAACTCTAAGGAAACCAATAGCCCAATTAAAAAAATGGGCTCTGGAACTTAAAAGAAATTTTACCAGGGATGAAATTAAAATGTCTAACAAATATCTGAAAAAATGCTCCACTTCTTTAGCCATCAGGGAAATGCAAATCAAAACTTCCCTGAGATATCATCTCACCCCAGTCAGGATGGCAAAAATCCACAATACAAACAACAACAAGTGCTGGAGAGGATGTGGAGAGAGGGGAACTCTGCTACATTGCTGGTGGGAATGCAGGCTCATACAGCCGCTCTGGAGATTCTTAAAGAAATTAAAGATTGAAATGCCATATGACCCAGCTATTCCCCTTTTGGGAATAACCCCCCATACAGCAAAAATTCACCTTGATAGCACAAGCACTACCATGTTCACAGCAGCACTGTTTACAATAGCAAAGTCATGGAATCAACCCAAATGTGCAACAGTTGACAAGTGGATAAGGAAAATGAGCTACATTTATACAATGGAATACTACTCAGCCATCAAAAATGATGAATTAATGAAATTTGCCAGGAAATGGATGGAATTAGAAACAATTATATTGAGTGAAGTATCCCACACACAGAAAATTAAGCGCTGTCTCTACTCCCTAATAGGTGGATCCTAGTATCAAACCCACTTAGTTATACTTTCAAAGATAAATCTCTGTAATACCTGCAGTAATTGGAAAGATTATAAACAGGAGGGAAGGGGAAGGAGGGCCCCACCAGAACCAAGAGAGAGGGGATCGTGCTACAGCAGAGATAATAGGCCACCATCAAGTACTTCAAATAAGTAGCGAGACATCTGGTTAAGCTCACAGACTTTCCTTCTTGGTCACTTGCAACTGATGAGTTTGATCTCACCAGACAGGGAGGACAAAGAGTCTAGCAGATAGAAAGTAATCATTCTGCAAATGGGAGACTGACCCCCCCTCACCGCTTTCTCCTACTCTTATTCCATCTACCTTTGAATCTATTCTTATAATAAGACTCAATTTTAACAGCCTTTTATCTCTGGCTAGAAGGTGACATCCAGTACCCATCAGGATGTAGTCAAGGGCAGTGCACGAACAGAAAAACTGGAAGAAAAAAAAAAAAACAACAAACCATAATTCAGAGCACCAGACACCTTACATTAATCTCCAGGAACCAGGCCAGCCCAATCTTTCCCCATCCCGAAGCTCAGGGAAATTTGGGGAAGAGGGGGCAGTAAGATTGTAAGAGCCTAAAGATGGGGAGGAGCAAGCATGTACAAGATACTCCACACAATCTGGAGTAAAAACTGTGTTATGAAGTAATCATAATAGGACTTTGCATGACCTGTGCATGACCCCTCCCCCAAAGGCTAGCATGGATCACAGGCACAGGGGAACACAAAAAAGAGCTCTAGACAATGCTACTGAGTCCTTACACCTCAACAGAAGAGGAGGACCCAGAGGAAAATTTGACATGCATAGTAAAGGATGCTCCAGGAATGGGGGGGAGGGGGCACTGGGAGAAAGGGAGGGAGGAGGGGAAAGGAAGGGGAAAAGGGGGAAAGGAGAAGGGAGATCCAGAGAGGGGTAGAGCAAAGGAGGGGAATGGGGTACCTATCAAGTTTGCATGAATGGAAAAAAATTCAAAAAAAAAATAAAAAAGAAGTTTATCCTTAGTGCATTTAAGGTGATGGCTTTGTTAAGAACTGTGTTCCTGAACTTGAATAAGCAAACTCAAAAGCAGCATTTGAGTTTTTAAGGTACTTGATAATTCAAGAAACATACCTTGTAAATGTCATGGGAATCTTACCCATGAGAATAGTACAAGTTGGTACCTCCACATTGTGACTGTATTAATAATGGTGCACATTCTATTACTTTCTCTAAATTGGAGGCTTACCCATAAAAATGTACCCTGATAAATGTATTTTCACCTATGTGGCTAAATAATAAATGTGGTTTTCTTTTGTGCAGATTATTAAAATATTTGGATTCATAGAGTTTATAAAGTGTTTTATTGCCTTTAATTCATATGAATTCAATCTGCCTCTTTGTGGAATCCCTTTTTCAAGATTGCTGCTTCCACAGTGAGTTTGCAGGGATTCAGCTCACTGCTTTGCCGGCCCTCATAATCACAGCAGGAGAAACAGTCACCCACTGAAAGGCAGTTTAAAATTATTTTGGTTTTGTTTTTAAATTTTTAGATTGGATTTCAATAAGCTATGTTTGAGAAATGGTTCTCATAAGATATGGAAGGAGTTGAAAACGTGAGGGACTATACACTGAGAACAAGTTACAGAGTTTATAGTCCCATGACATATATGATCCTAATATACTGATTCCAGCCCTGTTTAATGGATTTGTCTTTGAATATTACTCCTGAGCATGCTGAAAGATTGAATGCCCCTCACTTTCTCAATCCTTCACATGATGTGTGTTTCTTCTCCCTTGGGAGGTCTTATAGGCTAGGTTTTCTCAAAGCTTGTCCCTGAAGTCTAGTGGAAGCTGAGAACCACTTTTCATCTGTTCTGCTGCCCCGTGATACTGGGTGAGGCTGTCACTGCCACCATTATTGGTCATACAATAGCGTTCTACTGATGAGGACACTTAATAATTAGAATTTCTGGGAAATGTTAGTACTGAGAAGTAAAGGATAATAAACTCTTCTGAATTACTCCCAGATTTTCAAAAGAAAAAAGGAAGAAAATACCTCTTTTCTATGTGCTTACACTGCTTTGGCCTCAAGTTTGCTTCTATTCTAGTAAATATGGCCTCATTCCCACTACTATAGTACTTATGATAATTATTGAAAGACATTCTAATGAGCTTATTTTACACATTCTTCAGTTGCTATGATAAATACACAATCCAAGGAATCTTGAGGAAGAAGGATTTTTTTTTTAACGTTCGCCATTCTAGGTCCTAGATCACTATGTCAGAAGATTTACTAACAGGGGCCTCTGGGAACTAGCCACGCCAAATCTCCAGGAAAGCTAAAATAGAGTGGCACATTTTCCAGTTTGTCAGTCTGCCACCTCAATTACTTCTCTCTTCCTCTTATGCACCTGCTCTAGGAATGGTCCCCATATCAATTGTATAATCTACAGACTTGCTGTGTTTACTTCAATCAAATAATTCTTCACAGATATACTGAAAGTAAATTCTCAATTTTCCAGTTGATGAAAACAAGTTGCCATAGAGATAGCTGCTATATACAAAAGCATCACTGCTTTCTGAAACAGAGTACTGTTCACTAATGAAATCAACTTCTATCTTTAAGATGATGGGACATAATTTTCCCATTCCATTCACTGCCTAGGTCACAGGGGCAGTGTGATGGTCGTTGCCTGTTGTGTAGCAATTTTCCTCTGAGCAGACATCTTGCCTTTGACCCAGACTTAGTAAGTAAACAACTGTTGTTCTGGAGAACTTGCTGTGAATAAGCTATAGGGCAAGGGTGCTAATATGTGTTAATATGTGTATGGTGTGAACAGAGGTGGGTCCATTGGACTTCTCTTTGCATTCACGTTATAAACATGTATGATTGTGATGGAATTGATCTAGTTCACAACAAAATTAAAATTAAGTTTAAACATATGCAAATATATGATCTGTTGACATAAAGTCTTGGTTTAGTCTCAGAATTGGTTCTTCAAAGAAAAATTTCTAAATATTCTCAAAGTACCTCTTTTAGAAAAAAGTATTGACTTTTGAGTATTCACTTATAATTCCACATAAATACATTCAAGTATATCATTTGGTTTTGCCCTGAAAATTTAGAGGACAATGAAGTAGATAAGAAATTCATGCAGCAATGTATAAGTTCAATTCAATTAATAAGTCATTTTCAAGATTGTAAAATACTAAATTCTTAGTTTGTATCTCCAAAATTATTGTTACATTATTGAAACTCTCTTACACAATTAGCATGAGATACCATATTTAGATTAAATGCTTTTATAAACAATAGCTTTTCGTTTATGGAGATTCTGTGGTTTTCTGAAATGAAATTTGATTAGAGATTATACAGGGAACTCTGCTATTTAACAGTAACATTTCTTAACAATATGTTATTGGTTTAAAGGCAGCTTAATAGGCTAGATTGTAAATCATATAAAGATTGACAAAATCAGAAATTTCTTGACAAAATTAGAAAGTCAGATCTCTAATACATATTTATGAAAAATGAAGTCTAGAGGGAAAAGAGTTGAAGTTATTTAATCATGCTCACTCTATGAGTTATGACTTGCTATAGTTCAAGTTATCTCTTTTTTCACTTCTGTAAATTTTCTCCTGTTCCACATACTCACATGTTCATTTTTAAAACTGAAAAATTCAATTAACAACAACCATATCAAATATATTGCAAATTGATATCTAACACATGTAGCCTGATAATCTCATACATTAATAATTCCCCACCAGAAGTGATTTAGTCACTATAAGACATTTGGTAGAATTTAGAAATGATTTTGATTGCCATTAAACATAGGGAGAGCTGTTATTGGAAGTTACTGGTTGCTAACCATTGTACATTACACAAGGTAGGCAAATCAGCAGTACACTGTCAGTCCATATCAGTATAATCAAGATACTCTGCGATATGTTTACCTCCCCTTGAATTTTTAAAGGTCAAAATAGTAATCATTTGGAATTACCTGTGTCAATTCCAGTTATTCAGAGAGTAACCTGGAGCCATTTGTTGGATCTAAAATGGCATTGCCTTGTTCAGTCTGCTGAGAGAGAGGAATTCATACATACTGGATCCATCTGCTGGATAAATAATCTCTCAAGAACAATGTGATAGTATTTTTATAATGTCAATTTAATGTCAATTTTGAAAACCTTACTCCTGAATTCATGCAGTATGTGTGTGGGGGGATAAAATTTAAGCAGACATTTTATAAATTTATTAACAGGTTATTAGAATAGGTTCAAGTAAATAATCTAGATCACCTTCAGAAATTATATATGATGAATGGTGAACATTTTTCCAAATGTGCTCCTAATTTGTACAAGTCAAATTCTTTTAAAATACAAAAAAATTAAATGCTGACAGAGGCAATTATGAATGCATATATCCACAAGGTCAGATTTTAAGATGATTAGATTTAACAACAATGAAGGCCAAATGTGGAGGTTGTCAGGCCTAAAGCCTGCTCCCTAGAGAATGACACATTAGCCTCCAATATGGGCAGTTGTTAGGGACTCCTCCCTTTGAAAGTGGAATTTGGCCTCTTGTATGTGTAGACAATGGCAGGCAAATTCCCTCCTCTGGGAGTTGAGTTCACCTCCTATCTGTTCTTAGATCTCTTTTGTTCTCAGGACTGACTAGGTTATAACCTTCCTATGCATTTGAGATACATTGATGGTTACTTAAAAAAATTAAAAGGAGAAGAAATGAAGTTGTGAGGAAGATACGGTGGATGAGGTAAGGAAGAGAAGGAAGGTGGCGATGAAAATATATTGCACACAAATATAAAATTTTCAAAGAATAAATTTAAACATTTAGGAAACCCACAGCAATAATAATAACAGAAGTTTTGTAATTTATTTTCTTCTTCTTAATTGATTTTTCAAATTTCTATGTAGCCTTACAGTCTCCAAAGTATTTCATCTTGTTTTGTTGCCTTGTGGTCAGAAAAAATTACTCAGTTAGATACTAGTTATTTAAAATTTGTTATGTGTATTGTGAAACCTGTCCCCAAGTGTTGTAGGTGTTGTTAAGGTTGTGCATTCTGTGGTTATTGGACAACCAGTTAAGTGACTGTTTGTGAGATCCCTTTTGTGAAGGGTACTTAATGTTATGTCTTTTCACTGAAATCCATTGTAGAAAGCGTGTGTGTAAAACTCATACCTGCTATGCTGGAGTCGCTATTTCTCTTTATGATTGTTTGTTTTGCATATTTAAATGTTCTGATATTGGGTTTATATTTATTTAGAATCATTGCTTTCTGCTTACTGAATTTATCTCCTTTATAATTACATAATTACTTTCTTTTTCTTTTTTTTACTGCTTTTGATTAAAGGTTTATTTTATCTGATATAAATACAGCTGCTCGTGCTTCTCATGGGGTTGCATTTCCATGGAATGCCTCTCTCTATTCCTTCACATTCAGTCTAGGCATATTCTTAGAGGTGATGCTGGTTCTGCTAAATATCACAGAAGTTGGCCTCTTTCCCCTCTAGTCAACTTAGTCATTGTAGTTTTGAAGAAGAGACTCTAATTTGTTTACAATCCAGGCAATATTTGGAGGATATTTCAGTTGTTTCAGCTGTCAGGTTTCTAGATTTATTTTAGTTCCTCTGTTTCTCTTACTTGTAGTCTTCCTTGTAGGTAAGTGAAATATTTCATTATTTTAAATGTTGGTGTGCTATTTTTGGTCAAGTTGATGCTTCTTTTGATTTTCATATTCCGACAACCAAATAGGGCTGTAGGAGGTTTCATTAAGGTGAGGACCCCAACTCAACCAAAGAAGTGGCCCAGGCCCTAGGAGTGCCTGGTATGGAACAAGAATGCTGCACTAGCAGGGCACACTGCTGAGGGGGCAGGCTGGCCCTTCCACATAGTGGCTTGTTGCTTAAGGGGAACACAGGAAGGGGTTCAGGGAAAGGCCACGGGGTCCTTGTACGTCATCGGAGAGGAGGGCCCAGAGGAGAAACTGGCATGCACATGAAAGGATTCCCCGGGGATTGTGGGAGGGGAGGCACTGGGGGGAGGGGAGGGAGGGGGGGAGGGGAGGGACGGGGGAGGGGAGGGCCGGGGGAGGGGAGGGAGGGGGGAGGGGAGGCACTGGGGAGAGGGGAGGGAGGGGGGAGGGGAGGGACGGGGGAGGGGAGGAACGGGGGAGGGGAGGGGGAGCAGGGGGGTCAGGGGGAGGAGGAGGGAGGGAGGGAACTGGTCTACTAAGTTTGTATGAGCAAAAATAATAATAAAAAATGTTAAAAAAAAACAAAAAACAAAAAACACAGTGGCTTGTTGGTGACTGTAGTCCATCATCAGGAAAGTTCAAATCTGTGGACCCATAATACAGCACCTATGCCGGGACTGATGCACCAAAGTGGTAAGTCCATGTGGTATCTTCAGATTGATTACACTGACCCTTTGCTAAGTAAAGTACAAAAATGCCACTTCAACTTATGTATAGGTTCACCTACTACGTAACCTAATACTTCCTGGTGAGAGAACATCAAGCTGACAGCACTGAATTCTAGAGGCAGTGAGTGTATGTGTAGGTATTGACATTGATTTCTAGAGGCAGTGAGTATATGTATAGGTAATACACTGAGTTCTAGAGGCAGTGAGTATATGTATAGGTAATACACTGAGTTCTAGAGGCAGTGAGTATATGTATAGGTAATACACTCAGTTCTAGAGTCAGTGAGTTCATTTATAGGTACATACACTGAGTTCTAGAGGCAGTGAGTACAAGTGTAGGTATATAAATTGAGTTCTAGAAGCAGTGTGTGTAAGTGGGTATCTATACTTGGTCTACAGTCATCAGAACACCATTTGACAGGCTATACTGTCAGGATTGCATCCAAACACACAGTGTCATGATACTTTCATCCTCTCCATTACCATCCTTCCCCAGGAAAATGGCTAAGAGATGGCTTATCGTAACTGTTCTACTGCCCTATTTCAGGGGCAGCTGTTCTAACAGGAGTGGGTAGATGAGTACTAAGAAATTCTGGCCTTCAGTGTGTAGCTGTCTCCATGTTTTGTTCTATGCGTAACAGATATGAGCCCTTTTAAGAATGTACATTTAGAACAGTTGAAATAACATTCTTGGAGACGTTCTCATAAATCAATTATCCATGTAGCTTTTATACTTGCCTTGTAAGAGCACCTGGAAACTCTGGCCCCTGTACTGAAAAGCTATGTATCCATGATTGTCCATTCAGAAGCTACACCACCGTAGGTGAGATACAGAGAGTATTACTGGTTGGCATGCCATAAACATTAAATTCAGTCTCCCAGGGTGGGTCTGTTCATCAGTGCTACAGGATGAGGGATCTGTAGTTCTGCTAACTTGGTGTTGTTCCACCATGTCTGGACTCATGATCATAGCTTCTGACCTGAGTGGATTAAAGGAAATACCTTCTAATTAGTCAAGCTACTTCATTGTTAGTTACTGTGTCCCAGTCTAAGTTAAGGTGGATGTTGTATAAAACATTGAAACGTCCACCCTGGAGAAAGTCTCCACTACTAAATAACTAGTTAGGTTCAGAAAGTTCGAGAAACTAAAGCATGGGATGGAGGTTTCTCCTGGATGTGGAAAAATAGTAAACAATGGCTGGGGGAGGAGATTATCCTGCCAGCCAAGCAGATAAAAATCAGCCTAGAAGATTCCAGTGAAGTAGTTTGGAAGGAGACCCAAGGGCAGATCAAGTCAGTTCAAAAAAAAAAAACAAAAAAACTCCAGAGTAGTCTGGTCTAGAAGAGACTTCTCAGGACAACCAAGAGGTTGGAGAGAGAGTTCAGCAAACAGTGCAGTATTATAGAAAGACCCTGAAGCAATCTAGAAGCTTCTAATAAATCATGCAGCAGAGAGGTCCAAGGTTGTAACTTCCATGAGTCTCACCCATGCTGGGGCTGGGGATGCTTTCTATGGGTATAGTTGCCTTTGAATCATCTGTTTTTCACCTGTTGGTAACCCCAATAAACTCAAGTTGGACCATGGCATAATTGTTTTTTTTTTGGTCTGTTGTTGTTGAACTCCTATCTGGAGTGGATAAATGGATGTGTAGCATCTCCCATTGAAAGTATCACACAAGCCACTTACACAACACTGCTAGACATAAGGGTGCATTACATAAAAAGGATTGTGAGAGTCTAAGATCTTGTTATAATAGGACTGTGGATAGGACTCTTTTAAGAAACTGGTTTCTACAAAATTTACAAGTATGCCAAAAATAAACAAGCCTTTAGGGATTTTATGGCCCGGAACTTTGATCTATTGGAACTAGGGGTGTGTATAATGTCCTTGACATTGACGTCAGGCATAAAGGGTGCTTTCAAATTTGCATAAGTCCAGAGGCTTAGACATACCTTAATTCTTGCTGCGCTTGATGTTGACTGTCTTTCTTATTGTGGGCATGCTGGCCTCTTTTTGATTTCACATGACTTTAGCAAGAGTTGTCATACACTGGGACTGGATTGTTTCTAAACACTAAGATTTTTGAAGTACTACAAAATGACTGGTTGGGTATTTTTAAAAGCTTATTGTTCTCCTCAGTATCAAGATTATCATTTTCTACTGACTTAACACTGAAAGGTAGGAAGAGATATGTGTGTTTTTCTTCTTTTCTAGTTTTAATGATTGCATTCTCCACTCTTTTACTTTCTCTTTATAAAATATATTTGGTGTGAATTGCTAGTAAGCTAAGTAAGTCTTGATAAAATGTTCACTAGAACTGAGAATGCACAGGATTGACATAGTTATTCAAATTTGACTAACAATTCAGAAGCAAATATATGCATTTATCTTTAGTTTTCATGTGCTATCTAATGTAATAAGTTTAGTCAACTGCCTGTCCTTGATGACTGTGGGTGGGGTGGGGTGTGATTGGAAAAGGCCATCTCTGCACCCCTGAGAAAGATATCATCCACACAGGAAATAGAAAATTTCAGCATAGCTACCTTGGGTAGCCTATGCTCCTGCAAATCATCCTTATAAACTCACTGGTTCACCATATTAAACTTTGGTTTACTTCTAACTTAGTCTCTTGCTAAAACTCTATCTGGTGTGAAAAGATATTTGTTAACATCTGCCCAGGAAAAGTTTCGCACAATAAATATAATTTCCTGCATTCTTGCAGTGATTTATCAAGTTATTTTCCAACAATGATATAGAGTTTTAAGCTACATTTTAATTTTCTATCTTAAATAAGGTTGCAAGTCAGAAAAAGCTCAAAAATAGCACTTAACATCCTGTTGACTTCATCAGTCTCATGAACATAAATCCTTTGCTTGGGGTGTGGTTTGTAATGTCTTACCTTTCACCGTGCGTCTTGCTTTTCATCTTTTCAATGCTGATTAAATTCAGTGATTTCACTTTTTGTTCAGAGATGATTCTGTGAAGAAGATGATACTGTAAGTCATAGACATGTTCTTCTGTTTATTACTAATAATTTCATTGTTTTATATTTTTCTTTCAATACCTTTACAATATTTTTAGTATTATTATCTGTAAAACTTTAACTATTTGAAGACTTTTGTATTTTCCTTGACTAAATATGTAAAAATAAAATTTAAGTCTTTCTCTGTTTTGTCAAAAACTACAGAACTTGCATTTCAAATCAGATAATCTTATTTTGTTTCTGTTATTTCTGAATGAAGAATGAAAATTGTTGTTAAAATCAACAATTTTTGTAAGTATGAGTTACTTATATACCTAGATGATTTAATATATATGAAAAATAATTCAGAACATCAGAGACTTTATATCAACCACCTGGAACTAGGCCAGCCTAATCTCTCCCCATACTTAAACTCAGGGAAATTTGTGGAAGATGGGCAATAAGATTGTAAGAGCCTAAAGATGGGAAGGAGCAATAATATACAAGATGCTATACACAAGTTAGGGCCGAAGCAATCATAATAGAACGTTGTATGACCTGTGCAATGACCAACACATTATTGACCCCTCAAAGTCTAGCATGAATATAATTTTTTTTTATTATTATTATTTATTCAACTGTGCGCATGTGCGTGTGTATGTGCGCGCGCGTGTCTGTGTGTGTGTGTGTGTGTGTGTGTGTGTAGAACCACGGACGAATTCGTGAACTACCATGGACGCCCCCACCTCCTTCTGCCCCGGGATTCACAGGCTCCGCCCTACCAGGACCAGAAGCGCAGGCCGCCCTCGCTTCCGCCTGGCGTCTATACGTGGGATCTGGGATCCGAACTCAGGACCTTCCGCCTGCAAGGCGGAGGCTTAACCCCTGAGCCACCTCTCCAGCCCCTCAAAGTCTAGCATGAACTAAAGGCACTAGGATTCTTAGAAGTTAAGTATTAACAGCAACAATAGTTTTTCTATACTTAAGGGGAACACAAGAAAGAGTTCTAGGAAATGCCACTGAGTCCTTACACCTCATCAGAGAGGAGGACCCAGAGGAAAATTTGACATACACATTAAAGGATGCTCCAGGGATGGGGGGTGGGAGAAGGCACTGGGAGATAGGGAGGGAGGGGGGAGAAAGGAAGGGGAAAAGAAGGGAAGAAGTAAGGGGGCACAGGAAGGGGTGGAGGGAGGGAGGGACCAGGGTACCTATTAAGTTTGTATGAGCGAAAATACAAAATAAAAAAGAAATAAAAAAATAAAATATGTGAAAAAATAAGTATAGAAGTAAATTTCAAGATGAAATTGTAATGTACAATGCTGTGTTCATAAACTTCTATAATAATATAATTGTAGGTTTTTCTCTAGATTTAATTGATTTATTGTCATAAATAAAGTTTCTAAAACTTACTAACGCTTAAACCTTGCTTATCAACAACTAACTTGAAATGTTTCTTTTATGTCTTACAAAATTATCATCTGATATCACTAACTATAAAGATTGAATCACTTTTTTCTTAACAAAATAGATTTAACACTTTTATATTTCTTCAACCTACTTGTAATTTAAACTATATTAATATGCTTGTCATTTAACATTTGAATTTTCATTTCAAAGGCAAATAAAAGATGGCAAATAAAAAGACTGAGCATTGTGTCCAGATAATCAGCTCCACTTAGGAGCCCTCCCTCAGGCATACAATTACAGGAAATTGTCGCAGCAACATAATAGCTTAGAATTATTTTTAAAACAAGCCAATTAGTTACAAGAGAATTTAAATAAATTGCTGGAAAGTATAAGCAGACAACTTCATTACCATCTTATTAAGTTTTGCTTTATTCTTTGGTCCTCCACTATTTATATGCAACCTGATTTAAAAATGCACCTGAGATAATAGAGTTCAGTTATAGTAAATAATTGGAGAAAATATGATAGAAAATCATTTACTAGGGATATTTTTCCAGTGTTTTGTTCATTAATAGGTGACAGTTGAAAATTAATTATGTTATAAAAATGATCCTTACAATATATAATAAGAAATACCATGATACAGATAGGTTAAAATTTAATGGAAACTCAAAAAATGATATGTAGTATAAATATACCATGAATTATGTTGAATATTGCTATTCAATAAGAAATAAAAATTAAAAGAGTGAAATCATGATGCATGCTTTCTAACAAAATTTAAATGAATTATGTTGGTAAAGCTAAGCATTATTCAGATGAAATGTGAGAAATGTGTATGTTTCTGGAAAGAACATTAATTTTGAAAACTTTAGAAAATAATTTGGCAGATCATTATAGAATTACATGCATATGAAGCAATGATTCCATTTCTTAAGAAAGACTAAAAATGTCCAATGCAAAGACATGTGTGAGTGTATATGTGTTTATCCATTATAAGCCAGAACTATCTCTGTCCCTGGCACAGCATGGCCTTATAAAAGAACACACCTAACAATGAAAAGGAATCAACTATTAACCATGATAAGACCATGAATAAATTCCTAAAAACAGTGCTTATTATTAGAAACTGGAGGGGAGTGGTGTATTGTTTATTAAAAAATAAAATAAGACGTGTATACCACACACACACACACACACACACACACACACACACACACACATATGGAAAACAATATTTCTGTCAGAAGGCCTATTAATGTTAGCTTAAAGCCAGAGACAAGCATGGACTCTGTGTGAAACCATATGGAAACTTGTCAAAAGGCTGGTATTTACAACGTTGTACCTATAATAGTGGTTACTTCAGTGTGTGCTCAGAGACAATTATCCACACGTTAAAAATGGATTCATTTTATTTGACATCAACCAACAAATTTTCCCACAACAAAATGAATTTAAGAATATGTTAGCCAATTTCTTTTAAGATTGTGTAATATGAGTTAGAGTAAATTGGGGGAGCAGTAGGTGGAGCGGGCATTAGTTTATGAAGATCTGGGTCAGTCCTCATTCACATGAGCCAAGGGAGAAGTAGATACAGATGAAAATGGAATTATCTAGTTGTGAATTTCATTGAGTGCTCCTCCCAGATGAAGACACAAATACATAGAACATAAAGAATAGTAGGGAACATGAAATATGCTTCAATCAGGAAACAGTCAACACTGTAAATACGATTGCAGTGGGGAGAACTCTCGAGAGACTGAAGCAGGAACAAGGAAACAATCAAAATTTTTCCTGAACTCTAAAACCAAATGAAGACTGATCTAGTTAATGGGAGCAGAAGAGACCCTCCCCTGCTATATACTGGATTCTATGCTAGTTGCATGGGGGAGAGAGAGATGGAATGAGGCGGCAAGCTCACAACAGGTGGGCAGAAGTTAGTTATGCCCGGGATTAAACTCAGGTTGACAGATTTGTGAGTAGGTGCCTTACCCACTGGGCTGTCTTGTCAGGCCCTTGCCGTCCTGCTCCGGTACCTGCTGCTGTTGCTGCCTCCCCCTCCCCTTTCCTGCTGCTCTTGCTATCCTTCCCCCTCTCCCCCGCCTGTTCCTGTTCCTGCTGCTCTTGCTGGCGCCCCCCACTTGTTCTTGCTGCTCTTGTCGTTTTCCTCACCCGTTCATTCTGCTCCTGCTGGTGTCCCTATTCTATGCTGCTCCCAGCACAGCCCTGATGACCATCACTGAAAAATCTTGCAGAGCGTGAGGAAGATCAATATTAGGAGAAGAACCCACAAATGTAGAAACAGTTTGAAGATGATGCATCTAATGAACCCAAGCGTATAGATATGTTATTTTCTCCATATAATATTTTCCAGCAAATAATGCCCTGAAGTTCGTGGCAGACTATGCACACAGGGTGTAGAAGACCTTTTCCCATTGAATCCCTGGATGCCTCATCCTGGACCCTGTTATCCTGAGAGCTACCTGGTTAACATTCAGAATTTCATGAACATTGTTCTGTCACCTGAGACAGGTGATTTTCCATCTCTCCTTCATTTCCGCAGATCCCACCAGGGGAGGGAGCAGGGAAGGGAAGGGCGCGATCCTCTGGGCAGGTCAGAAGGACCAGTCAGCAGTCAGATGGAGAAACAGTCTCATGTACATGTTCCTAGCTTATGTTCAACTTCGGTTGTTGTTGATGGTTGTCAGCTCCCAGAATCATCAGCTACTTAGAGAACAGAGATAGAAAGGGAGAAAAACAAGGAGAGTCAAATCCATGTTGACAGGATTTGGATTCCCCAGGAAACCCGAATTATGTTAGTAAGTCGTTGACAAGAAGGCTGTCCCAGGAAGCAGTCGGTGAAGTGGAGTCTGATGAGCAAATGTTCCTCATGACACGGTGCAGGCTGTACGCCTTCTGCTCTTGAGTCCTTTTGTCTTCTGTAAATCAATGTACAGAAGCCACGATACCATGGAAAGCAGCATCTCCTTATGTGTGGACCGAGCAATCCAAGTGTGTGTGTGTGTGAACTGAGTAACCAGAGAGTGTATGTGTACTGAACAGAGTGTGTGTGTGTGTGTGTGTGTGTGTGTGTGTGCATTCACTGAGCAATTACAGTTTGTGTGTAGACTGAGCAAACAGAATGTGTGTGCACTGAGCAATGGGAATGTGTGTGTGTGTGTCTCTCTGTGTGTGTGTGTGTGTGTGTGTGATCTGAGCAATTGGAATGTGTGAAGATACTGAACAATCACAATATATATGAGTGCTGAATCTGAGTTTAATTCATTTTTACAAGTAGCAAGTTAGCTCTTTTTTTAATTTTGAAAGTTTCACAGCATGCAATGCATTTCAGCTACTTTCATCCCAAATTGTCCCATCCTTTTCTTGGACCTTTTCCTACTTTCCAGTCTCCCAGTGTGCATGTGAACCACTGAGTTTAATGAATCCACTCTACATAGGTGCCTGCTTGTGTGAGCAATTGGCCTGAAGAAAACCATCTTATTCAACTTTATGAAACATCCCTTTAGAATATTCAGTATGATGCTGTTGCCCCTCTTTGTTGGATATTTTCTAAATTTGCCATAAGCTGGATGATGATTTGTCCCTGGTATGACTTTAGGCTTTCTGTCTTAAACAGTTTAAAGGAGTAACTTGTTTCCTTCTTGGAACTGTTCAGATGCAACTAATGCTGGGAGAAGTTAGCTGCTTGGCAGTGTTCTGCTACAGCTGACCGTGTTGTTGCTCTTTTCACAATGTCTCATGCAGTGTTTTGCTGATGTCCACTGTAATGTGCACCTTCAGAAAACTGGTCAGATGGCTTTGAGGAATTTGGTGATCTCTCATAACAAAATTTCTAAACATGAATTATTTTGATTTTTGAATCTTTGGCTTAAAAATCTTCAAAAATTAGATATGAGGAACTCATATCACAGATACTATTTCATCATTGCCATGGATTTATCAGTAAGCAAGAAGAGAGACTTAAATTCCAGTCCCCCTTTAATGGAAGACAAAGCATAAACCCACTAAACACCCAGGGCCTTAATTCACAAACATACGCATAAGATGCATTAATGAGAAAAAGTGATCAATTTAATGATTTATGATGCAGACATTATTGTAGATTATCCAGGTTGGCCTAGTAGAGATGTAAGGGAGTACAGATGGGGGAAGAAAAGTGGGGAGCAGGACAGATCCAATCCATCAATATGATAAAAGATGTTTTAAAATAAAAATAACAAATAGTAACTAGAGAGGTGACATAATGGACAAAGTGTTTGCTGCAGAACCATGAGGACCAATGTTCAGATCACTTTCACCTGTCAGGTGTGACAGCAAACACTTGTTCACCCAGCACTGGGAGGCAGAAACAAGAGGAGTCTTGGTGCTTGCTGGCTAGCTAGTCTGACAAGTTGATCTGCTCCAGTGAAAGAGACTCTGTCTCAAAAAATAAAGAAGGTGATTCAGAAAGAATCCTAAACTTTACCTAAGGTCCCCAAGTACTCACAAATGGGCATACATGCCCACAACACACATGCATGCACATGAAAAATACATCACATGTACACATAAATAAATAATAAAAACAAAACTGTAGATGGAAAGACAATATTCATAGCATATGCTGCAATTAAAAGTTTTTTTGCACAAAAGGTCATACGAATGGATAAAACAAGCAAAAGAATAATCAAGGAAGACTTTTGCAAAGGAGTCAACATTTTCATCAGGGATTACAAATGATCAATAAGTGCATGAGAAGTTGGTGCCCCTCAAGTCTCCTTCTAATTTTATTTATAAAACTAACCTTTAACTTTATGTTCAACTGGTGTCCTGTGTGTCTAAAAAATGGGTATTGTCTTTATTTAGACACCAAATGTAGGTGGAAACACTGCTGAATGAATTAGCAAACTTGAATGGCCAGAAACCAAAATGCCTTCAGAAGTCTGAAAGTGAAAAAAAAAAAAAAAGTCAGAAACCAAAGTGACTTCAAACCAAGCAAATGGAAACAGATGTGAAATGTTTTGAACAAAAACAAACAAATGGTCCAACAACTCAGCTTAAACAACCAGCTCAGAATAAACAATTGTGCCATGGACCAAACTGAGGGAGACATGAACCTCAGAAACGAACTCATCACTCTCCGCCTGACAAAGCAAAGCTGGATAGTTTGGCGACCAAGGTCCTGTGCCAACACCAGGCTGCATCTTGTCAAGTAGCCTGGTGAAACACTTGGGGTCTCTCCTTTCAGTATTGTTCCTGTCAACTCAAAAACAATGCTCTCTTCAAAACGTGCAAGAGATAGTTTATTCTGGAGGCCAATATGAGTGGTCATGGTGATGGACACGGATTTAAGTTCCCCAAATATCATATTGCAATGAGGTAACAACCTCAGTGAAGTTGTACAGTAAGAAAAGAGAAGATCATGAAGCAAGACAGTTTTCAAATATATTGGTGGGAATGGCTAGTAGACAATTTACGGTTAAATGGGGAAATCTCTTTTATAGCCCTCCAATGCTGACTAATGACTTCTTTTGACTTTTAGTTGATGGACGCTAGGGATCCATTTCTACATTTGAAAGGATTTGCCCAATAGTCACCAGGAAGTTATTTCACATAGCTGCTTAGAAGACACAGGATGAACCAAAACAGTTTGTCTATGGGCTTATAGCATTCTTGCATCCCAGCTTATTTATCTAATAAGCAACCAATCTTCTAGGTCCAGTTTCTTTCCAGGAACACTTGTTTCACAGGGTACTATATTGTATAGTGAAATGTGTTATATATGCTACATATTATATACATGATATGTCTAATAATATTTTGAATATGCTTCTTAAGTCACAATTAAACTTTACAAATGGATATTTTTATTGAATATTATTAACAATAAAATATATTACATTAGATCTGCTAGATTATTTTAACTGGACTTTTACTTTTCTTCATGCTATGTTACCAGATTCAGTTTGGACATGGATATTTCCCAATTATTTACTTTTTTCTAACCAAGATTATAAGAGAAATAATTCTTTAAAAAATACATTGACTATCATCATAAAGTTCAAGACATTGTGCCAGGATCATTCCTGTTTTTAGGTAGCTAGACTGATATTAGCAGATCGGTAGGTCATTGAGGTTGGAACCTACCTCCTGTTTTCCTGGCAAGTCTGGAAAAGTCAGCTTTACCCCTGCATATGGATATGAGGTCATCTCAGGGCCTTGTTGCACATGGAGATTCCTCTTGGACAAAAGAATTGAATCTGAAATCCCTGCTTAGAAATGGCATTTTAACCTGCCCAAAAGATTGCATAATTTTGTCTGGCCCTCAAGAGTTAATTCAACAGGGTCTGTCAGTCCTCTGATCATCAGATCATCCCTCAGGAATGCAGATTCATTCGAAAGCATGTTGAAGAGATAGCAAGAATAATTGTAGCTTTAGTGACATAACATAGTCCAGAAGCCCTGTCCCAGAAGCATACCTGCTGCTGCGGTCCAACTTGCACACAACTTTCCTTTTCCTTCTATTTGTCTTTCTTTTGGAAAATCGCCAAAAGCATGAGCAAACTTCTCCACACTTTGGGCATTTTGGACAGTTTCTTTGAATATTTTCTGCACCCCCATACCTGACCTCTGTGTCTAGCTCAAAAAGCTTTACATTTTTCTTTTGAAGTGACCAGGATTTACACACTTCTGGCCCTTTAATTCTTTTCTCAAATTTAATGAAATGGATTTCAGGCTTCCCTCTAAATCTGTTTTTCAATTCTTTAACTAAAGTGACCAACAATCTTTAAAAAGCACCCTCAATTCCCCAGTAACACCTTTGAGTATTTTTTTAAAATTCCACCTGATATTTTCTGTAAAATTTTTCTCATTATGTAGCTCAGTGCAGACTTTTGGCATTTATATTATTACATTTTATCATAAACATATATCAAAACTGCTACTATTGGAAATAAAGACATAATTAACAGCTGAAAAATATGTAGGATGAAAGGTTAGTTCAAAATTAAAGTATCTGAATACAGATACAATACCTAATTTCTATACCTCTGACAATTTAGTTTTCTAAAATACATTGAGTTCATTTTGACTTAATTTAGAGTCTTTGTCCTCAAGTTTCAGAGATGTTTATATTTTAGGTCAAGCCATTCTGAGTTCATAGCATGTCAGACTTTTATTCTTATTCTTACCATTATCATCTCATCTGTTATTACTAACTCCCTGGTCTGTTTCTTGGTTCAACTTCTTGCCTATCTATGGGGAATCCAGCTTTTAGCTTGCCTAGGCTTTCATAGTTTTCACATGTATCACTGTAAGATAAACAATTTCGAGGCAGTCACTTTTGTGTCATCCTTTTT
The DNA here is from genome assembly GCA_023101885.1 of Typhlomys cinereus. Taxonomy (NCBI): domain Eukaryota; kingdom Metazoa; phylum Chordata; class Mammalia; order Rodentia; family Platacanthomyidae; genus Typhlomys; species Typhlomys cinereus. The sequence goes on along the minus strand of JALPQD010000301.1, from coordinate 2,495,317 downwards.
ATTAGTGCAGCAGGACTGATGATACTGCTATCTCTGCATTCTGAAACTAATTTTCTTTTGAGAATCTAAACATTTATTCTCTTAACACAACTAAAGAGCAAAGTATTTTGAATTTACAGTGGAAATACTTAGAAGATGGGAGAAATAACTAATTTCATGAAAGCCAATATAAAGACACTCACAAGGTAAATGTCACTTGATGACTCTGCTTTTGCAATTCTTCCATGTTGGCAGAAAAGTTGTTTGTTCTTGTTTCACACAAATCCTTATTAGAACATTAATATTGTCCATCTACCATACCCTCAAAATAAGAACGTTTGTTTCAAAAACTTATTGGGAGAGAATCTTTGCTTTGCTTGACCCTAAGCATTTGGAAGAGCCTTGTGATCCCTTATGCTCAACTCGAAGGAATTGAGAGTCTAATTCTGCCACCTTGTGATTTGAGGAGGATTTTTCAAGTACCACCCAAGGAGACTAGCCAAATGGAGTCTGACTTAAAGTCCCACCCACTATGTTCATTCAATAGATGTAGAGTTTGAAACTTTAAGGAGTCTCAGGGCAGTTCTTTTATACATTAACACTAGTGAGCCATTGAGACATTAATTAATTTGCTTCAGTATATAAAAATGTTGCTTACTTTTGGTTTTTTATTTCATTATTTAAATTCACAAGTAAGTAGAACTTGGACTAGAATAGTACTTAATTTATTAGTTAATCTGCTTAAATGGTCTAGGGGACTGTTAGCATGTGGAATGGAGAAGGGCTGGGTTTTACAACAAGTAGAATAGTTCAGACTGCCATCTTGTACCATTTTCACTGATGCATCATAAAGAAATTTGCATGCAGTCAGTTAAATTGATTACAGATTATGCTTCATAATCTTAACTGAACCTGTATTTTAAAAGCATTAATGGTATTCCTTCATGCAACTAGTAATGAATATAATGAACATTTCAGAGATACAGTCTTGCAGTCAGTGCTTCTTATTGGTCAATAGTTATGACATGAAAAAAATACCTAACAGTATTTCAAGAAAGAAATGCACTGTTTCTGAGTTAACAAAGAAAACAAGAAAGCAAGCCTCATGCTACTGATGGAATCGTCTTCCACTGGCACAGTGAGATCACGTTACACAAGGGAGAGAAGTAGAAATGCCATCTCTTGTCAGCCTTCGCTAGTGCAGTTTCTCCTTGGCTTAGGCCTTGTGGTCTGCAACGAAAGAATTCCAACCAAACATCCGGAGCAAAGAGCAGAAGCAGGCAGAGGTTATTACAAGGTAGCACAAAGTACTCTCAGGAGAGAGCTGGCAATGCCCAAAGGGACCAGTGCTATAAATTACATTTTAAACAGATATCACATTGTTCCTTAACATCACTAAAACAAATGGATTAACTAAGAGGCATTATTCTCTCCAGATGATTGACAGGCCCATTTTGATTGACCAATGCTATAAATTACATTTTAAACAGATATCACATTGTTTCTTAACATCACTAAAACAAATGGATTACTCGAGAGGCATTATCCTCTCCAGATGATTGACAGGCCCATTTTGATTGACCAATGCTATAAATTACATTTTAAACAGATATCACTAGAACAGATGGATTACCTGAGAGGCATTATCCTCTCCAGATGATGACAGGTCCACCTTGATTAACTCTAAAATCTAATGGGAGGGGCAATAGTATTCCTTTGTTCTTTTCCTTATAGCCTGGACCAGTCAATAATCTTTGGAACTTCAGGACATTCAGAATATAATGTGTCTACTCAGAACCAGAGCTATGACTCAAATCCATTCTTTCATCCAGAAGTAATGTAATAGAACAGATTATAATGAATAAAAGAAAAAAGAATAAATAGGAATCTAAGGGATGGGGAGATGTTCAGTGGGTAAATGTACTATCTATACCCAGAGAATAAAACTGAAAGTGGAGAAATAATGCTGGACTGTTTTTCCCCTGCCCCCAACATACACTCTGGCTATTAACTATCAGAAGAATAGACCCTGACGTTTGAGACTCCTTGAAGAAATCTCATTCGGGGAGCAGAGGGGAATTGGTGCCTATGGAGGAGACATTTGTCTCCCAAAAGAATAGTTCAGATTCCATCTTGTACCACAGGGTTCGGACCACCTCACAGGATAATGGGCAGGACCATCCTTAGAGCAAAACTGCTCAGTTATATGCTTCTTTTCCTTCCATTTAGGTTTTACCACTGCCCCTTTGACTTTGGGAAAGAGATGGACTCAGTCATTAGATATTCTCTCCCCAGTAATCATATGTAATAAATTTCTCTTTCCAGCTTTTCAATACCAAATTTAAATTCTCGATAATCTAGTGAGGGTTAAGTGGTGGAATCAGAGAAACTGTGCTTTCTGCAAAGGCTTGTGACCTGGGTTCAGCCCTTGGAATTCACATGGTGAAAGGAAAGACCTGACTTCCTTAAAGCTGTGCTCTGATCTCTACATGCGCACCATGTCAGGTACACACACACACACACACACACACACACACACTTTAAAAAAATGAATCTACAAAAAAGGTCATGTTTTACCATGCAGAAATAGTCTTCCTTGATATGCTATCCTCCACCTCTGCCTTCCTCCCTTTCATTTCCTCTGTGCTCATACATGTTCATGGTATTTTAAATAGTAAGATGGTAGTGGTGATGCTTTATAATTCTTGACATTTGAAATTCTAAGACAAGACATACAGCTATGACATTTCCCTCTGTCTTTACCTCTTTCTGTTTTTCACTTTGTAAGATTTGTGTGCTAACAAGGGCACAGGAAGTGGGACCTGATTTCTTAGGGTGATCTGGTTCAGGTGTTTCCATGTTTTGGCTTTTTGTTCAAGAATGAAAATAAAAAACCCACACAGATTTGCAAAAGTAGAAAAATGAATTTTTATTGTGAGCAAGGCAGTAGTGAAGTCAGGACATGCAGCATGGGAGCTGTGAATTACATGAGTGAAGAGGATCAAGGATTTTGAGTTATTTCCCGAGGTCTCTTTTTCTTGGATGAGGGGGTAATTTGAAAGACAAACTGGTGACTTAGGGACTTAGGTTGATTAGCTCTCGGTTTGGATTGATTGATTGATTAGATCATGTCATTTTTGCTATGGTCTATGTGCATTTCCATAAAGCATCTGATTTCAGTCACATACGCCTGGGTATACAAAGGCATACTAGTAGGTTTTTATTAAAAGGTTACTTGTGGGAACACTTTGCCCTTATTGTGCATCTTGTCTCAGTTTGTTTTTGACTCCCTGTCCTTCTAGGATGTAGGCAGAGGAAGGACGCAGACTGCCAAGCACATTGCCTGAAGAAGGGGTGGTGTCCTTGCAGGTCAAATGGCCATCCCAGTTTCTGGAGTTATTCCCTATGTTCAACTGCATCAGATTTTTAAGAAAAATATTACACAACCGTGGTATACAGAAATGCCCATCAAAGAACACTTGTATGGACAAGCAGACTGACAAATGACAGAATCTGCCATCCACGGCTCCAGAAAATCTAGGAGAACTTTACTGGAAGACAACCAATGCTTCCTATTTATTATAGGAATTTTATTATAGGAATAGAATTTCAAATGTCAAGAATTCTTATTTATTATGAGAATTATATATTATAGATAGTAATTTTGCCCCATTTTCTCAAACTTAGAATTCATTAAAACTATCTTCTCTAACCTCTCTGTCCTTGTATATGTTAATAGAGACTGCAGGACTTCTAAGCACAGTGGTGTTTCGATTCCTACATTATCGATTCGTGGTTTCCTATGCTGCTGATTACCATCAAGGAGTACTCAACAACTCAGGAATCCACATGCAGGATCAGCTCCTGCCAGCTGAGACATGTTTGTTGGGCACAGTTCTACATAGAATCTACTCTTAATGGAAAAAATTACAGTGAAATTCATCCTCCAAATTCTTGACTCAAATTCTCTTATAAACTCTTTAGCAATGTCTAATAAATATTCTGTATCTAAATGTTCAATAATGCTTCTTTGTACTTGTAATAACTTAATTTTTCATATTCTTAGCTATTTAATCTAATAATATATAAGCACATATGTTCTTCAATTATGTTAGAACACTGAAGGTGGGGTGTGTAGAGTGAAGAGAAAGGGATGAGAAAATATTTGGAGACAGAGAAAATAACTTGAATGCTATGTGGCAATATTTTAAACAATTTGCCTAAATCTTTTGCTTACAAATCACTGAAAAAAAAACTGAACATGCTAAAGTTCTCTTTAGGAAATTAAAAAAAATCCCAACCTAGTCACCCACATATACAGTTAGAAAATAGACATTTAGATATCATGAATAAATTCCCTCAGAACTAATCAAAGACCAAAAGCACTTTACTCTCATGAGAACTCATTTCTATTCTGCTTTTTCCCCCTACTGGTAAAATTATGAGTTTTCCTTTCCCATTATGGTAAGTTTAGCAAAGGAAGAGAGCTTGATTGCTGGTGAATTTCTCTTCAACAAGCTGCTCACATACATAGATCAATTACACTTGGCTCATTCAATCTTAGGAAGATTGCCTTATGACTTTAATCTATTTGTTAAATTACTCCACTGTTATCTATGTGCTCTCCAAAGCTAGGACAAAGATCATATTTAAAACAATGGTTTACTTTTATACCCTAAAGTTCCTAAAATGTACTATTGAATTAAAAACTATGCAAATAGACACTTAGAAATTAACTTGGGTGTCTTATCATATATTAGAATCTAAATGCATTAATATAAAATGATACTTTCCCATGGCAGAAAGAGTATATTAATTTTCTTGAAATATTCTGAAGATAGTATCTTTCACATAATCTTCATTTTATTAAAAGAACTTGTCATTAGCAAAGTTAATTAACTTACAATGGTAACCAACTTTGCCCTATATCTCACACAAAAGTGATGATAAGCTGTTTCTTAAATCTCCTAGCTACAAGGTGCCCACAGGGCCACCAGCTTGTAGATGCTGATGTCAGGAAAATTTGCTTACTTTTGCTTGTTGGTTCATGCCTAAAACCGTATTGCTCAGCAGGTAATATCATAGATTTCCCTATGTCCGGTTTAAGGGTTGAATTTCATTCCACATGGGGATAGTCACTTTCTTTCAACATTTTTTGAAGTTTCTAACCTTTTCCTCATTAAGTACTCTTGATATCTTTATGCAAAATACTAATGTTAGTATTTTTAATGCTCAACTTTTAATTTATGTTGCACTGGCCTATTTGTATATTTTCATGTTAGTATCATTATATTTTGGTTAAAATCCCATTGAAATATATTTAGAAATAAGGTAGTGTGAAATCCCAAATTTATTACTTTTGATCAAAATTGTACTATTTGAGCTATTCTGCTGATTTTTATAAACTTTGAATTTTATTCTACAGAAACTGTCATGGGAATTTAAAAAATTATGCACTGAATCTATAGCTGATCACTGAATGGAATGATTATTTTGACAATACCACGTCTTCTACTGTCATCACAATGCATGATTCCTTTACGCTTTAAGGTTATGCTCTTTTATCAGTCTCTTTGTATCTTTTATCAGTCTCTTTGTATCTATCAGTGTTTATTTCAGCTAATGTAGGAATTCCTAAGTGATACATGCAAAGTCACCTAATAGAATAGTCAATATACAATTTTGAAGATTTCGTGATGTATCTAGTGAGGGAATAATGGTTTGAATTATTTACCTAATTGAATTTACACTGAATTTTCAATTGATTGAATTTACCTTCTCTGTGAGAATGAAAGTAGGAAGGCCTTTTTATAGGCCTTTGAGAAAAAGCACCTGTTTAGCAGTGGAGCAATTCCAGAAAATAAAATCAAGTAAGAGAGTATGAGGAATTTTTATTTATCTATTAGGGAAAAATAAAATGGAGAAATTTAACATAAAAAGAAGGGATGTAATGAGGATTAGATGTGAACTCAACATTCAAACTAGTTGTTTCCTTCTGCAATGGAAGTTGCTAATTAAAGAAAAACACAACTGGCAAATGTGCAGAAAATACGGGATGGCAGGACATCTAAGCCACTCACCTATCCCAAAGTTCAGGCGACATTGCAGAAGTGGGAGCTGTAAGATTATAAGAGTTTGAAGGACAGAAAGAGTGCAGCAAGATTTCATCTCCTGGATATGTCAGGGCTGTTATTTCTGTGAATTCACTGCAGTTATGCATATTTCCTTAAGAGGGTTGCAGGATTTGTCTTATCAACACAAAAGGGCAAAGAACTCATGAAGGCCCACATGTCCCTGAGAGACTGATGGTGGTTAATTCTGTGTTGGGAAGGGCTATGTAAGAGAAGATGCTTTCCTCAGTAGCATCTCACTAATACACGTTTCACGTTTCAGCAAGTGCTGAGGTATATGCCATCGAAGGCAACCCAGATTGAAATTCAGGGGACCACTCTTGCACAAAGACAAGAAAATAGGAGGGACGCTAACTGGCAGGAAAGAGAAGGGACAGTATTGGTGATTAAGGCACAAAAATATCATAAGCTCACTATAATCATACATAAAACACTTGAAGAATAAACAGCTTAGATTTATTTTTAACTTATTTAATTAGATGGGAGCCAATGAAAGAGTAGACGATAATTAAATATTACATTTAAAAGATATTACCAGCTATTTTTGCATTTCCATCATGGTTGAACTTACGTCTTTAAGCCATGAAAGGAGTGTAGGACATTGGTGGCTTGGAAAAGAAGCCATGTCTAGTGGTGAGTGTGGTCAAAATCTCACCTCTATTGTGTCTTTAGGAGGTGTGCACAGGTCAGGGTCATAAGCTCTTTGTTCAGAAAGTAACAGTCAATTTTTTCTCCCTAAGGATTGATAAATCATAGAGTTGATAACAATATTTGACAATATCCTTTGCAAGAGTGATAGATTAAATCACAGCAGGATGACACCAAAGAACAATTTTATTGAATGCCAAGGGCAGCTGTGTGAGTTTAGTTATTTGAAGTGCATATAGAATTGCAAAAGGACATATATATATATATATATGCATCATATCTTTGTGTGATTTTTCACCACAGATTTCTTAGTTTTTCATGTCAATAGAAAAGGGCAGAATTTGAATCTACAGATTCTATGTAATAAATACACAAGTATAACTCTAGCAGTGGGAATGTGGAGTGTGACACAGAGGTGGACAAATCCCAATACTCCTGGACAACCATTCTAGTCAATCAGTGAGTTACGGGTTCAATTAGAGACCCTGCCAGGAAGGAATAAGGTGAAAAAGTGATGGAGGATGATTCCTGACCCCAACTTTGAGTCTCTACATGCTCACTCATATCCACACACATGCACCCTCATACACATACACATGAAAATGGGGAGTGCATTCTTGGATAGGTAGCTACCAAAAAGGGACTACCTCGGAATAACTTATTGAACTTTGTTGGGATTCAGCCAGAAAATGAAAATTCTGACATTCTCTTTATGATACATCTTTTTCATCTTTTGCTTTAGGCAAACTTTTGAATTAAAACACCTTTTTTGTGCTGGGCTAGATACAAGAAAAAAATTTTTTTAAATTAAAAATGATTTAATTCCAGTTTTTTACTTTTTATATGATATACCCCTTGCTCTCTGGATATTTTCTCTTTTTTCTTTTTACTTCCACTCATACAATCTTAACAGGTACACCGGTCCCCTCCCTCCCTCCAACCTCCCACCGCCCTGTGCCCCCCTCCCCTCCCCTTTCCCTCCCCATCCTCCAGTGCCTCCCCCTCCCATCCCTGGAGCATCCTTTAATGTGCATGCAAAGCTGTCCTCTGGGTCCTCCTCTCTGATGAGGTGCAAGGACCCAGTGGCATTTCCAGAGCCCTTTCCTGTGTTCCCCTTAAGCATAGGAACATTACTGTGACTGTCAATCCCTTGCCTCCAAGGATCCTAGTGCTGTTAGCAAATGCTAGACTTTGTGGGGTCAATAGTGTGTTGGACATTGTGCAGGGCATGCAAAGTCCAATTATGATTGCTTCGGCCCTAACTTGTATCTTGCATATCATTGCTCTTCCCATCCTTTTGTTCTTACAATCTTACCGCCCCCTCTTGTGCAAATTTCCCTGAGCGTCAGGATGGGGAGAGATTAGGCTGGCCTAGTTCCAGGTGGTTGATATAGAGTCTTTGAAGTTCTGGATTATGGTTTGTTGATTTTTTTTTCCGTTTTGCTGCTGCTCCTGCAATGCCCTTCACTCCATCCTGATGGGTATTGGATGTCACCCCCTGGCCAGAGATAAAAAGCTGTTAAACTAGAGTCTTGTTATAAGAGTATATTCAAAGGTAGATGTAATAAAAGTAGTTAACTGCAGTGAGGGAGGGGTCAATCACCCATTTGCAAAATGGTTACTTTTTATCTGCCAGACTATATGCCCTCCCCTTCTGATGAGATCATACTCCATCAGTTGTAAATGATCAGGAAGGAAAGTCTGTGAACTTAACCAGATGTCTCATTACTTACTTGCAGTTCTTGATGGTGGCCTATTTTCTCTACTGTAACATGGTCCCCTCTCTCCTTGTTTCTGGTGTGGCCCTCCTATCCCATCCTTCCTGTTCATAATCCTTGCAATTACTGTAGGTATTAAAGAGATTTATCCTTGAGTGTCTCTAAGTGGGTTTAGTATTAGGAGCCACCTATTAGGGAGTACATAAGGTGCTTAATATTCTGGGTCTGGGATACTTTACTCAATATAATTATTTCTAATTCCATCCATTTCCTGGCAAATTCCATTAATTCATCATTTTGATGGCTGAATAGTACTCCATTGAGATACAAGAAAAATTTAAGTCTTCCTTTCACAAGCAATAATCCAAACACATTAGACTTGTTGCTATATATACACCCACTTATGAAATTGTATAACTTATTGACTTAGTCTAGCAGAGAACTCACTGGATGCATTTTTCAGGCAATTGAATTTTGTATTGAGTTCCTCTTCCAAAGACCATTTTATGTGTCTTATCTGGAATTCCATTGTAGTAGCACAACCTCACAATATCTAGTACTTGCTTGTCTAATTTTGATTCAACACTAAATTTGAGAATTCTGTTTTGAGAGAAAACAAAATAGCAAGTAGTCTGTCAATATATTCTAATTTTCAGTGAAATTAAGCAAGCTGGAATTATTGTTTATTGACTGAATGACATTGCACTAACCAGGGCAGCTTACATGGCTTATACTTTCCTTCAGTGTTCAGAATTTTCCCTGATGCTGAGCTAGCTTTTCAATGGAAATATAATTACTTGTCTTCTTCAATAAAATTGCATTCTGAAAAGCAGACTTAAGGATAATTTATTTTGTTCTTATAGAGAAAAAAATGAAAGAACTGAAAGAAATGAACAAAAGGGATCTTTTAAATATAGAGATTTGAGTAGTTATTTTTGTAGAGGACATAATACTATACCTGTTAGATAACTTTAATTTCTTTTATTGAGAACTGATTTATGTAATAGCCCCACTAACTCTGCAGAAAGAAAAAAAATCTGACAATGTTTGCTCTTCAAAATTCCATTCATCATATTTGTTAGTTATTTCTAGCTAAATTATTGACCTCAAATTTACACTTTCAATTTTGTTGTATCATCCATGAATTATACAATGTTTTGAGCTATCTGAAGAATGCAACCCTGAAATACAGAGTTAGTAGTATTCATCATTCTTGCCTTCATTTTTTTCCCCAAGCGTTAGACCCTAAAAGTGAAGATAAACACCTGATAATATTCATTTGAGTATAGGCTCTTTTAATTTCTTCATTATTTTACTTTCATCTTATTTGATAAATGAATTTCATATGGAAAATCATTTTATTGCTATTTTCTTTGGTTTATCAAAGTTGTGGATTTAACAATTAACCTAAGTTTGGTACTAGGGAATGAAAACTTGCATACTGTTTTTTTCCTTGCACACCATATTAAAGGGTCCTCGAGTGAACTTTACCTGCACTGTAACATTTCTGCAGCTGTGTTACATCTAGTTTACAGCAAGTGACAGAGGCCTGCAGCTGCTGTAGCTGGAGGCCAGAAGCAAAACACCAATCAATGCTCTTTCAACATTTAATAAAGAAGGGATAGATAATCTGGCTCTGTGCCATTGAAGGCTGGATCATTATATGATGGAAATAATAAGTGATAAAGATTTGTATAGATAGATAGATAGAGAGAGAGAGAGATAGAAAGAGAGAGAGATAACCTTGTATGCACATATTTAGCAGTTGTTTAGGTACCTGTAACTACTATAGAAACATGTTTTGAAATAAATATATCATTATGATATGCAAGTTATATATTGTTGTGACTTGTTTTTGACATGAAGAGCAAAGTTTCCTGTTGGATGCTTGCAGATGCTAACAGAGCTTTCCATTATGAACAGCTGCTAAGCTCTCCTGCTTTTTGAATTCAAAATCCATCATTTTCTCCTTTCTTTTTTAATGCTTTTTTCCAAATGCCTCACCTTGCTCCCAATGCCAGAAGATGCTCTCCAAACCTCAACGCTCTCTTCACTGCTGAACAAGCTCTCATTGTAGTACAGGCCTTCTCGCTAGTTCTCTGAAGACCCCTTGATCTTTCTGGACATGGACGTTTGCTGATTTCTACACTAACTTGACACAACATTCTGTTTGCCTTCCCTCTACCAGCAGATGGCAGGACTGAGAGCTTTCTGCCCACTGCCTTTTACTTCAAAGTGTCAAGATGATCTTTGAGCTCCAAAAAAGTTTTCTGAGAACATTCTACATTGTTGTGTACGGTGTGTGTGTGTGTGAGTGTGTGTGTGTGTGTGTGTGTGTGTGTAATATTTTCTTTAATAGCTAGTACATAAGTAGCTATCTTTTTATTTAAACTAAATACTAAGTGAAATGCTCAGAAAGAATTCAGTATGGAACTAAACTGCCTACTGGCACGCAGCAATTAACTGAGAAGTTATAATTATCACTGACATTCTACTTCTTGTAATTTAATTTCTATTTTATGGTAAATATAAATGTATTTTGCTGTGTCTATGTTAGATGTAGTAGAGAGTAAATTTAATCAATATCTTAGAACACTATTATATTTTGATCTATGTAGTCAGGTGCTTTTTCTTCTTAGCGATTCTCTTTGTGAAGATTCTCATCGTCATGAGCTTCTTTTGTATCATTAAATAAATGAAGCAGTTAAAAAAATTTGGAGAGTAAGATGTAATGTTGCAATAACAGTTGCCTTAGTAAAGCCCATGTGGGTTTTACCAAGGTGTGGATCACTGAAAGAATTTCAGTGGAGGCCTCTAGCACTTCCGGTCTGCCCAGTGTCTTCTTGCCCCTGCAGACCTTCCCAGCGGTGGTGGATTTGCTATCCTAGCCATCCTGGCGTTTGAAGTGAAGGCTTTGAAAGAGATAAAACCCTGTTGTGTAGGAACTGTTTCGGCTTGTCCCCAAAGTGAGCCTCACTCTCTCTGCAGAACCTTTAGCGCTGCCGTCATTAACATTCTATCAATCAGAGAAGAAGAAGCTGAATTTTTGTATTCAAAAGTCATCAGTAAACAGCTTTCACATAAACACCAGCTGTTATTATTTAAGTAGACAGAGTCGGTCCCTTCTGCCTGTGTGAGCAGAGTTCAATATTCTGTCACCCTGCGGTGCTAGTGGAGCCCAATGCTTTGCTCCCACTGGGTTGTCGTTATGATTCCCAGAACAAGCGAACTGTAACATACAGGCGTTTTAAAAGTGACCCAGTGCCTCCTGCCTCTGTTGATAGACACGTGATACACTTCACATGTTTCCCATCAAATCTCATTATGAGTTCGGTTAGGGGATTATGAGAAGGTCAAAGCCATGCTGACAACTTCACTGAAGCACTTCAAAAGTTGTCTGATTTATAACTTAACCCTGACTTGCCCTCTATATGCCTCTGTCCATGACAGTGATGCAGCACATTGCTGATCCTTATCCATCACAGACGCTAGAAAACAAAGTAAACCAAAGACACATGGAAGGAGATAATTGGAGCTGTTTTCATGGCTAAGGGACCTTTGTGTGTTGCTGGTCAATTTACAGATGACCCATTAAAATGACAATGGCCAAGTGGTTCTCCTCTGCTGGGGTACCCTCTGGCCCTTTGTGGGACCTCTACATCAGGAGGTTTCCCCAGGGAAAGGTGTGAGTGCTTTGCATGAGCCAAGTCTTCTAGCTTGACCACAGGGCAAAGGGGCTGTCTAGGTCGATGCAAATGACCCCCAACTTGTTTTGCTGCCAAACCACTTAAGATTGAAATGATTCCATGTGAAGAATAAGTTGGGTCCTGATAAAATGAGTGAGATACAAAAGTGTGAGAAGGCTGGGAGATGGCTGGGGAATAAAGCCTTTACAAGTAAAAGGATCTGCTTTCAGATGCCTAGATCCCAAGTAAAAATGCCTGTCGGATATGATGGGGACCTAAAATTTCTGCCCTGGCAGGCAAAGCCTGGGAAAGCTCCATAAGGACATAGAGCAATCCAGAATGATTCCTGAAGTCACCCGTGGGCCTCCACAGGCACACACACTCAAGTGCCCTCTAGAACACACACACACACACACACACACACACACACACACACACACACACACACACACACACACACACACACACACACACACACACACACACAAACATACACCATGCACATGCATGATTCTCCGCGGTAGTCCCGTTTCTCCTCAGTGGTTCCACTTCAGAAGCCTCTCGGGAATGCTGTCATGCCCCGTTCTCCTTTCACTCCCACAGACCTGACCCCACCTTCTAGGACATAGAGTTTGGAACTCGCAGTATTTCAATCATCACTCTCTTTGCTGGTGTCAAGCTCTCTGATGCTTGGGAGTTATCACATCTGTGGGGATATTATAAATCTTTTTGACAGTTTCCTCAAATTATCAACCCAAAAGACAGGGCCAGCAAGTAAACAAAGTGCATCTCCCCCACACCGAGACAAGGATCTTAGGACAGATACTTGCCTGCGAAGCGGATAGCTTGCTACACTAACGGCTCGTTCTTCCCCCACCTACAGCCCACTGTCCTCCCCTTTCAGTTGACCCTGACCATGGAACACTTACAGAATGGTTTCCCTTCGCTTATTTTTATTGGGAACAAAAGATTCCATGAGGCTTTGTTCAGAGTGGAGCCACTGACTTTGGGAACTTAGGAAGTATAATATAAAATACCATTTTAATTCCTTTCACTCCTGTGGCTCTGGCGTGAACTGGGGAGGCATGCTTCCATGTCTGGGGAAACGTCACCGACCACTAATGCTGCAGACAAGATTGCCGTGCACTGGGCCTGAGCCTCCTAGGGAGAAGGGAATCCCTTTGTCTTGTAGGCAACGGTCCACACAATCATTAAAAACAATTCAAATTAAAGCATTTTTATCTTACTCCATATATTAAAACTCCTACCTCGCTGGGCACCGACTTCCTTATATGAATGTTAAAATTATAATATAATCCTTAGGTCATTTTATCCTCTGATAGCAAGTCCTGCATTAACTCTACTGCCCATGAAATGCCACTGTGCTCTGACTTTTAATCCCCTCCCTTATCAAAAAAACTGAGTTGAATTTAAAATCATATATTTAAATTCTAATTTAAATTTTATAGTTCTATTTAAAATTCATATTTAAATTTTTCCATGTCATGATACATGATAAAATAAGAACAGATTTTTTTTGCTGATAGTGTGGCTCAGTGAATTTTAAAATTCAAATATGCTCAACTCTCTTATACATTAGGCTCACTAGAAAGCATCTGTTAGGTGTATAAAATGTTTTAAGTTTCCCTTCCTCCTTCTGCAGAAAATGTGTAGTTTTGGATGTAAAAGTACAGATGTTGCACATTAAATGAGTCCTCGGTGATTTTCCATGAGACTTTTTGTTTAATATTCCATTTAGCATCTCAGATGAAAGGATTCCTTGGTAAACAGAATACTTTATCAGTTTTAAGTCACAAAACTTTCCAAGGAAATGAACATTTTCACATTCATTACTTGATGTTTTTTGAAAGAACAGACTTTCCAAAAAAGTGTAACTTTCTCTTAAATTCACACTTATAATGTTAATTATGCATCAGTCAATAGCAACGTGGCAAACTCATACCTTAAAGTATGCTGCAAATGTAACCTTTCTCAGTAGATGAATACTGACTTCATGTTACTCACAAGGGTAACCTCTATACACGTTCTCCCTTATTTCTAGGTAAAATCATAATTTGAGTTACTCATCGATCTCCTCTAGTTTACTGTAAAATTCAGTTTTTGAATGTATAAAATTAGAGATAAAGAGAAGAAAGTAATGTGGAATCATATTAAGTAAAATTCCCACTATTATTAGAGAACAGAGAGTATAGACAGTAATGGAATCCTGTCACTTGAGATCACATGGAAAGAACTGGAGATCATTATATTAAGTAGAGTGAACCAGACACAGAAAAGCAAGTGCATGTCACCTCACAGAATACAAGCTAACGGTGGCCTCGCAGAACTTTGATTACTACAGTGATTACTAACATAGTTAGAGTAGCATTGAGGGACAGATGGGGAGTTTTATCAATGGATACAACTTAATAGGCACGGGAAGAAGCGCTGGTGTGCACTGAACACCAAAATAAGTATGGATAACAGTAATATGGCACATATTTCAAAAAATCAAGAAAGGAATTTATAAGCATTTGCCATGATGAAATAAGACATGCTTGAAAAGGTGAGACTGCTTTGCTACACAATTCACCTAGTGTGAGAAGATACTTAGATTCATAAACATACATTTCTTCATGCATGAGGGAAAGTGGTGTGGAATTAAAAAAAATCCTGTGTGAGTAAAAAGAAATAAATGACCCATTTATTTTAATTAATTGCTTATTTCAATTTGCTGAAGAGTATGAATGCACTAAGTATGAGATATTCAAGCTTTGAAACAGATACTTTTAATATAATTTTGGAAAGAATAATTCTACCACGTAAATAACACCATAAGACAACAATGCTGCTTGAAGAAATACTATATCTGTCTCTAAGGATTAAAGGTGTTAACTACTTTCTAATTTTGGCATTTTGTACATTTTTCACTATCCTATAAACTATTTGGCTACTTTAGGGGCAAAAAATAATCCTTCTTAACTTTCAAAAAAGTTGAGTTCTTTCTCATTAGACATGTCATAATTATTACAGCATCCATCCACATTTCTGAATAAATATTTAGTCATCTGAATTAGAACACATACTAAATTTGGTATCTTCATAAAACTGTATGAATTCCCCACAAATCTTCCTCTCCTTTTTACAGAGGCTCTGTCCCTGCTGACCTCCCTATGAATCCTTTCGTTGTAGTAGCTGTTCACTAACTCACTTGAACAAATGACGTTTAATACATCAACAGTCAGGCACCTCAGAAACACGGAAGCAAGATTGTGCTATTTACATCCTATTAATTCTTCAAGGAAGTATTTTTCACTTTAGGGCTGAATTTTTCTCGTTGAAATGTTCAAACATGTATACAAAATTTTCCATTTACCTCCTATCTTAGCATTTTCCATCCATCCCCAGCTGCCCCTCCCTTCTTGTCTTCCTTTCACGTTCTACTCCTCTGTTTCATACACTTGATTCAACCAAAGTCCTCTCTGTGCTTTTGGGGTTGGGATGTTCTTTTGGAGACAGGCTGCACATGTGCACATAACTCGTCCCTTCTCACATCCTTCAAGGAGGTTTTTGTCTTCAAATTAAAATCTGGAGGACTGAGTTAGCAAGAATGATGAACAGCCAGGAAATGCATCTAGAAACAGCAACTTTGTTGGATGCATTCTCAGAGCGAGTCGAGGAAGAATACATTGGAATAGTAATGAAGAGCAGCTGTTTTCTGTATTCCTTCTTGCTCTCATGGCTTTCTGTTTTTGTGGAATGTGTGTATATTTTTAATGTAGGTACTTCTTTCAGTACCCTGCTACTTCCCCTGGAAGGGACAGACAATAAGTGTAATCAGGACTGCAGAGGGTTGTAATTGAAGGGAAATGATGAGATAGGAGAGTGTTCAAGTACTGCAATTTCCTTTTAAATTTTACATGGCAAAAAATTAAAAGCAATGGTTTAGGATGGATTTGAATTCTTAAATATACCCTGAGGGGTGCTGACTCCTGTGGTTGCATTCTTACAAATATTCAGACAGAAACCAGTGGGAGTTCCTGTCCAGAAAAGACAGCTGAAGACTAACCCAGATTAAGCTAAAATAACAACTCTTGGCAAAGGAAGCAACCTGTTAAATAATACATGGGATTGCTTGTGTAAGTACACCTGGTGTGTGAACTCCACCATGCCATAGGGGACAAGACGGAGCGGGGAACAGGGTGGCGACATTCATCCCCTCGGTTTATTGTACCATTGTTCATAGTGACTCAGATTGCTCTAAAGGTTATTTTAATTTATATTACATTATGTCTTAACCTGAAGTGAAGATTCACATAATTTTATCTGAAAGAACTTAAGTCTTTTGTCCACAAAATGCTTTAGAATAATGTCAACATATTGAATTTCTTTAGAAGAGTTAAGGTGAAAGTGACAACTGAAATTTTTAAAACTGCAGGGGCTGGAGAGATACCTTAGCAGTTAAAAGCTTTGTTTCATAAGCAAAAGGATGTGAGTTCAGGTCTCAGATCCCAGCTAAAATTGTTGGGTAAAAATGGCTGGGATGGGTACTTCTGGCCCTGGGGTGGGAATGGAGCCTGGGAAACCCCAGAGCAAAACAATAAGGAGGTAGAACAATCAGGGATGATTCCTGAAGTCATCCTTGTGCCTCTACAGGCACATGCACTCAAGTGCCTTCTACACACAGAGAAAGGCCAATAACAAAGAAAAAAATTAATACTTCAATAATATCTTCTGTAAACAGCTTAAAGACAGTGTTATATGTCACAGGATATTTCAATTAAATTAAAATGTTCTGTTACCTATTTCTGTGATGTTGGTAGGCAGATTTCACTATAACATGTACAATAAAATCCATATTTGTGGATATACATTCTTTCAAAATAATAAAGATCTCTAAAGTTATTCAGAAAAAACATACAATAATACAAGCTTAGTATTTAATATTAAACACCTTACTCTAGAAGGAATTTTATATTTGCTTAATTCTGATGGAAGAAAGGATACCCAAACATTATTATGTGTCCTGGAATCTAATTTAAAGAAAATAACCAGAGTAGGAAAATCTGTATGAATAGAATTGTCATCAAGACCTTGCGTGTGTGTATGTGCATGCGTGCGTGCAATTGTTCTTATTTTCTCTCCTTTTTATTGATGAATTTTCCTGTTTGACAATTTCATTCATGTATACAAAGTATCCCTTCTGTCTCCTCCCTTTTGCAATCTACCTACCTAATCACCAAGCTGTTACCTGACCCCACCTTCAAGTTTGGCATCCATATTAACATTAACATTCTTTAGATTAAAAAAATATCCAGACTTAATAATGTCTTTTAATTATTTAATTTATTTTTAGGTCTTTACACATGCATTTTATTATTTTCAACCATTATTATCTGATTCTATCTAACCCCCACTTTCTCTTTTTCAAGCTTGCTGCGTCCCACCTGACACCCTCCCTTCCACTTCATGTCCCTCTGTGCGTGAATCACAGTAATAGTGGACCACCAAGTCCCACTGTGCTCCTGATAATGACATGTGCCTGGGCACCCACTGAAGCAAGGACAAGATACCAATGGGCATGTCACTGGGGAGAGATGCTCCCCTTCTCTCCCATCCAATCTTAACCCTCCTTAGGCGTGGTACCTCTTGAGATCTTTCCCCTTTTGATGATATAAAGTAGGTAGGTCATATTTTGTGATCTTGTGAAAGTTTACCAACTGCCATGAGTTCATGTTTACAGAGGTCAGGTCACGTCAAAATCCAATGTATCTTCATTTCAAGATGTATGCATTAAAGCTTATTGTTTGGTACCATATGCACAAATCTCTTTTTCAAAATATCGCCAGAATGTAATTTCAGATTGCATGTGGGTATCCCAAAAAAGCTCTATCTCCTTTAAAAAGCAAAAAGTCTGATGAACCTGAACCTTTGTAGAACAGGTTTTCAACAGCTTCTGTGTGCTTAGCCTGGGGAAGCCTTTCCTTAGGCAAATGTTTTTGAGAAGCAGGAAAACCCTTCAATGGCATTTTCAGGTTAGGCTTTCTCCTTCCAAATGGATTCACATTTTCACAAGATGGAAGGAGCCTTTGATAAGCGGGATCTTGCTCTCCTGAATGCTTTCCTTTTGTCATAGGAAAAAATGTCAAGTCTGTCTCCCAATGGTTCAGATCTCTTTAATACTTACAGATGCTTTTGAAACTTTCTTTTCTATAAGATAAGGCTTTCTCACATCCTTCTTTTTTTTTAAATTTTTTTTAATTTATTCAATTGTGCGTGTGTGCGTATGTATGTGTGCGCGTGTGTGTGTCTATGTGTGTGTAGAACCACGGACGAATTCGGGAACCACCTTGGACACCTCCACTTCCTCCACCCCGGGATTCACAGGCTCCGCCCTACCAGGACCAGAAACGCAGGCGGCCCCCGCTTCCGCCTGGCGTCTATACATGGGATCTGGGATCCGAACTCAGGACCTTCCACCTGCAAGGCAGAGGCTTAACCCCTGAGCCACCTCTCTAGCCCCCTCACATCCTTCTTACCAAGCTGAATAGCTTTATGCTAAGATCTTTCTGCAGTCTCACTGGAGTCTCACTATGTGAGACAAATAAGTCATAGATACACCACAATCTGAATGTTAACCTGTTTTGAAATTTCTTCTGCCATGCAAATTAGTCCATTACTCCTATATTTAGCTTTACTAGAGATTTTAGGGTAGGAGTGAAGAGTGAAGGGTAGATTTTTGTCTTGCCGGATTGAAACCTGAAAGAACAGTAGCCTAGTTCCTAATGTTGTTATCTGAAATTTAATATGATAGGTCAAAACTGTTCACCATTTTCTTGGAATTCTAGTTTTTCAAATTCCCACTGAAATGGATCATTAAGTTCTGCTTGCAGTAGTCTATGGCTTTGCTAGTACGAAGTTCTACAATTTTCAAATTCCTTCTGCAAACAAGTTGCAGAATCCTCAGACCCCAGGGTCAAACACATCATATTTCATTAGTGACTATAATTCTCAGAATCAAATTTCTATGCTAGTTACTTATTGAGACAAAGTATCTGACAAATGCAAATTAAGTAAAGTTTTATTCTGGCTCACAGTTTGAGGTTAGAGTTCATCACTGAAGATGAATCACACTAGTAGGAACTTGAGACAGATGCAGGCACAGCCAAGAAGCACAGAGACACAAGTGCTAATGCTCAGTTTTCTTTTTTCTTCTAATTCAGTCTAGGTCCCTGCCTATGGGATGGTACTACCATCACTTGTGGTGGACTTTCCCTTTTCTAATTAACCTATTCTAGAAACACCCCACAGACAGGTCCTATATTTTGTTTCCATGGTTCTAGATCCCATCAAGTTGATAACCAAGATGAATTATCATACTACCCACATTAGAGGGTTAAAAACATTCAATAAAGAGAGGTTGGAGAGGTGGCTTGCAGGCAGAAGGTCCTGAGTTTGGATCCTAGACCCAAGGTATAGAAGCAGGGAAGAAGTGAGGGTGGCCTGCGTTTCTGGTCCTGGTAGGGAGGAGCCTGTGAATCCCGGGGCAGAGTAAACGAGGTGGAGGTGGATGTGGAGGTGGAGGTGGATGTGGAGGTGGAGGTGGATGTGGAGGTGGAGGTGGATGTGGAGGTGGAGGTGGATGTGGAGGTGGAGGTGGATGTGGAGGTGGAGGTGGATGTGGAGGTGGAGGTGGATGTGGAGGTGGAGGTGGATGTGGAGGTGGAGGTGGATGTGGAGGTGGAGGTGGAGGTGGAGGTGGAGGTGGAGGTGGATGTGGAGGTGGAGGTGGAGATGGAGGTGGCTCCCGAATTCACCCGTGGTTCTACACACACACGCACACACACACAATTGAATAAATAATAAAAAATTCAATAGAGAAACCTGTAAGACAGGAAAACCAAGTCGTACAAACCTATGAGAATCATATGTTTCATAACAAACTGCATAAATACCAGTGTAACATGAAATGATATATTCTAAACACCGAAAGGCAATAATTGCTGATAAAGATTACTATATTCAGCAAGACTATCTGGCATAATTGAAAGTAAAAGAGGAAGTTAGAATGACTAAAAACATAATGAGAAAATTCATGACCACAAAAAGAGCATGATAAAAAAATACTCAAAGAAATCTTTCAGACTGGTCCTTATGATAAATGTATGTATTAGAATGCAAGAAAGAATAAATCATATAGGAAAAGGAATAGAAAGTCATAAGAATTTATAAAATCAACAAAAGGGGAGAAATTAATAAAAACATTTAATACTTCTATTAATGGGCTAAATTTCCAATAAAAAGACATAGGCAAGCAGATGAGTTATAAGACAGGATCTAACTATTTGCTGATAACAAATGCAGGGAACGCACCACACAAATAAGACGCTAATACAACCTGAGCAAATGGAACTAGAAATCAGGCAAGGTTGACTGAATATGTGACAAAATAGATTTCAAACCCAAATTAGTTAAAAAGCATAAAGAAGGTCATGTAATACAAATTAAGGGAACATTTTCTCAAGGAAAAAGTTAATTAAATCTAAACATATTCACTAATACATTTATACATCAAATTCTAAAAAAAAAGTTCTGAATGGTTGAGAAGATGCCAAAAAAGTAAGGGTGGGTTATGGATCATCCCAGCAGCAAACAAAACAAAACAACATCAAAAGAAGAAATACCTGAATTAAATGACATAATGATCCTAACAGAATAGAACATTCTAGCCGAACATTGCAAAATACAAATTCCCAACAACCCATAAAACATTCTCTTAAGATTTTTAGTAGAACAAAAAAATTTAGCAAATACATTAGATATATTTATATCTGATATATAAATATATATAGAATATATAATTTCTATATTCTTTATGAATACAGTGGAATAAAGCTAAAAATCAACAAGATAAAATTTAAAACACAAATCCATGAAGACTAATCTATACACTACTGAATGATGATAAATTAAGAAAGAAATTTTTTCAAATTTCTAGAAGTGCATAAAAGTGAAAACATAACATACTGAGACTTACAATGAAAACAGTACTAATATAAATTCTTATAGCTACAACTGCTACAGTAAAATATAAAAGTTTTCAAATGTATTGCTTAAAGACATATACTCATGTCTTTGAAAAGAAGAATAAGCAAGATCCAAAACTCGTAAGATGGAAAGAAATAAGACATGTCAGAAATTACTTAAATGATAAAATCATTGGATTGGTTTTTCTCAACAAAGCAAATAAGGCTGACAATCAAAACAGACATAGAAAGCTGAAATTAATAAAATTACAAAATAAACAGAAAAGAAATACTAATGAAATTCATTAGGATCTATTTTAAAACTTATCATAAAAGTTATACTCTGCCAAATTTGAAAGTCTAAAAGAAATATATGAATTCTTAAATTCATATAACCTACCATGTTTAAGTCAAGATGAGAAAGTAACTTAATATATCTATAACAATGGAATTAAAGCAATAATGACAGTATCTTCCAACTAAAAATATAGTCAGAATTGATTAACCACTAAATTCTATCAAACCCTTAAAGAACTAACACTAATGTTATTCAAACTGTTGCATAAAAGAAAGAGGAAAGGAACATGTAGAAGATTGAAACTGACCCTTCATTTACAAGCCATACAAAATGTACCAAAGACTTTCATGTAATGCTTTCAAATCTGAAGTAGAGGAAAAAATACCAACATACAAGTGCAAAAAGTTCTAGTCTTGGAAGGCAGAGATAAAGGATTGCCAGAGCAAGCTGGCTAGCTAGACTAGCCGTATCAGCTATCTCTGGGATTGCCTGAGATACTGCCTCAAAGACTGAGGTGGAAGAAAAATAATGAAATTTCCCACTATCAATTCCAGGCTGATGCAAGCACACGCACACAGCTCTGTGAACCTCCCCTCTGTCCATGTGCTCATGCAAACAAACACACGCCACACACGTACATACATACATACATAAATATATATAAGTATGAAAATGAAAAAAACTCTAGCTTTTAAAATATTAATAGCAAATTTAATAAACTAGAAGCCAATAAAGCATTTCCATTTAAAGAATCTAAAACAAACTAGGAATAAATTTAGCTAAATTGGTAAAAGATCTCTCTCGCGTTGGTGAAAGAAATCGAAGAGAACACAAAATAAAGTCTATTATGTTTATCTATAGACTAGAGCAATTAGCATGTTACAGTGTTTACATTACTCAATGCAGTCACCATTAAAATATCAAGTAGAGTGAATGGGAAAATAAGCTCTTAAACTTCCCATCCACAGGTATGTTGAGCAGGAGCAGGCAGGGGAATTACACTCCCTCCTTTGAATATGCACCACAGTGGCCACTGCTATGAATGAAAACAGATGAAAAATCAATAGAACAGGATTTAGAGCATGAAAGTAAGGTCCTGCCTTATAGGCAACTGATTCTGACCAAGCACTGAGAATGTGGTTAAAGAAAGGGCAGTTTTTTCAGTACTAGGTGCTAGAAAATTCAATATCCATGTATAAAAGACTGAACCAGAAACTTTTACTAGTTACATCGGTCAATTCAAAATTGTTTAGAGACTTGAATGTAAGGCTAGAAATAATAAAAGCAATAGAGAAAGAAATAGAAGAAATATTCTGAAGCATTATACATTAAGACTATTTAATAAAAAGACAAACGCCTTGGGAAAAATACTAAAATAGATGAATTATGTGGAAATTAATAGGGCTTCCTCACAAAAGAAATAAAGTGAAGGGACACCTTACAAAATAGGTAAATATATTCAAAAATCCATTGAGAGCTCCACACCCAGAATACAGAAATAACTCACAAAGCTCAACAGTAAAGAAACCTACAGCTTCATGACAAGGTGTCATGTAGCTCAACAAGGACAAACGCTTAGAACATAAACCATAGCCTGTGCATATATCATCCATCAGACAGACCATACCTGTTGCAAAATCTCCATTCACTTTGGCCACATTAACTGGTTAAAATTCATGTTGCTGAATGATGTAATGAATGTTATATTGAAAATTTGTATATTTAAGGGAAAGGTAATTTAATATATCTTCAAAGTGTGCAATTCATCAATAACTTCATATTTTTGTGTAGTCCAGAACATCTGAAAGCAAACTAATTTTTGTCTGCCCTGTTATTCAGAAGCATGGTGTGGACTTTGAAGGATGTGCCACAAACAAACTTTACCAATAAAATTTATATTATTAAGCTTTTAGGAGATTTGACAAATATTTTAATTCCAAATCCTACTGTTTCTTATCTTCATGAAGCTACCAACCATCTGTCCACATTTGTCAAAAAGAATGGTGAGAAATATTAAGTATCTAGTTTCAATAAGACTCATGATGAAAAAAGCTGTTATTTTACTGTTTACATAAATCTCAGCTGTTTTCCCTGGATGGACTGGCACTCCTGGACAGCTCTTGCAGGAACAATTTCAGAAAACACTTAGCAAAAATAACACATGATTGGACAGTGAGTTCTGAATATTAACCAAATAAGAACTAGAACCCTGGACTCCCCCAAGGAGAATGCAGCTGAAACCCTTTGGGATGCTGAGTCACGTGCCCAACAGGAGATGACTGGGGTGAGCTAATCGGTTTATGAACTGAGAATATGACATGGGGAAATCCATAGCTAATATGCTAAAACTCAAGTTAACATGAGAAGTCATTGCTTAGCAGAATATGTTTCTGGGGTCTTACTGTTCTCCATACAGTACCATTGTTAAGAAGCTAGAGGATTTTTATCAACTGGGTAAAAATCTGGCTCTTCCTGAAATGCCCCAAAATACAGGTGAGAAGACATTTCCTAAAGAGGAGTTGACCACCTCAGTGACCTTCCTCCCCATCAAGTGGGATTTCATGATAAAATCAGTGAGGACTGCCAATCTAAGATGCCAATGGTGGAAGCCTAACTTCAGCATTTCAAATGAACTATCTCCACCTGTAACGCTGTTAGAGAATCAACAGCTCTGTGCCACACTACAATTTGAGAGTTGAGTGTCTCTTCTCTTCTAATAGGTAGCATAAACTAATACAATGTTAGACACCATTCATTGAAGGAGACTCGGAATGCACTCTCAGTTCTCATGGATAAATAACATCTTTCATGATGGAAATTACAATATTGTATATTTATTAAATGTCTGATATAACCAGAAATTTAGGAGAAAGAAAGAAGCATATTAGAGAGACATAAGTAGGAAAACAAAAAGCAGGTCTTGGGTGGAGGATCACTAAGCTTGTTAAGTCAGCATGAAAATCCCACAAACATATGGGGCAAAGATGGATAAAGTTATTTATATGTTTATATGTTTAATATATAAAATTATTTATTAATATTATTTATTAATATTATTTATTAAATTAAAACACTAAATATTATTTAATAATTATTAAATAATAAAAATAATTGAAATAAGCAGTTTAAGATTTGGAAAGGTTTATTTTGGCTGTCGTTTGTAGAGATTTCAGCACACGGCTTCTGGATGCAGAACTGTTGGACTGGTGGACGGAGAGGACATCACAGTGAAAGGTCAGGGTTAAGGAAGCTACTCACCCACTTCATGCAGCAGCGCTTGAGGGCCCAGTGTCTCCCCTGTGGCCATGCTGTGATGACCCAACTTTGCTCTAATCTGCCCTACTTCTAGATGGTTCCACCAACTTACTAAAGTACCAGAAATTTGGGATGGCGTTTATGTTCAATAACAGGCAATTGGAGGACTCTTCAGATCAGAACTGTCACCACACTGTTTGTTTCCCAGATTTTACAAGAAAAATTTTTTTCATCAGATGTACCATAAATTATATAACATTACAAATATATTTAGAGGTTTTCATATCAGCACTTCCCACCTTGCATAATCTGGTGGTTTAATGTCAAATAGAGAAATGCTGCATGTCTTTAGGTAGTAATGGAAGGAAATGTCTGAGTAAAAGGAGCTTTGAGCAGTCAGAATCTTTAATTCTAACTAATCTTGGTAGGTTAGTTTTATGTCATTCTTGGAGATGATAAAAGCTGTAGAAATATCTCACATTATTTTCTGAAGTAGACTCAAAAATAAGACTGCAGACACATTCATTTTTCATTTCAAATTGTGAGACGTGTTTTATAACATGAATTCAACCTATTGAACAATTTGTCATAGGAGCATTGATATGTAGAAATATGCCAACAACATTTGATACTGGCTTCTCTGAAGAATAATTCATTTTCTAGTGAGTGGGAAAGAAGTGATGAAAGAAGTCTTAAAGGGGCTGAAGTGAAGGATCAGTACTTATCTTACAAACAAGGAAGTCTTTGCTTCTTGGCTTTATGGCTGAAACCAAGTGTAGTAGCTATTCTTATCAGTTTGACAAAAAGGAAACCAGGATGCTACCACACTATACATACTAGCCAGATTTAATAGATTTATCAATCAAACTGGACTTCTGTTTTGTAGAAGCCTCCAGGAATTTGCATATCGATAGCTATACAACTAAATAAATTAGTATTGTCTTTTGTGTTGGAGTTGACAATGGAAACCCATTACTGTAATTTACTAGCATATTGATATGAAGAGAGCGTAAAATATGTATTAGTTTATGATGTTTCTGTGTCATATTCTTAGCTGCTGGGAGAGAAGGAATTATTGTTCAAAATATATTTCACATGCTTAGAGAAAAACACAGACATATCCATATTATTAGAATTTAAAGGAAGAGACTATGAACATTTCACAAAGAATTATTGCTGAGTTAAGTATTTTCATGTTAGCACAACAAAACAGACCACTTAGTGATAAATATATGTATTAATTATACAGGAAAGTCTAGAAACAGTATTGCAATTTGCCAGAGAATTTAGGAGAAATTTTATGTCATTTTTAAATATCCATTTATATTGGTTTATACTCATTGGCATTTCATAATATACTGATAATTTCAAAATAAATGAAAAATTTAAATAAGAGCTTGATTTAATCATTTATTCCTGGGTAAGAGTTTTACTTATCAACCTAAAGGGAATTTTAGTTTATGTATACTGTAGCTTTCCCAGGTAGATACAATTGCTTGAATTTTCCACGTAAGATATGTGTCTTCTCAGAAGTATGATAAACTTCATCCTATAGTATATGGGAAGCGGTTGAATAAATAAGAATGGAAGTGTGATCCTCCTGAAAAACTCTGGGATAATTCAAACAGTGATTGCAGAGGCTTCGAGATTTCCTCAGACCATCAAGCTGAAAGAGCCCTGTGACCTTGGGAAGTTCGGAAGTTGCTGAAAGGAGGTGGCTAAGAAGACAGCAGCAACTGCTGGGCATGTTCTGATGTCAACCAACTTGTGTGGCAATGTAGACAAACCGAGGAAAACAGCTATTGGGGGAGGAAGAAGATGTGGGAGTTCGGAGTCAGCAGATACTTTAAATCCAGGCCACTGGCCTTATAATATGAAGCATAATGTATTTAAGATTATACAGGTTGATGCTGGTCACAAACTTGTGTTTCTTACAGTATGAGATGAGATATATAAATGCAATCTTACAGAAAAATTGTTATGCTTATTAGGGATGATTTAATTCTATAGGCCTTTAATCAAAAACTACTTGGGTGTGACCCAGAGTTCATCTCAGGTAATCATTATCAGTGCTCTCTAGACTTTCACACTGTAGCTCTGCTTTTGTTGTTCTTAGAACTTGCCACAATATAGTCAGTACTCTTGCATGTTGCAGTGATATACTGTAAGGATATAGTGAATTAAAGCAAATTTTCTGAAACTGTTCATTATTTTTAAATACTTCTAAGAAAGTTTATCACTTACATAACAGTCAGTCACTAAATATCAAAGACACTGATGAATATCTGAGCTAATGTTTATGAGTAAATGAATGAATGAATGATTAAATAATTAATTAAATAAACGATTAGTAGAAGACCCTGTTTTTGAACTTCAGTAACTTAAAATTTAATTGTCAATGCACTTTGTAGATTTTATTCTTTCATATTTTCCCTTCTTTTTCCAATACTGAGGAACTATTTCTTGCTATCTGAGTTAGTCACTGCAGAACTAACCTTCTGAATACAGGATTTGATTATAGAAGCAGTGTGAAGGAGAGTCAAATAATCAAAAAGCGATAAATTCCAGTTTTTAATTTTCACACATGTCTAGATTAGACTATCTAGGACTACTCAGAGTGCATTCTGTAATTGGTGGGAATAATCTACAGCTCTTTAAATATCTCGGTTCAGATTCAATGTGTTTCCAGTTATATACAGTAGACACAATGTAAAATGACTTTTTCCAGACCATCACTATGGACCTAGAACATGGTTTTATCACATCCTCCCACAATGGATGAAGCAAGAATGTCACAGCTGCCCTTGTCCCTAACATAAAAGTGTCAAGATTACATTGGTCACAAAACAGCTGCACAAAGAATAAATGTGTCATAAATAAACATGATTTTATCATTATGGTGATTTCTGAACACAGGAGACTGCTAGCTCCTCCAGTAGACAAGCTTCTTTCCACAGAAAGATGATTGTGGCATTGTAATCCTCTTCAAATGAAGCATGGCTAAGACACATAGTAAGTAAACGATTTTTACGTCGTTGAGTAATCCCGGTGATGCACAACTATATTCTACCTATTGACTGCAGAAAGAAAACAGAACTATGATCAGAGGAAAGTCTCTAAGTTATACTATCCATCAGGTACTCTACCTGCAAGTGCAGGTCACCACTGAGCAGTGCTTAGCTTAGGGCCCAGAACATAGAAGGAGCAAGTACTGATGTCTCTTACCATTGTCTTTACTATGCTCATACTTGCATCTCTAATGTTTTCCTATTGAGGTGCCTGATGAATTGGGCCTGTTTCACTTCAACATTGTGAGTGGATTATGGAGGCTGACATAAATCTTAATTGATGAATTTATATAATTCACATTTTATAACAACCTTTCTACTGCACTTCCAGAAATAACTACTTAAACAGTAGAATAAACCAACAAAGCATATAAACAAATGTGATCAAAGTTATTGCCAAACCAATTGGTGGGCGTTGTTATTATTATTTTATCAAATTTATTTTTAATTTAAAACTTTAGAATGAAGAATATTCATTTCCATAACAAATAGCAGCAAAGAAGCTCAGCTGAATGTTTCTGAGTATTTTAAAATCAATGATAGATTTTTATCAGTTGAGAAACTTTCAAAGTCTTCACTTACTGAGTCAGTGTGTGTTCAATGAGTGTCTATGGTGGATCACACATTTTTAAAATCAAGTATTCTATATTCTTCTTATAGAATTTCTCTGGTTACAGTTGCTAGGGGAACTGTTTTGCTGATCACACTGAGCTTCAGGTGGAGGCCAAGGGCACAAAGTCATTGGTAGGTACTTCTTTCCAACATACGGGTGGAAGGGAGATGTTTTTTGCTGTCATGTAATGGGGCTGTTTTCATTGGAAAGTCAGACAAAAGGACTTTTATAAGTCCTGAGCATGCCTCCTCTGCATTCCTGTACTCCACTCTTGGTTGAAGTTTTTGTGCTTCTACTTTGATGCTCTGATGAAATCTACAACACTGTGTGACATCCAAACATTTTTATGGATGGAGATTAATGGAGCAGAGTTTTGAGGGAACAATTTAATTTGCAACATGTTAATTCAATGTTTTCTGAAAATTTAAATAGCCACAAACAAATCAATAATGTCAAATTAAATAGAAATATTGGAAACTTGATTTTATGGCCAATTAGATGTTTTTTAATATCTAAGCTTGTTTTCCATAAGTTGTAAAGACATTAAATAAAATAAATTGATTATATGTGGAATCATGACTTCAATTTTCATAAGAAATAATTGGATATATGTAATTTGGGGAAAATCCTTTTAAGTTAGACACTTATGGTGAATCTATAATTTCTTGCCCATCTCCCAGGTCAAATGGCCATCATCACTAACAATTAAGGAGTCTATTCTTCTCAAAATATGTTTTCGTTCATTTAAATAAAAAATGTAGCAAAAGGAAATTCTTTAATTATCTTTTAATGAATGGTTATTTTCTGATGCAAAATTGAAGTATTCACAGATGGCTCTGTGAATAGGGTGCTTGCTTGCCAAGGACTAGGAACAAAGTTTGGACCCCCCAGAATATGCAGACACAGAAAGTCAGACACATGTGGGGGCTGATTATACTCACAGAACTTGAGCGGCAATGTTAGATAATCACTGGAAGTTGTTCAGCTAGCTGACTGACGAGTAACCCAGCCTTAACAACCCAAGGAAATAAAAATAGAAGAAGACAACTTTGAGACACTGTGTGCATGAGCATGAGCAACATACACACAAGTGCATTAAGAATTATGTCAACACACACATACACACGCATGCACACACATGCACACATACATATGCGTGCCAAAAAATTAAAGACTTTTTATTACAGAAAATACAAAAATGTTTGGTGGTTACACTTTTAATTTCAGAGGTAATTTAAGTTAAACTTTCTGCTTTGTTCAAAAAACATTGAACATAATTATGTATAATTATGTTTAAGTATCTCCAGAGTAATTGAAGATTGTGCACTTGATACGAGACTATTGAAAGAAAGAAATGGAATTAGACTCTATTATTTCTACACACAGCCTCCACAATCATCCCTCCCTTAGTGACTTACCTGTTAAACATTACAGTTCTAGCCATAGATGGACTAACTGAAATATGTCAGTCATTGATGCAAACACCTGTTTCTTTTGCTGCCATCAATGTTAAATTATTTCTTATATGCATCAATATTTTGTATATTTTCTTATCTCGTATTCATTTTGGTTGCGCTACTATTGAATACTGCTATTATAATTTTAGTGAATAACAAGATAATTGGCCTCATTGTAATATTTTCATACATATACACCTATCTTTGTGCTTTGTTTCATGTTAGTGAATAACAAAATAATGAGCTTCATTGTAATATTTTCATACATTCACACCTTCCTTTATGCTTTGCTCCATCCATTTCATTCCCCCACTCTCTTTCCTTGTATCTTCCCGTCTGTGTTGGTCTCTTCCTACTCCCAGATAATCCCTATTCTGTTTTCATGCCAAAAATTGTGTGTATCTTATATGACCACACACATATAAAATGTGAAAAATCTACATTCTCCACATGAAACAAACAAGTGATATTTTGTTATTCTCATTATGTCTTTCTTCACTTTCTCCCTCTTATCAGATTCTAATTATTTATTATAGTTTAACATGATTAACATTTTGTCACATTTGTGCAAATTTTTATATAGTCCAGTTTTATTATGAACTAATAATAGAATTACTCTCTTTAATCAAATATTCATTTAGGGTCAGCTATTTTCATAACAGAAATAAGGAGATTAATGATTAAAGCAGATAGGAATATATCTACAGTTCTCCCTTTCAATATATCGAATTGTGGTTTTGTACTTCACTAATCTTCTATTGCAGTAGGGTGCATCTTGGTTGATTGCAAAGAGTTTTTCTTATCTAAAGGTATAATAAGAAGTGTTTAGATGGTAGTTTACTATCAAGTATTTGTGATTAACACTAAGATACTTACTCCTATCTGGTAACTAGTTTCTCTCCCTACCCTTTTATTTGGATAGATTTACAGTACCAGACATATATTCCCTGAAAATAATGGCGGAGGGTGCTTAGAACCTATTTAGAAAATAATGGGCCTGTCATAGTTAAGCACAGGTGTCAACTTGACTCTTGAGGGTTTGGGCTCTGGGCACAGTTGTGGAGAGTTGATGGTTGAGTTAAGCCCAGAACAAACCTGAAGGAGATTGTCTAGCTGGTGGGGAAGACCCAGCCCATGGTGGGTGGGATTAGGCCCTGGATAAATCACAGAGAGCTGGTTGAGAGAGTTGGCATCCTTCTGTATACTTGGCCAGACATGCTGGTCTGGCAAGTAAGGATTGTCCATCTCTCAGCTGTTATGGTGGCCAGTTCCCTCAGCCCTGGTGTTGGTGTGTGTTCTCCTGTCAAGCTGGAGTATGAATTGTAACCGGACTATCATAAGAAAGTAAACTCCTTGTTCCCTTAAGCTGTGTGATGGTCATTTATCAGCAACTATGCAGGCAAACTGCTACAGGGCCTTACATATTACTGCGCTGGATTCTCCTTGCCAGAGCTGCCATGGCTTGTGGCATTCATAGCCAACTGAAGCCCTGGATCATTTTTTTCCCTAACCATGTGCCTTTTTTTTTTCCTCTTTGCTCCCTTAACCTTTACTAAGTCCTATCCCCTTTCTTCTCTGCCACTTATGGCTTTTTTTTCCATAATTGCCTTATTTATCTACTTTTCTGCATTCTTTTGTTTCCATTCTTTTGAGATCTTCCTCTACCCCGCAGACTTATGCACCTTTGTAGTTTGTGGGTATTACAGAAGCTTCCCTTTGGGTATATGATTCTGAAGTGGGGTAAATGCTCCCACTTATAAGGGAGAACTGTTTCTCCACATCTGGAATAGTTAGGTTGGTATAATTTCTTACAACTCCTTCCATTTTTTATATGTATAGCTGAATAGTATTCCATTTTGCATAGGTACCAGATTTTCATCATCCATTTGCCTACTGTTGGAAATTTCTTTGCTGTTATAAACATAGTTGCAATGAACATGGATGTTTTGTATGACTTTTACATTAGTGGTTCATTGCTTGCTAGTTGATTTGGCATTATTTTTCCCTTCTATTCTCTTCAGTGTGCTTATTATTTTGTTCAGTGTTGAATATTTTTCTAGTATCTTCTGAAGATCTTGTATGGTAGTCATGTAGGTCTTCATTTCATTTTTATCGTGAAAGATTCTTCTTCTGCATTTAATTATAACTGATATTTTAGCTGGTTATAAGGGCCTGGCCTGGCACTGTTCATGACTTGAAGGGGCATACTTCAAGCTCGTCTTGTTTTTACAGTGTCTAATGAAAAGTCGGATGTCACCAGTACACTGCATTATGGTTGACCACTGTTGTCCATTTCATTGTTTTTCTACTTCCCTGGGTTTGAACCTGTCAGCATGTTGACATCCTCTTCCTCTGTTGTAGAAGATTTCTAGACTGAGTGTTAAGCGTTCTTCAAAATTATGGGTACAATAGCAGCTATATACAGAGCAGTTTGGTATATTGTCTTCCTATCTATAAGTTCATTGAATGTTTTTCCCTATTGATGTATTTTCTTCCCCTTTTTAGGTTCTTGTTCTAGTTAACAGTAACGAATGTGTTCTATTCTGACAAATGGGTCATGAGTCCAATGAGAAAGCTGTTGGTTGTCTTCTTGATACTCGTGCCACTATTACACTGGTTACACCTATTGTTGCAATTTTTATTGTAACTTGA
The DNA here is from genome assembly GCA_023101885.1 of Typhlomys cinereus. Taxonomy (NCBI): domain Eukaryota; kingdom Metazoa; phylum Chordata; class Mammalia; order Rodentia; family Platacanthomyidae; genus Typhlomys; species Typhlomys cinereus. The sequence continues at coordinate 2,462,786 of JALPQD010000301.1, read as the reverse complement.
AGATCTAATGAGTTGATGAGGCCTGTGATTATTTCTCTCCCCCAGTAGCTTCTACAGTGTTTCTTGGTACTGTGTAAGCTAAACGCAAGGAGGAAGTTCTCAGGCTAGTCGTAGTTAATGTATTTTACCCATCTTCTGTGATCCTTACACGTTGCATCTTTAGTAATAGAGTCTTATTGATAGTTTTTTTGAGAGCAAACAAAAGCAATAGCAAAAGACTATAATGTTTGGAGGTCTTTGAGACCTCTATGACCAACACTTTATTGTCACGATCCTGTTATTTCTAGTAAATTTTTGTTACTGGGTTCACGTTAGGGTTTTTTTTATATCTTATTAGCAAGGTTCACCCAGAATCAGGCTAATCTAACCATTCCCCATCCTGGCTTTGGGAACCTCATGGAAAAGAGGGCAGTGAGATTGTAAGAATGTAAATATGGGAAGGTTCACTGCTGGACAAGACATTCCATTCAAGTCAGGACTGCTGCATCTAGGAACTCACTGCTATGAAACTTGTCCTTACCAGACATGCATAATGAATGATATACCAACATGCTCCTGTAGACTACAGAGGAACTCAAGAGAGATAAGAACATACAGTGGAAATCTTGGGGACTAAAGTCGGATAATTAAAGGGAAATACTCTTTTCAGTGGGGTGGCCCAAGGAGGGGCAATTTGGTATACCTCAATGGTTTGAGCCCCCACAAGAGTAGACAAGCCAGAGGGAACACTGGAATCTATAGAAGTGGCCAGGAAGGAGGGTAGGAGAGGATGGGATGGATTGATGAAGGGAACAGAGAGAGATGGGTGAGAAGAGGGTAGAGGGTAGCAGGGATAAGTAATCAGTATGCTTGTAAAAACAAAAAAAAAATAAAATAATAAAAAAGAAAAGTCAGATGTCACTCTGATAGGCTTGCCTTTAAATATGGCTTGATTTTTCTCTCTTGTAGCTCTCAAAACTTTCTCTTTATCCTGCGCCTCCAGGGTTTCAACTGTTATTTACTGTGGGTTCATTTAAAAGTTGGTGTTTTTTAGTTGGAATCATATTTTTCCTGGATATTAGTGTATTTTGTGGTTTTATGACATGATTTGGTCATCTTGTATTATGTCTATGGTTGTTCTCTTTTGTATTTGTTTCTGGCTCAAATTTTAGTCATATGAGGTTGCCTGACTTTGATGGTTGTTAGGACTACTTCCCTGGATTTGAATGGGTGGTGTTTTTAATGGTTAGTCTAAGGTTATTTGGTGCCATTTTGTGGAGATGATAGATTCAATGTACTTGAGATGTGTTAAGTCCAGTCCTGGTGAAAGGGTTTATGATCTAATTTTAGTTAAGAATTTTAATATTGGGAGTCAGGTTTGGTGGGTGCAGTTTGGCTTAAATGTCAGAACAGCTTCAGGAGGATAGGATAATATGTGTGTAAGAGACTGGGAGGTTAGAGTTGAGGAAGTGATGGACAGCTTTGAGGGTCTATTAGGGGTATGCAAGAGTGAAGGAATAAGAATTAATGAAGGGGGTACATGGGGTGTGCATACAATGTATGGAAATTTTAAGGAGGAGTTACCATCACCTGAGAATAAATGGAAAATAAAGTGGGTTGCTTATTTCTGGTTAGATAATAAGTGTATCCTTCTTGTGCAGTGTGGTTCTAGGTGTCTTTGGTTGAATAGTGTCACTTAGAAGCCTTAGGCTTCTGTAGTGCCTAGTAGAAACCTGGAGTTTTTAATGATTAGCAGTGAGGAGCGGGGAGAGAGATGGAAAGATGCCAAAGGATTTCCACTGAACCCAAGCACCACAAAATCCCTGTGTGAAAGATTTTGACTTCCACTTCCCTTTTCTTTACAAAAGCACTGGGACTGTTTATTCATGCTGCAGTGGTGCTTTGTGTGCACTAGGGGGATTTGAACTCAAGTCCTCATGCTTTCACAGCAAGTACATGCTCCAGTAATTCATCCCCCCTCTTTAGTCTCTGTCTTCTCATTCAACACAAATACCCACTTAGGGTCAAGGCCATCTCCTATGGCTGCCTCTGCTTTTTGGCTATTCAAGGCCCATCTGCTCATGCTTCACCCACATTCACAGTCATTAAAGCTTCCTTAGGGAAAAGACACAGCACTGCGCACTGCAAGAGGTCCTCATGTGGATTGTCATGGGAAGACAACACCAGATTTCAGGGAAAAATTGCCCTAATAAAACTCTGGTCTCTTTGGGGTAATATTTAAAATGAGAGACATTTTGTAACCCTGTAAAATACATAGGGAATATAACATTCCACTGTACACAAAAAAAGAAGGCGAATTCTTTAATCAAATAAAAGAGTATTATAAAATAAAAAAAAAAAACTCTGGTCTTAAAAAATGGTTAGAACTAGATTTGAAGACTGAGACTGTGAGGAGTACAAGATTCTACTTCAACATTTCTGGTGAAAATATAGGTGCCTGCTATTATACATATAGAAATGCATGCAGTAGGTATTACAGATGAGGAAATAACAGAATCTAGTGCTTGGCTGTGAAAGAAGATGAAGGAATAGAAAGCATTGCTATTGTAGTCATAGTTCTCACACATAGTTACTGTGAAATGAGTAATTTTCTTGTTTGGAAGAGATGAGGTAGGTGGACATGGCCCCAGGATCTTTAGCCTGTAATTAAATGACCAATAATCTAGTAATTAAATTACCAATGTCTAGAAATCAAATTACCAATATGTACTTGAAAGTCAATAAAGTTGAAATGGGATTTTCTGAAAGAATATTTTATTTGGAAAATAGCAAAAAAGGGAAAATAAAAAGGTCGGTCCTAAATCTCAGCAGTATGTTTTTATATTATTTTTCATTTTACAGATGTACAAATGACATATTTGCAATCAATGTGTTCCATAAAATAGTAATGTCCAATATATAACTTTATCGATACCTCTCAGGGAGAGTTTTAAAATAAGTTGATTGCATGTGCCTTGTGATCAGTAGAGCAGAGAAATGTAGTTACTCTTTTTTACAGCTCTCTGGTTAAGCATAAAGTGAACTCTTTTTTTTTTCCCCTTGTCAGTCAGTGTCTCTGTTCTGTTATCCATCATTCAAACTAAATCACAGTAGTTTTCTGGCACTTTAGACTATAATACAATAAGTATAAAGTTGCCTTTCTTCTGTTGATATTCTTCTATTGCACAATTAATACTTTATTTATTTTTAACATTTTATTTTATTTTTTTTAATCTATATATTTGGCTTTAAAAGATTTTTTTTTATTTCAGCTCATACAAACTTATTAGGTACACCAGTTCCCTCCCTCCCTCCTCCTCCCCCCGTACCCCCTGGTCCCCCTCCCCACCCCTCTCCCTCCCCATCCCCCAGTGCCTCCCACCCCAATTCCCAGAGAGTCCTTTCTTGTGCATGTCTGATTTTCCTCTGGGCCCTTCTCTCCGATGACGTACAAGGACCCAGTGGCCTTTCCCGAACCCTTTCCCGTGTTCCCCTTAGGTATAGGAACACTGCTGTGGCTGCCAATCCTTTGCCTCCAAGGATCTTGGTGCCTTTAGCAGATGCTAGACTTTGTGAGGTCAACAGTGTGTTGGACAATGCGCAGGGCATGCAAAGTCCAATTATGATTGCTTCAGCCCTAACTAGTACAGAGTATCTTACATATCATTGCTCCTCCCATTCTTTTGCTCTTACACTCTTACCGCCCCCTCTTCCGCAAATTTCCCTGAGCTTCAAGATGGGGAGAGACTAAGCTGGCCTAGTGGTTGATATAGAGTCTCTGAAGTTCTGGATTGTGGTTTGTTGATTTTCTTTTGCAGTTTTGCTGCTCCTGCAATGCCCTTCACTCCATCCTGGTGGGCATTGTATGTTACCCCCTGGCCAGAGACAAAAAGCTGTTAGAGTCTTGTGATAAAAGCACATTCAGGGGCTGGAGAGGTGGCTCAGGGGTTAAGCCTCCGCCTTGCAGGCGGAAGGTCCTGAGTTCGGATCCCAGATCCCACATATAGACGCCAGGCGGAAGCGGGGGCGGCCTGCGCTTCTGGTCCTGGTAGGGCGGAGCCTGTGAATCCCGGGGCAGAAGGAGGTGGAGGCGTCCATGGTGGTTCGCGAATTCGTCCGTGATTCTACACATACTCAGACACACACACACAGACACACACGCGTGCACGCACATACACACACACATACACATGCATATGCACACAGTTGAATAAATAATAATAATAATAAAAAATTTAAAAAAATTATAAAAAAAAAGCACATTCAAAGGTAGATGTAATTAAAGTGGGAAACCACAGTGAGGGAGGGGTCTATCACCCATTTGCAAAATTGTTACTTTTTATCTGCCAGACTATATGCCCTCCTCTTCTGGTGAGATCACTCCCCCTCAGTAGTAAATGATCAGGAACAAAAGTCTGTGAACTTAATCAGATGTCTCATTACTTATTTGGGTCCTTGGTGGAGGCCTATTTTCCCTGCTGTAACATGGTCCCTTCTCTCCTTCTTTCTGGTGTGGCCCTCCTACCCCATCCCTCCTGTTCATAATCCTTGGAATTACTGTCTCTAGGTGGGCTGGGTGGGTTTGGTACTAGGAGCCACCTATTAGGGAGTACATACGGTGCTTAATTTTCTGGGTCTGGGATACTTCACTTAATATAATTGTTTCTAATGACATTCATTTCCCGGCAAATTCCAGTAATTCATCATTTTTGATGGCTGAGTAGTACTCCATTGTATAGATGTACCACTGTTTCCTTATCCACTCGTCAACTGTTGGACATTTGGGCTGATTCCATGACTTTGCTATTGTAAACAGTGCTGCTATGAACATGGTCACACTTGTGTTATCGAGGTGAACCTCTGCTGTATGGGGGGTTATTCCCAAAAGTGGAATAGCAGAGTCATATGGCATTTCAATCTTTAATTTCTTTAAGAATCTCCAGACGGCTCACCAGAGTGGCTGTATGAGCCTGCATTCCCACCAGCAATGTAGGAGAGTTCCCCTCTCTCCACATCCTCTCCAGCATTTGTCGTTGTTAGTATTGTGGATTTTTGCCATCCTGACTGGGGTGAGATGATATCTCAGGGAAGTTTTGATTTGCATTTCCCTGATGGCTAAAGAAGTGGAGCATTTTTTAAGATATTTGTTAGACATTTTAATTTCATCCCTGGTAAAGTTTCTTTTAAGTTCCAGGGCCAATTTTTTAATTGGGCCATTGGTTTCCTTGGTGTTTAGTTTTCTAAGTTCTTTGTGCACTCTGGACAATAGAGCTCTATCAGATATGTGGTTAGTGAAGATTTTCTCCCATTCTGTGGGTTGCCTTTGAGCTCGCGTTACAATCTCTTTATCTGAACAGAAGCTCTTTAATTTCGCAAGATCTCAACTGTTGAGAGTTGGTAGCAGTGACTGTGCCATTGGATGTCTGTTTAGGAACTGTTGGCCTAGCCCAATCAGCTCGAGGGAGTTCCCTATCCTTTCAACTATAGTTTTTAAAGTCTCTGGCCTGATATCAAGGTCCTTGATCCATTTGGAATTAAGTCTTGTACATGGTGACAAGTACGGGTCCAGCTTTAATCTTCTGCATGTGGAGATCCAGTTTTGCCAGCACCATTTGTTGAAGATGCTGTTCTTTTTCCATTGGATTCTTTGGGCCCCTTTGTCAAAGACCAAATGGCTGTAACTTTGTGGCCTTATATCTGGGTCTTCAATCCTTATCCATTGATCTGTGTGTCTATTTTGGAGCCAGTACCAGGCTGTCTTTACAACTATGGATTTGTAGTATAGACTAAGGTTTGGTATGGTTATACCTCCAGCTGTGTTTTTGTTACTCAGGATTGTTTTTGCTATCCTGGGTCGTTTGTGCCTCCATATGAACTTTGAGATTGTTTGGTCAACTTCTTTGAAGAATTGCTTTGGGATTTTGATTGATATAGCATTGAATCTGTATATTGCCTTTGGTAGGATGGTCATTTTCACGATGTTGATTCTGCCAATCCAGGAACAAGGGAGGTCTTTCCACCTTCTTTTGTCTTCTGCAATTTCTTTCTTTAGGGTTTTAAAGTTTTCATTGTAAAGGTCTTTTACCTCCTTAGTTAGGTTTATACCAAGGTATTTCATTTTTTTAGGGGCTATAATAAAAAACATTTTATTTTTAAAGGAAAATTCTATGCCTAATTCTTCAAGTTCAGCATAAACTGCACATATGTGAGGTCTATTTACAAGAACATACATGGGCCCAATCTTGTCACATGACTAATTTAAATCTAAAGCTTAGCCTTTGCACCATTTCTTCCCTTCTGCAGTCTGAATACATTTAGAAGCTTAAAATGCAACATGGTGTAAGGAGCGCCAGATGTTTACAGTCAACATTGTATGCATCTGTTTCCAAACTCCTGTAAGATGGAAAAGCTATCACTACAGCTGATGTCCTCCTAAAAGCCAGAGAAAGTAGACAAGATATTTTTGGGATATTCACCAGATAACACAAGGAAACACTCTTCTCTTTTACCTGGTTTGATTCACCTAAGTGTAAAATAAAACATTGTATTTTAAATGATTTGCATTAATTCACCAGGGCAGGCACAGAGATCTTAAAAGGCATCACAGCTCCCTGAGAGACTATCAAGGATCATCACAGGGCAGGGGAATGATTTCCTCAATGGTATAGACCCTGATATATTTAGTATGCTCTAGCAAGGATCAGATTCAGATTAGTACATGTTGCACAGGTGAAATGCAATGGGCTGAATATTCAAGATCACAGGAGAGTGTGAGGAACACAAGTCGGGGGAGAGGAGAGTTTGTAACAGGAAAAGGAGAGGTGATGAGATTGGATAACAAGGGCTAAAAATCACATGGGTTCACTGTATTTATGTATGAAATTCCAAAATAACAAAAAAGAAATTATAAATGTCTTTCATAAGACATGTCAGAGGATTTATGCTGGAATGGCTTGTTCTCCTTCTTTTGTATTAGTGAGTTTTTGTCATTTCAAAACTTTTATTTCATTTAGATTATATAAGCATCCTTTCTGTGTAAGCAAAATCTTTCCATTTTTCATTCATTGTTAAATTCAAATACTCACTGGGTTTTCCTCTCCCTCTAGCCCTAGATGTGAAGAGCAGGCTCAGCTTGTCTAGCTGTTTTTCTTCTTTGTCAGCTCCAAGTCAATTAAAAGTGCTCAAAGCTTCCTGGGGACCCATGTAGCAATAATCCTGCTCTGACTTTAATCCAATTTCAATGACTTTTCCTGCAGTTGACAGTAATATAGCCCTCATGATGACCAATTAGGTATTCCACATAAAAAATCACAGCTGCTTCAGTGGAGAAAATGATTACTGTAACATCTGGTGGTATACTGATAAGGTTATCAAACAGGAAGCTCAATCTTGGATATCAGCTGCTCTTTATTCCAGCATCTTTCAACTCCCAGAGAACTAATAATTCTAGGACATATGCAGGATGAGTCAGCTGAAAGCAAATGAAAAATCCAACTGCACAACAGTAATTCATTTTGAACATGTTGAAAAGTCTGGAAAAATGTCATTTTACCATGAGATTAACTTTTTCCCACTGTTCAATATTACATCAGTCAGAAATTTATAGAATTACATTAGACATTTCTTAAAATACACCGGAGAGTATTATTTGATCTGGGTAGCTAATGTAATGATACCCATAAAGACGGTATCAGAACAAATGAATGTCACCAGTAGTACAGTCTATTGCTTATCTTTATTGGGATATTTTTAATTTTCAGGGAAAGACAAGTCGATTTAAATTAGGATCTATACATTTGACTATGAAAGAAAAGGTGTGTTACAATGAAAACTCTACAAAAGTTAAAATGTTACCAAAAACATTCAATAATATATTCATGGGCAAGTAGAAGCATTCTTATACAAGGCAAGAAATAGCACATCAAAAGGGTTTGGGAGATGGCTCAGCAGATAAGTCACCTTGAGGATGAGTCTCCACTTCAATCCCCAAAATTTAATTAAAGCAGAACCGAGGGGATGGCCGCCTGAAATCTCAGCACTGGGAACACAAATGCACAGAATTCCCAGGGTTGGTAAGTGAGTAAGCTTAGACAATTTGAACACTGGGTTCAACTGGAATATCCTACCTTAGCAATGACAGTAGAGAAGGATTGGAGAAGACACTCATTGTCATTCAGGGCCTCCACAAACACACATGTACATATGTGCATATTCACTTATACCTAGCATGCCCTCACACACATGCCTAAAAAAGAGAAAAAGAAACATGATGAAATAATTTAATTTGCAATATAACACAGAGGCAAAACACTTGTCTAACAAGTGTAAGGCCATGAATTGTTCACTTGTAAAATACAAGAAGTCAGTGGATCCTTGAAAAGCCAATGGATATACAACATATGCACATTTGAATCTTCATAGAGCTAACTCCATTCATTGTTATTTGCTTCCAATCCTGCAAGACAGTATTCACAACAGAAGGAAAGATATTAGAACTTTACACAGATAAGATGCAAATTACAAATACTAAGAAGTAAAAAAATCATAGATAGATGATAGTAGGTAAGCATATAGTTGATAGATGACCCTCTAGACTGATGACATTTTAAAAAAATGTTAAAATTAAAGTTCATAGGGTCGTAATTAGCTGATAATTTCATTCTGAAATTGTGATATTGTAAATCTTACATACTATGAAGAAATATTTGTACTGTCTCATAATTAAAATATGAGTAACTAGTAACTAAGAAAATCTATCCCTCAATCATAAAAGTCACATTTGTGTTTAAGGAGAAGCTTACATGATCATTCATATTTAAAAATAATTTGAAAAACTATACTAAGTATGTGCCTGGGATGATGCATGGATGTGTATCTGTTTATGGTTACTTTTTTGGTATGTAGATAGACTGAGAATTTTACAGTTTATGTCAGAATTCTCCAGGTGTGTCATTTAGCTTCAAGAATATGTACAATATTCATTTGTATTTGAATACATTTAAAATCTAATACATTTTGAATATGCATGTCCGTGTGTGTGTGTGTGTGTGTGTGTGTGTGTGTATGTGTGTGTGTGTGTGTGTCTGTGTCTGTGTCAATGTAGATAAGAGGGCACTTAGAGTATGTGTAAATGTAGAGGCTAAACAGTAACTCCTCAGGATCTCAGGATCATTCTGGAATACTTTAGCTCCTTGTTCTTTTACTATGGACGTACCCAGACTCTGCCTTCCAGGGCTGGAATTGCAGGTAGCCATCATTCTGCTCTTCATTTTTATATAGGATTTCAGAATACAAACTTTGGTCTTTTTGTTTGCAAGTCAAAGGTTTTAACCCTTGAGCAATCTCCCTAGCTCAGAATCTGATACACTTTTAGTGGACATGCATTTGTATGCAAAGGTATAATACATGCTAAAGAGCACCAAACACTTTGCCGAAGAATTGGTAATGAGAAATATGGCTGCTACAACCTTAGTGTTTGTCAATGGTCTTAACAGTGTAGGCCATAAACTTTCATTTTATGCAAGGAAGTACATCTATTTAGGCAACATCATATATGCTCACATAATGTTTTTTCATAATTCTAATGCTTTTAAAGTGTACATTAGTGTGAGACAATATCACCGAAGGAAGCATGGGAGAAAAGGATGGGAGCAGGAAGGGATGGGAGTAAGGAAGGTAGGGATGCAACGAGAGAAAGAAGAAGGGTTGCAGCATCTCCCTGAATTCCTGCCAGACAGGTTTGATATGAATTTGAGGCCATCCCAAGCCAAATAGTAACATACTATCTCAAAAGGAAAAAAGTTAGACAAAGAAAATATTTTTAAAGATTATTTAATTTTATAATCTGCAATATATGTTTGAGTTTCATTGTACATATGTACATATGACATATGCAGAAAGTTATATCAACTTATTTTGGTCATCTAGAAAAGAACACAAAAGATTTCAGTTGTTTTTGGTATTGCTTAGCATTCCCTATTTGTTACACTCATATTTTATGGATATTAGCAAATGTCTTAGAAGTAAAATGAATCTTTCTCATTTCTTCCAACTTTAAATTTAGGTAATGATATAATGCAATCCAGTTTTCTGAAAAATTTAGTTATCACTATAGCATTTTAGTTACCTAAAAAATGTGGTGAATGTCCTATGTACAAACGAACAGCAACTTGTCCTGAGATGTACCAGACCTTTCTACAGGGCCCAGGCAAGCACCTGGAGGACTTGCATGTACGAGGGTTAATAATTTGAAACCTTATGTGAATTTTACTGCATAAGATAAAAACTGTTTGCTTCAAACGCCACAAACAGAGCTCTGTAAGACACAGAAATCTGGTGCTATTTTTTGTAACTGAAATGTAACACTATGTTTCAGCAAAATTTACAAAGAAGGGGAAATTTAAGGCAAAATTTTCAATGTGATGCATTCAGTTCTCTCAAACTCTCTAATTACTTGATTTCAAAACAAGCTCTGAAATCACTGTTATCAGCTATTCATTTTTATAAAATAAAATTCTAACAAACTACTAAATGATTCAAAAAGACTAACCTAAAATTTATTTTATATGTTTAAGTTGTAGACACATCAATTTGCAAGCTAGAGTCAATGGCAAAATACAATATCACATGCTAAGAAAATTAACATGGTTTTCCTAAAGTTGGTTATCACTCACCTAAATTGACTAGCTTTATAAATGGCATAATATGTTCAGAAATGCTTCCAAGAACACTTAAATAAAAATCTTTGTGGATGATCCAAGTCAATGTTTCTAGGATTTTCCCCACATCAGTGCAATCACTTGGCCAATTTGAAGCTCCCTGCGCATCTAGTTCACATGAAACTGAAGTTTGGGTTTTGGCTGACATCTGCTAAGACAAGGAAAATTATCATATATGGAATACTCAAGTTGTAAGAGGGCATGAGGTCAAAGTTTTAGCTCTTCCAATAACAAGTAAATTACAGATGTAGGTCACTATATCTCTGCCAAGGAACTACTATTGTCTATATGAAATTGAGGTTCAAGAAAGATTACTTTCCATTCAAGACCATGAACTCCAGCACTAGCGCACCGGAAACAACCTTCACAGAGAGCTATGTTGCTGTTTCTACGAAGTGTGCGCTCTCTCTCCCACTCAGGAAGCTTTGCCTATTGTCCCACTCTATGCTAAAACTTTTCAACACAAATCATCACTTGTCAGAATCAAGACTCATTTAAGACTCAAGACTTTCTATATATATTTTTTAATTCTTAAGGAGCACTGTTTGCCATTCGTTTTTGTCATATGTATTCGTTTTTCTAAACCTCAGGAATAATCTGAGCCTATCCTCCATGACAACAAATGGAAGGCCCTCTGTCATATATGCCGAAGTCGCACCTTTGATTGATTGTCTAATCTCTTAGGTTAGCACAATATTGACTGTGTCTCAAGCATACACATAAAAATAGTTGAGCCTCCATGACCCACATAGCTCCTGGGGACCAATTATTTTATTTTTTATTTCATTCTTTTTGCACACACACACATATGCACACACATGCACACACACACATGCACACACACATGCACACACACACGCACACACACACGCACACACACATGCACACACACATGCACACACACATGCACACATGCACACACACATGCACACACATACACACATGCACACACATACACACACACGCACACACACACACACACATACATGCACACACACACGCACACACACAAACACACATGCACACACACACATGCACACACACATGCACACACACATGCGCACACACACATGCACACACACGCACACACACGTGCACACACACATGCACACACACATGCACACACATGCACACACATGCACACATGCACACACACGCACACACACACGCGTGCACACACATATGCACACACATGCACACACACATGCACACACACATGCACACACACATGCACACACGCACACACACATGCACACACGCACACACACACGCACACACGCACACGCACACATGCACACACATACACACACACATGCACACACACATGCACACACACACACACACACACACACGCACACACACACATACAAGTCTCTGCTGTTTCTGCTTCGTGGTTTTATGTGGGACCAGGATCTTCTGTTTGGGAGACAGAGTCTTAACCCTTGAGACACCTCTCTGGCTCCCTGAGAAACAATTTCTTGAGTGAATCATGAGTCTTAAGTTTTGAAATCAAATGAGCATAGCTGTTTTATCTTTATAACTAAACTTTGCATTTTGAGATTATTGTAAATTTAAGTTATAGTTAGGGGAAGTAATGCATTATCTCTTTTACCAGTGTACACAATGGTAATACCTTAGAAAACAATATAGCATTATTATAATTAGTATATTGAAATACATGCATCCAAGTGTGGATCAGTTCCACCTCTACTATCATTTCCCCCTTGCCACAATTCTACCAGCTCCAGCCCTTTTGCCTGGAAAAGTATTAAGCTAGTCTCCATTGTGATACTTTTAATATTTTCAATGGTTCTTGAAAAAGAAAATTTTTTTTTCTGTTGTTCAGTAGAGTGTTTTTACTTGCAGTAATATATAGAAAAATTACTTGTGGGTTCAAATCTATCTATGTGCTAAATTTCCATATATAATAGTTACATCAATTGTTGAGAGTAGACAAAGCCGCTGGTTATAAATTTGAATTGAGTCATACATAAAATTGAATGACACCCTTCCATTTGTAATTACATGGATGAGACTGGAGATCATAGTATCAATTGACATGTGAGGTCCAGAAACAACACCACAGGATTTTATTCATGTGTGGAATCTAAATCTCAGGAGAGGTGAGAGTAGAAATCACATCCAGAAGTCAGGAAGAGTGGAGGCACTGAGGGTGGACCTCAGTCAAGGTTAAGTTATTGCTAAATAAGAAGGGCTGGGGCCATTGCTCAATATGGTGGCTTCAGACCATAACTGTGCCCTTTGTATTCAGAAATCCACAAGCTGTAATTTTGAAAGCTTCTATCACAAGAATGGGTAAATTTGTGAGGAGGTAAATATACTGTTCACAATTTAAGAATTACACAGTGAATTTAGCTATCGAACATATTTAATAACCCATTTATAGGTAAAGTTTTGTGGACTTTTTCATTTTAAAAAGCAAATGTATAAATAAATTCTGCTTGATTTACCTTTTTACATTTACCAATGTTTACAAAAGGCAACATGAGGATCTATTTTGTCTTTAAATTGCTTTTGGTTTGTTTTCTTGATAAAGAGATTCCTGGGTAGCCCCGGTTTGCCTGTAAATCTCAGTCTTGCTGTCTTAGTACCCTCAGTACTGACATCACAAGTCATCCTGACCACCGCATCTAGGTTGTGTCTGTGTGTAACATTGCATATATATATATATATATATATATATATCTGAGTACATTGATCATGCATCATCATGTGATGCTATTTTGTGTTTAGAAATTTTCCACAATGTCTTCTTTTAAATATTGCATATCCATTTTTATTATTTCTTTTAAGTGTTTCCAAAGCATGTCTTTCCATTTTAATTCTGATATATATAATCATATTTCAAGTGAATTATTTCTTGCTGGAAGTCATATTGACATTTAAATGAATCTGTAGCATTACTTTAAATGCATTCAAGAGGATCTAAACACTAGCTGCATTTTGGGTAGATGGAACAGGTGTATTCTAACCACCAAGCCCTTTATGTGTGCTTGTGCCCATTAGCTCTTTTTTATAAAGTTCATTTATGTGTATTCCTTTGGTATTTCTTACATAAATAAAATTATTTTCATTCCATATTTTGCAATGAGAATCCCCTGCTCTTCTCCATTACAAAACTTCTTCCCCACCTGTCTCCTTCCTGCTCTCTTGTCCTTTCGTGTGTTTGGCCAATTAAATTTTATCTGTGTTGCCGCTAATGGCACGTATGTGGACACTAGTTGGAACTGGAGTGATGTATCAGTGATTGTACCAATGGATAAAGTCACTTCTCTCCTAAGCCTCCATCTAATATTAACCCTTATTAATCTCTTGCCTCTTGAGATCATTTTCTTTCCATAGTGAAATGTTGATAGGCCAAATCATGCAGGTCTAGTGGAAATGCACACAGCTGCAGTGAGTTCAAGGATGCAGAAGCTTTGTCATGCCAGAAGATGCCATGTGATCACACCTCCACTGACCTTCAGGCTCTTGCATTCTCACATCTTTTTAAGGTTCCCTGAGCCCTGGGTTGTGGGGTAGCTTGAATGTCTTCAGGTCTGAGAAGATCATAATCCCTTATTCATTGCATTGAGATTCTCTGTTTGAACCATTTGACATTGTTAAAGGAAGCTTCTGAGTCAAGTACTAAGCACTCCTCCAATCCATGGGTATAATAACAAATGATTAGAAGGCAATTTGTTATCGAATCCTTGAACCTAAACCTTACTCATTCTCCCTTTAGGCACTATGGTCACCATTCACAAATTCTTGACCTCTTTTACAATATCAGAAATTTGTTTCATGCTTAGAGCAGACAGACTTTCAATTCAATCAGAGGTCAGTTGGTTTCCCCCATAACATTCACGCCATGATTACATTAATGGCCACTCTTGCCAGGGTGTTTGTTGTGGCTTGCAGCTTTTTCAGCTTGATGGTACTGTTGATTGCTCGTCTCTCCCAGTGGCTTGCATATTACTTTCTACTATGGAAACTGGTCAATAAGGAGACAGGTTACAGACAAGTTCCAGCATATTTTATCCACATTCCATGATTATTATGTATAGGACGTCAGCAACAGGACCTTACTGTATCACAGTCTGGTGGACAATTAAGAGAAATGGCAAAATCTATGTTGTTTGGGAGTCTCTGAGACCTCTCTGATCAATGTGCATTTTTACCATATTTGTAAAAAAGTCTGTTTTCTGTAGATGTGTCGGTCATTCAAGTCCTCAATTCTAATCCTTTATCAGTATGAGTTTGTGTTTGTATGTTGTGTGTGCACACGCGCGCATGCACGCACGTGTGTAAAAGTACCAAAGGTGACTTTAGGAATCTTCTTGGATTGCTTCTACTTCCTTTTTGCTTCCCTCTGGGATTTCCCAGGCTCGGCCCACCAGGGCTGGAAGTACAGGTGGCCACCATTTCTTCCTATCATTTTTATGTGGGGACTTAGGATATGAACTCAGGACCTCTGCTTGTGAGAGAGAATTCTAACTCCTGAGTCATCGCTCCAGTCCCTACCTAGTATGACTGTTTTTATG
Source organism: Typhlomys cinereus (assembly GCA_023101885.1). Taxonomy (NCBI): domain Eukaryota; kingdom Metazoa; phylum Chordata; class Mammalia; order Rodentia; family Platacanthomyidae; genus Typhlomys; species Typhlomys cinereus. The sequence goes on along the minus strand of JALPQD010000301.1, from coordinate 2,447,545 downwards.
CTAGTAATGTGCTTTTTATAAATTACAATGGATACACTCTGAGTCACAGTATTCTGGGCTTAAAGATTAAAACAAACAAACAAACAAAAAAAGAAAATAAAGCAACTTACCGGAATAAAACAAAAGGTGTCCAGTGTTTTCATATTTCACCTGCCTCCATTCTCTTTCTCTCTCTCTCTCTCACTCACTTTTTTCTTTCTCAGTTTCCCAAATATGACAACATAAGTTTGTGCTACTATGTCAAGATCCACACTGTTTTAAGCGATACCATTTTTGTATACATTGTGCATATGAGAACATATGTGAAATGCTTGTTTAAGGACTTTTTTATTTTCTTTCCTGTGATAGAAACTTGCACCCCATGCATAGACTACAATTTTTTAGAACAACCTTGATCCTAGTTTGACCAAGATATGCCTAGAGTAGAGCTTTCAATTTATGAGTGATATCAGTTGTAGGAAAACAGGCTCCATTTTATCCATGCCTGGTTAGGGAGATCTATTTAGAGGTCAATGGAAGAGGAAGCTATTATCCTTTGGCAGCACCTGTGCAGAGTAGAGCACAAGTGTCAGAATCCTTATGCAAGGAACCTGAGAGAAGCCAGACAATAGAACAGTCATGGCTCTGACTGCACAGGAAATGACTTTTATGATTCCCTAGTTGTACTCAGGACTTTGTGCTGCCAAATATCCACTCTATCACTGAGCTACACTCACACTCCATGATAGGTTTCCTCAGGTAATATTTTGTTTTCCTTATGTAACCTTATAGCATTTTCCAGAGTGATATTTCTTTAATAGTAGTTGAATTGTTGTTTTGCTAGAATTGTGTGGACTACATGTTTTTCCCCAATATTTAATTGTTATGATATTTAGGAAGTAAAGCCTTAATAAATTATTAGGTGATGAAGAATAAACATCTATCTCAAACTATTATATGTTTAAAATAATTATTCTACTTAGTTTTCATTGGAAGCACTAATGGACATATATACACACATTACAAAATGCGAATTTGAAATATAGACAAATAAAGCTACTAATTTCAAATTTAGCAACGAACATTTCAGCTTTTTGTGGGGAAAACAATATGAACAATTATCAGCTCCAGCTAAAAAAACACTTATATTGAATTTCTCATTATTTTGACATTGTACAAAATTCTATTCACTGCAGGCTAAATACTTAGTATTCCAAGCAAAAGTCTCTGCAGGCTAGATAATTAGTATTTCAAATAAAGTTGCAACAAGAAACTGGAGGGTGAAAGAGAAAAAAAGCTACAGAACTGATATGAAGTATGTATAATATAAAATTATAAAATATGGAAATAAAGCTTCAAAATAAGTAACCAGGCATTGCTTAATTGTTAGGTATTTTGATGTTAATTTTTTATTATTGTTGTGTGTGTCTCTCTGTGTCTCTGTATCTGTATGTATCAGAAGGAACTGTAGGTGCCTTTGGAGGATGAAGGGTCCAGATCAGGAAGTGCAGGCCCCCACTATTTCTGCCTACAATCCAGGATCCAAATTTAGGTCCTTCTGCTTGAGAAACAAAATCTTAACCCCTAATCGAACTCCCGAGCTTCTGCTTAATTGTTATGATATGGACGGTGTTTTATGTTTCCTTGCATTTTAATCTACATTGCTACTTTAGTTACCACTTGAGATCAACAAGGAATTTTGTGTCCTTTTCAGAGTTGTTTCACTAGTGATTGCCATGCTTCTGATGTCCTCAACATGGAATATCCTGGTTGTGGAATGGAAAGAAAGGAGAGATTCAGAAAGGGAGATTAGTTGTCATGCTATCATGTGGCAGTGATGGAGACACTTAAAAATCATGATCTGTGTTCTAGAACTAAAGCTCTTTCCATTGCTTAACTCTACTTTTCAAAGCCACATAGGATTTGATTAGTACGATAGGTGACTGTTGCAGATACTCTGCATGTCGCCAATAAATTCTCAACCAGATGACTTAAATCAACAAGGGTTTTTTTCCTGGCTTATGTTTGTCTGGTTACAGTTCTTTGTCCAGTTTGGCAGGAGAGCTCACACCAACACCAAGCGCTGAGGGACTGGCCACATCTTCTCCACAGGACTGCTGAAAAAGATGATCCTCCCTTGTAAAACCTGCATGTCTGGCCAAGTATACAGAAGGCTACCAACTTTGTTAATCAGCTCCTTTCATCTTATTTATCTGCCCAGGGATTAGTCCCATCCACCATGGTCTGCAACTTCCCTATTAATCGTACACTCTCTAGCAGGCTTACTTGGGACTTACCTCAACTATTAATTCCCTACCAATGTACCAAGAATTCAAATCCTCAACCATCAAGTTTACACCTGTATCTAGCTATGGCAGTGGCACATACTGATATGTAATGAAGGACAATTAGTACTGAAAGGTACATGATAGACTTGAGAATCACAGCATTCCAGCAGATAATGATACTTTGGAAGGAAAAAAATATGTTCTTAGGGAAGGAAAGAAAGAAAAACAACTCATAAAATTTGAGAAAATCATTCGGTCTAGAGTGGCTACTTATATACATGGGATATCTATATCAAGTCCTTCTACCACCAAGCTTAGAGAATATAATGAAATTCTCTGTTTTGGACATGGCATGGCTGCTGCACACATGAACTCCCTGCAGCCGTGGTTTTCTGCATAAGACCTGTGTAAAACTAAGTCAGTCAAAATCCCAGCATGGGTTGGGGAGATCTGATGACTCCCACCTAGCTGAAGAATGATGCCAGTTGCTGTATATGGAGAGGGTGACAGCCAGTTGTTTTTGGATGTGTGTAATCACTAGTAGGTTGCCTATGTCCCCTCCAAAACCATGCACATTTAGATACAAATAATTTCACCTAATTTTAAAAAATAAGAACATGATGTTTGAAGAGAGGGACTTGGGTGAGTGGAAGGGGTGAAGAAAGTATATATAATCAAAATATATACATTTATAAATTTTAAAAATTTAGTAAAATATTTGAAAAGAAGATATGTGGTTTTCACATTTGTATTCACTATTCACAGTACTTAGGTAATAAAACCAACCTAAGTACTCATTGACTTATGATTTGACAATGTTGCACAGTCTTGCTGAAATACTATTCAGTCATAAAAATTAATTATTATCATTTGTGACAGCATAGATGGAACTAGAGCATATTAGGCTCAATGAAATAAATCAGACATGAAAGACATGCATAGAAGTGAGAAAAATCATCCTCATAGAAGTTACATGTCTCCCTTCCCCCACTCCGCCGCGGGGACCCGCGCCCTAGGTAAGCTCCGTCCCTGCCGACCCCCAGAACCCCAGGCCAAAAAATTCAGTTTAGTGAAAAACACACAGAAATTGAAAGAAGATCTTAAGAGTTAAAACGACAATGTCAAAGTGCAAATCCATGAGAAACAACACTCAAGTAAACAAATTTCCCACTGAAGGAATTAATCCCATAATGTTAGACTCCAACCAGAACAAACCACGGAAAATGGCCAAGAAAGCCTCACCCAGGATAAAGACTTTCAAAATATGATCATTACCATGTTCAGTACTATGAAAGAGGAAATCTGGGAGGAATTAAATAATCAAATCAATCACCTTGAAGAGGAACACAAAAGACACTTGGAGGAGTTGAGAAAAACAGTGCAAGAAACAAAAACTGGCATAGAGCAGTTAAAACAGACTCAAGCGGAGTTTAAAACTGACCTAAAAGACAAGTTATCTTCAACCCAGAACTCCACAGAGACTCTTATCAGCAGAACTAACGAAGCAGAGAACAAAATTTCAGACCTTGAAGATAAAGTGGGAGTATTAACCAGCTCAATGGAAGAGGTTGTTAAAGCCAAAAAGATACTTGAGAGAAATATCCAGGAGATATGGGACACCCTGAAGAAGCCTAACATGCATATTCATGGAATACCAGAGCAAGAATCTCAAAATACCACCCCTGAGGAAATTTTTCAAATGATCATCAAGGAAAACTTTCCTCACCTAAAAAAAGAGAGGCCCATCCATATACAAGTTCGTTACTGATCATTTACAACTAAAGGAGTATGATCTCACCAGAAAGGGAGGGCATATAGTCTGGCAGAAAAAAAGTAACCATTTTGCAAATGGGTGATTGACCCCTCCCTCACTGAAGTTTCCAACTTTTATTACATCTACCCTTGAATGTGCTCTTATAACAAGACTCCAGTTTAAGAGCTTTTTGTCTCTGGCCAGGGGGTGACATACAGTGCCCATTAGGAAAGAGTGAAGGGCATTGCAGGAGCAGCAAAACTGAAAAAGAAAATCAACAAACCACAATCCAGAATTTCAGAGACCCTATATCAACCACCTAGAACTAGGCCAGACTAATCTCTCTCCATCCTGAAGCTCAGGGACATTGGCGGAAGAGGGGGCAGTAAGAGTGTAAGAGCAAAAGGATGGGAGGAGCAATGATTTGCAAGATACTCCACACAAGTTAGGGCCGAAGCAATCATAATTGGACTTTGCATGCCCAGCGCAATGTCCAACACACTATTGACCTCACAAAGTCTAGCATCTGCTAAAGGCACCAAGATCCTTGAAGGCAAGGGATTGGCAGCCACAGTAGTGTTCCTATGCTTAAGGGGAACACGAGAAAGGGTTCAGGGAAATGCCACTGGGTCCTTGTACGTCATAGGAGAAGAGGGTCCAGAAGAGAGTCAGGGATGCATATTAAGGGACTCTCTGGGAATTGGGGCAAGAGGCACTGGGGGATGGGGAGGGAGGAGTGAGGGGAGGAGGAGGGGATTCAGGGGGAGGGGGAGGGAGGGAGGGAACCGGTGTACCTATTAAGTTTATATGAGCGGAAATAATAATAAAAAATATTAAAAAAAAGAGGCATTCCACACCCCAAACAGATATGACCAAAACAGAAGCTTGCCACGGCAAATAATAGTTAAAACACTCCACATTCAAGATAAAGAACTGGTGCTGAGAGCTTCAAGGGAGTAAAAACAAGTCAATTTTAAAGGTAAACCTATTAAATTAACATTTGACTTCTCAGTTGAAACAGTAAAAGCAAGGAGAGCTTGGAGAGACATACTTCAAGTATTGAATGAGCAAAAATGACAACCCAGGCTGATTTACCCTGCAAAACTATCCGTCATGATCAAGGGAGAAAAAAAAAACCTTCCAGCACAAAGACAACTTGAAGGGATACATGTCCACCAAACCAGGCCTTCAAAAAATGCTAGAAATGATACTCAAGCTTGAAGAAAAGAACAAGCGTATCCAGGAGAACAGAAGGCAAGTATAACACCATTAAAAGCAAAGCAATATACTTATAAAAACTACTAAACATAATAAATGTCTGGAATTAAAAATAGTTTCTCCATTATAACACTAAATGTTAATGGAATTAACTCACCGATCAAGAGACACAGATTACAAATTTGGATTAAAAATCACAATTCATCAATCTGCTGCCTGCAGGAAACCCATCTCACCACAAAAGATAGGCATGCCCTAAATATAAAAGGCTGGACAACAATTCTACAAGCTAATGGAAGCAGAAAACAGGCAGGAGTAGCCATTATGATATCAGACAAAGTGGACTACAAACCAAAGAAAATTATAAGAGACACGGATGGATACTACATTTTAGTCACAGGTACAATTCACCAGGAAGACTTCACAATACTGAACATATATGCACCCAATACGGGCCCCTCCACATTCATTAAGAAATCCCTACACAGTCTAAAGCAAGAAATCAACCCCCAAACGATAATTCTTGGGGACTTCAACACCGCTCTCTCAACATGGGATAGATCAACAGGTCAAAAGCTTAACAGAGACACTTTGGAACTTAATCAAACCCTGAAAGAAATGGACCTTACAGATCTCTATCGAACTTTTCACCCACGCACCAAAGAATACACATGTTTCTCAGCAGCACACAGAACTTTCTCCAAAATAGATCACATATTGGGCCACAAAACGAATCTACATATATACAAAAAAGTTGAAATTCTAACCTGTGCCCTATCAGACCACCACGGCCTAAAGCTGGACATCCACAACACAACAAACAAGAGAAAATACACTAACTCCTGGAAACTTAACAATATGATGCTGAATGTGAACTGGATTCAAGAAGAAATTAAAAAGGAAATTCAAGATTTCCTGAAAGCAAATGATAATGAAAATACAACTTACCAAAATCTCTGGGACACAATGAAAGCTGTTCTAAGAGGTAAGTTCATAGCTCTTAGGTCTACATCAAAAAAATGGAAACATCAGAAATAAACAACTTAACAGTGCAGGTTAAAGCTTTAGAGAAACTAGAGCAATCTGATCCCAAAAGTAGTAGAAGAGAGGAGATTAGCAAAATAAGGAGAGAAATATCTGAAATCGGATTAAAAAAATGATAGAAAAAATCAACCAGTCAAAAAGCTGGTTCTTTCAAAAAAAATCAATAAGGTTGATACACCCCTAGCTAAATTAACCAAAAGCAAGAGAGAGAAAACCCAAATTAACAAAATTAGAAATGAACATGGAGTTATCACTACTGATACCCAAGAAATCCAGAGAATTATAACATCATATTTCAAAAACTTATACTCTGTGAAGTTTGACAACACAAAAGAGATGGATGAATTTCTAAGTAAACACAACTTACCTAAATTGAATCAGGAAGTTCTGAATTATTTAAATAGTCCTATAACTTATAAGGAAATTAAGGAAATAATCTCGAATCTTCCCACCAAAAAATGTCCTGGACCAGATGGATTCAGCACAGAGTTATACCAGATATTTAAGGAGTTAATAACACCAATACTCCTTAAAATGTTCCATCAAATAGCAAAGGAAGGAACACTACCAAATTCTTTCTATGAAGCTAATATCGTCTTAATCCCCAAAGCTAATAAAGATTCACTTAAAAAAGAAAACTATAGGCCAATCTCTCTGATGAATACAGACGCAAAGATTCTCAACAAAGTCTTAGCAAATCAGATTCAAAAACATATTAAAAAGATCATTCACGGGGGCCAAGTAGGCTTCATCCCCGGCACACAAGATTGGTTCAACATACGCAAATGAATAAATGTAATTCATCATGTAAACCAGTCCAAAGTCCAAGACCACATGATACTCTTGATAGATGCAGAAAAAGCTTTTGACAAGATCCAACAGCCTTTTATGATCAAAACGCTACAGACAGTAGGAATGGAAGGAACCTTTTCAATATAATGAAAACTGTATACAACAAGCCCACAGCAAGGATTATGCTCAATGGGGAACAATTGGAAGCATTCCCACCTCTATCAGGAACTAGACAAGGCTGTCCACTCTCACGACTTCTATTCGATATTGTACTTGAAGTTTTAGCCGAAGCCATAAGACAAGAAAGGGACATAAGAAGGATTCAAATCGGCAAGGAAGAAACCAAGCTATCCCTATTTCCAGATGACACGATCTTATACCTGAGTGATCCCAAAAACTCTACCAGGAAGCTCCTGGAAAAAATTGAGAGGTTCATCAGGGTGGAAGGATACAAAATAAATGTGCGAAAATCAGAGGCCTTCCTATATGCCCAGAATGAAAGAAGTCAAAAAGCCTTGAGAGAAACATTCCCATTTACTTTAGCCCTTAAAAAAATGAAAAACCTTGGTATAAACCTAGCTAAGGCGGTAATAGGCCTTTACAATGAAAACTTTAAAACCCTAAACAAAGAAATAGTAGAAGACACCAGAAGGTGGAAAGACCTCCCATTTTCCTGGATTGGCAGAATCAACATCGTAAAAATGACCATCCTACCAAAGGCAATATACAAATTCAATGGTATACCAATTAAAATCCCAAAGCAATTCTTCAAAGAAGTTGACCAAACAATCTCAAAATTCATATGGAGGCACAAAAGACCCAGGACAGCAAAGTTAATCCTGAGTAACAAAAACACTGCTGGAGATATTACAATACCAAACCTTAGTCTATACTACAAATCCATAGTTGTAAAAACAGCCTGGTACTGGCTCCAAAATAGACACACAGACCAATGGATAAGGATTGAAGACCCAGATATAAGCCCAGAAAATTACAGCCTTTTGGTCTTTGACAAAGGGGCCCAAAGAATCCAATGGAAAAAGAACAGCATCTTCAACAAATGGTGCTGGCAAAACTGGATCTCCACATGCAGAAGATTAAAGCTTTATCCATACTTGTCACCATGTACAAGACTGAATTCCAAATGGATCAAGGACCTTGATATCAGGCCAGAGACTATAAAAACCATAGTTGAAAGGATAGGGAACTCCCTCGAGCTGATTGGGCTAGGCCAACAGTTCCTAAACAGACATCCAATGGCACAATCACTGCTACCAACTCTCAACAGTTTGATCTTGTGAAATTAAAGAGCTTCTGTTCAGATAAAGAGATTGTAACACGAGCTCAAAGGCAACCCACAGAATGGGAGAAAATCTTCACGAACCACATATCTGATAGAGCTCTACTGTCCAGAGTGCACAAAGATCATAGAAAACTAAACTCCATGGAAAACAATGGCCCAATTAAAAAATGGGCCCTGGAACTTAAAGGAAATTTTACCAGCGATGAAATAAAAATGTCTAACAAATATCTTAAAAAATGCTCCACTTCTTAGCCATCAGGGAAATGCAAATCAAAACTTCCCTGAGATATCATCTCACCCCGGTCGGATGGCAAAAATCCACAATACAAACAACAGCAAGTGCTGGAGAGGATGTGGAGAGAGGGGAACTCTGCTACATTGCTGGTGGGAATGCAGGCTCATACAGCCACTCTGGCGAACCGTCTGGAGATTCTTAAAGAAATTAAAGATTGAAATGTCATATGACCCTGCTATTCCACTTTTGGGAATAACCCCCCATACAGCAGAGGTTCACCTCGATAGCACAAGCATGACCATGTTCATAGCAGCACTGTTTACAATAGCAAAGTCATGGAATCAACCCAAATGTCCAACAGTTGAGGAGTGGATAAGGAAAAGGTGGTACATCTATACAATGGAGTACTACTCAGCCATCAAAAATGATGAATTACTGGAATTTGCTGGGAAATGGATGTCATTAGAAACAATTATAGTAAGTGAAGTATTCTAAACCCAGAAAATTAAGCGTCGTATGTACTCCCTAATAGGTGGCTCCTAGTACCAAACCCACCCAGCCCACCTTGAGACACTCATAGGTAAATCTATGTATTACCTACAGTAATTGCAAGGATTATGAACAGGAGGGATGGGGTTGGAGGGCCACATCAGAAACAAGGAGAAAAGTGACCATGTTACAGTAGAGAGAATAGGCCTCCATCAAGGACTGCAAGTAAGTAATGTGACACCTGGTTAAGTTCACATAGGTTCGTTCCTGATCATTTACAACTAAGGGGTTATGATCTCATCAGAAGGGGAGGGCATATAGTCTGGCAGATAAAAAGTAATCATTTTGCAAATGGGTGATTGACCCCTCCCTCATTGAGGTTTCCTACTTTTATTACATCTACCCTTGAATGTGCTCTTATAACAAGACTCCAGTTTAAGAGCTTTTTGTCTCTGGCCAGGGGGTGACATACAGTGCCCAGCAGGATGGAGTGAAGGGCATTGCAGGAGCAGCAAAACTGAAAAAGAAAATCAACGAACCACTATCCAGAACTTCAGAGACTCTATATCAACCACCTAGAACTAGGCCAGACTAATCTCTCCCCATCCTGAAGCTCAGGGACATTTGCGGAAGAGGGGGCGGTAAGATTGTAAGAGCAAAAGGATGGGAGGAGCAATGATTTGCAAGATACTCCACACAAGTTAGGGCCGAAGCAATCATAATTGGACTTTGCATGCCCTGCGCAATGTCCAACACACTATTGACCTCACAAAGTCTAGCATCTGCTAAAGGCACCAAGATCCTTGAAGGCAAGGGATTGGCAGCCACAGTAGTGTTCCTATGCTTAAGGGGAACACGAGAAAGGGTTCAGGGAAATGCCACTGGGTCCTTGTACGTCATAGGAGAGAAGGGCCCAGAGGAGAGTCAGGGATGCACATTATAGGACTCTCTGGGAATTGGGGTGGAAGGCACTGGGGGATGGGGAGGGAGGGGTGAGGAGAGGGGGAGCAGGTGGGTCAGGGGAGGAGGAGGGATGGAGGGAACTGGTCTACCTATTAAGTTTGTATGAGCGGAAATAATAATAAAAAATGTTAAAAAAAATGAAGTTACATGTATGATGATGGTGAACAGGTCATAGCAATAGTGCGAGGGGTGGCGGCTGGAAAAGGTTGATGGATGCACACGACACAGACAAGTTCTGAGCTACTGTTTCACAGTGCAGTGACTACATGATAATCGTGCCGTACCCATTTTCAAAACATTATCGAAAGAAGAGTCAAAGCTTCTACCAAAACAAATTGATAAATGTGTGAGGGATGCACATGTTCAACCAGATCATGATTTGAACACGTGCACTTGACGTCACACAGTTTCCTATTGTTGTGTAGAGCCCCAAGGTCTGTAAAGCAGTAAAAAGGTAGACTGACAAATTCTCCCAAATCATTATTATATTGGGTTTAAAAAAATCTCAGTGAGTCCCCCCACCCTTTATATGCAAGCATGCTCAGACCAATAGCATGAGCAAAGCGACTTCCATTTCCCTAGTGTTGCAAGTTCTGTTGGATTGTTAACAGAGAGCTTCTCATGCTCAGAGAAACATGCATTGCTGAGGTCTTCTCACACGTCCCTGACTCTTCAAACTGCCTGTGTCCTGACACAGGCCCAAACACATTAGAGTGCTCTCTCTGCACTGCCTGCTCTGCATCCCGGAGCACCATGTTTACCAGGGTGTGGGCCCTGGAGCTTCTTCCATGCCAGACTGCCGGCCGCCATCAGAGCAGCACTTTAGGGCTCAGTGTTTTGGTGTCATCCACTCAAGTTAGGGGAAAAGTTTCTGTTTCGAGGCCTAGTTTGGTAACAAAAAATAATACTGTTCCCAGCAGTTTCCTTTTATTTTTCATCTTTCACCAAAGTCAAAAGGCTTACTTTTAAATTTTCAATCTCTTCCTTTATAAGTTTCTTACCTTCTTGGTTGCTAATTGCTAGTACTGCTAAATGTATTAACTTTGGACCTTGGTGAGAATCCTCCACTGAAGGAAGAATTGAGATTTCAGGATGGCTTGTATTAGATCACATAGCATGGAGCCAGATTTCTTCCCTCCTCTCCCTTCCACTTTCCTCTCCCTTTTCCTTTCCCTTCTCTTTCGTTCCCACTCCCTTCTTTCCTTTCTGCTTTCTTTTCCTTTCTCTTTTCCCTTCGCTTTTCCTTTCCTTTCTTTTCCCTCCCCCGCTTTCCCTTTCCCCCCTTTTTATATTTTCTGTACCATGGTGATAAGTCCTCAAAATCTGTAGTTTCTATTTTTCAAGAAAAAAGTTGTTCTTAATATCATTAGAGTAATCCATGTCCCAAGAATTTAGAAGATACCAGATTTGAGAAAAGACTTTGTTTTCATTGTCCCTGGCAAATCCACATCACTACAATGACTCTTCTCTGAAGTTTGTTGATGAGGAGTTGGTAAGGCCAAGGAGCAGATAATCATGGAGGAAGCTGGCCTGCTCACAGTGCAGTGGTTCTCCATTCCATCACACCCCCTGAGTCAGCCCTTGACTCTACCAGGTTCTGGGCATAAGGCCAAAGTAGGATGACTCTTTTTTTTGTTTGGTTGTGAGGGACACTGATTCAATGACTAAATGTGAAAGATTGCAAAGAAACTTCAAGAATCACAGAGCATGTTCTAGTCTGTTTCAATTATCCATTCGCTCCCATACACCTTCCAGAGATAGTAGCAGGCAAGGATGCTCAGAGGAAACTTCAGCGTGCACACGTGCTTTCTTTTTGCTGCAAATATTTTGCTTAGCAAAAATGTTCTGTTAATTATTACAAACAAAAACAAGAAGCAGACTCTGAAGCAGATGGTGAAATCCAAGCTTTCATAAAATACAAATACCTTTCACACATTTAGTACTTTAAAAATCAGGACGATTAACTACTGTTCACAAATAACACATTTTCATCCATTCCCTAAAGATAAGAAGATATTTACCTTAGCGAGAGTATACCAAAGATGTGACAATGGGGAAAGTCACAAAATAATTCATGCCTGATTTCCAAGATTAGCATGATTGAAAACACGTATGGAAAAAAATTTTGGTTTCATTCTCAGTGAAAAAAATGATGATAAAAGCAGGTATCAGTTGTTCAAAGGGGAAGCATGAACTTACCATTTATTTTTGAAACTTCTCACCATCTTTGCTGTATGGCCTCTGTTGTGAAAGGAAAGAGTAACATGAAGACTCCGAAGAGACACTATACTTTCCCTTGTTTATCAGTACCTCAAAATACATAACATAGAGTCTTCTTTATAATCTGGTAAGACCTCATGTCTAGCTTCTTTGAGTGGATGAGATTTGGAAGCAGTAGATTGTTTTCAGCATTTCTTGGCACAAACCTGGTCCATTCAGTCATACATTTCTCACTGGAAGTCCTTTTCACCCTTCCCTTCTTGGTTCATCTCTTACCTTAGCTGATAACATTTTTATTCTTATCTCTCTTCCTTGTTTGGTGAAAGAGTATTTTCTATAAGAATCAAGTGTAGGTTCTTCTTAGCATTTAGGCAAGATTCTGATACTGGCTCCATGTCCTATAATCCTCTTACAATGTGATTGGCTGCCATCACCAGTGGCATAAATTATTAACAGATAGCACGGAGTAACTGCATCTTTCAGGGCCTGTTTCTCTGCATGAGAACTGCTGTTCTTGGTTATCTTTCCCAGCTAATGAGTCAAGGAATTTTCTGGAAAGATAAACTGATACTGTGATAACAGTTTTCATTTTCCCAGCTACTCCAAACCTCATGTGGCATCAATAGACTAAACCCAGAAACTCTTTCCTGAAAAGATCCAGCCCACCCCTCTTCCCTGTATTTAGTTTCTGCAGATGTTTGTTGCTGCTCTTTGGATTACTAAAGATATTATTGCTCTTTCATTCTTGCACTGTGCAAAGACAAGTTGCTGTAAATGAAATCTGTAGATAAACATTAGAATTTAGTACAAAGTGATAATATAAAAGTATGATAAAAAATGTAGGGAAAGTGAGTTTTTGGATAGCACAAAACTTTACAACAAGGAGATATTAACACTTGCAGGTTTCAGCGCCACTTTTCAGTGTGCACCAATTTGTATAGCATCATTTTTATGCTGTAAATAAAATAATGTTTCATTCTTCACAAAACATTATCCATTGCAGTTGATTTGCTTCGAAGTTTCTCTTCACAGGTTTCCTGCTTGCTTGTTGGAGTCCAGAAATGGAAGTTTTATTGTCTAACAAAACATGCGTTTGTCTTGGACTATTTTAGCACCTTGTTCTGAGTCCTCTAAATTTCAACAGCAGTTACCTGGAGCCTTAATTCTCAAAATTTCCCTTCATTTCCATATCTGGTCCCATTACACTAGTGACACAGAACCTAAATTTCCTGTGACTTTGCTCTAACTTTGTCTTTTATAATGATTCCATCATAAAAGGCTTGCTCTACCCCACCTGAAGTCACAGTATGGGGGTCTTCCTCAGGACCTCTCATTTGTGCAATGTGGAGGTATTTTCTTTTTATTCAGACTCTTGGAACACTAGTGTTAAGTACTTGATTGGAAGTCATGACTTAAGGTAGAAGTTTTGAAATAAATTACCATTTATAATAACAAAATAATAATTGCCATGCTTGTCTTCATTTTATATAAGTATAAATGGTCCAATCAGAGTAGTTTTCAATATATCCCCAGAAAAGGAAGGGTTTACTGTAGCAAGTATGGATACAATTTTGATGCAAATATAAATCTTTCACTCTGAATATTTTCCTTAAAGAATTTCTTAACTTTATCCTATATAACCAATGAGGATACATACATAGACTTAAACAGTGAAAATACTACTTATAAACTTAGGTTACATTATAATATTTAGTGTGAGGCAAAACTATATATGTATTTATATGTTTTATGAAAATAGTCTCATATCATGAAGATCTAGGCATAAATCAAATTATGAATCTGAAAGAATTCTCTGGTTGTCAGTTTAGAAACAACATAAAATATATGTTCTACTGTTTTGACCCTTATAAAAGTACATTGAGGAGGAAACATCAAAAGTGTATTCCCCACAATCGTCTTATAGCAACTGTTGAACTGTTAACTCCAATTCAAAGGAACAGTGGGGCAGTTTTGTTCAGCGCCAGCCTGAGATGGCTTATTTGTATGCTCTGCACTAGTATTCTGGTTTGTGTCTCATGCATTTGGGACATCTGCTAGACAACAACTTCCAATTACTGTTGGATTTTGCTATGTATATAAGAACAAAAGGAGAATGTTAGGCATAACTGACTACATGTATACACCAGCAATTCTAAAGGCAGACTTTTTGTGATAATAGACAGGTTACTCAGAATCATAGATAGGAAAGGAAAAAGATGAAGGAAACGTTATACCAACTACATTTGAAACATTAAGGAAAACATAAGCAAAAGCAATGACTTTCATTGTGTGCTTTCTCTGTACTGAGCATCATGAAGAATTTATGTTAAGCTGTCTTAAGCTCTGTCATTTCTGCTGCAAATCTGAGTTAGTTGGTGCCTATGATAATGTCAGAGATCTATTTAAATTCATTCCCATTCAATTCAAGAGGAAGTCTTAACTTATAATTTATTGAAATTGTTTTAACATTATAGTCATTTTAGACTTCTGAGAATGTCTACATATAAGGTCTATGTTGACCTGTTTTTTTTTATTAAAGAATGTTAATTTCACCCATTTTATCTTGGTCAAAGAGTATGTTCTTATATTAATGAAGTGAACCTTGTGTTTCATGTCTACAAGCACTGAGCAAATGGTAATCATAAGCTAAGTTTCCAATTACTGTTGGATTTTGCTATGTGTAAAACACTTAACCTCACTGTTTTACATAATGGAGTCATTATTCCAGAAACTGTTTTTACCCAAATTGGATTCTGAGAAAAATGAGAGTTTCATTCACTTATGAAATAGATATTTGTTTACTGTGTGTTAGATTTTTATTGGGATTCATTTTCATTTATTTTTAACTACATATTCTATGACTCAAGAGTCTTGGTGGTCACTGCCACCTGAATGTAAGCTATGGGTTCTGCCTAGATTTCTGTGTGACACTAGGTACAGTGCAGTGAATGGAAGGGGTGGATGGAAGAGTTGAGAAAATTTAGACTATCAACCTATATCACCACATAACTTAATCTCTTGTTAATATTCACTGATTACATGCTGATTGCTATGTAATACTTCAATTGTTTTGTAAATTTGACTATTTTAACATTTCTAACAGTAATTTGAGAGATGTGTTATTATCACAATTTTATGGCAAGAAATATGAGGATTAAAAATTGCTTAAGGTCACACAACATAAATAACAGAAATTGAATGTCAGGCTCACTATCTGGGCCTAGTCATTAAATCACTGTAGTTTTACTCTGGCTTATTAAGATATTTACAGAGACAGAGACACTGACACTGCCTTCAGAAAGAAAAATGAGTTTCATTTTGTGGCTCATTTTAAAGAGCTTTTATTGTAGTAGGATGAAGATGCTCAATGAACAGTCAGGTTATGAAGGCGCATCTCTATTCGGGAGATAACTGTGGCAGAGAGAGTAAGACTGGAAAGTTTTCAGGCAACAAATGGGCACTGCATTCATGGCATTAAAGAGAGAGGACAGAATTCCTGCATCATTCTCAGAGGTGGATGGTAGAAGATGGATATGAAGATGCCAAACATAATCCCTTCATAGGTTTTCACCTCTGCAGAGAAACAAGATTAACTGAATAGCTACAGTATAGGGAAAACAGAGCTGAAGGCTGTGTCAAACCATGAAGACACTGCTAGAGGCCACACCCCTGGAATGCCATATTGATAGTCTGTAGTGAATCAGATGTAGAGAAAATGATAATCACTTAAGACTGAAATTCTGCCTGTAGAAAGGAGAAATCTCAAGAAAGGGCAGGTACAAGTTCTTGGACTAAGCATGGATGCTCCTTTGAAAATGTGAGTCTTCTGGCTGGCTGAGGAGTGGGTATGAAAGGGAGACACAGGAATGTAAAGCTAGAGATAGGAGTTGGACATCCTGAGATTGCAACTTCCAATTGTGATTTATCCAGCATATGCTTCCCATTGAGACTTCTGTTATACACACGTGGACATCAGAATATCACATAACCTTCTCTATTTCATTGTTGTATTCAGAAGATCTAGAAATTAATTTGAAATTTGACATTCAGATATTTGCAAATAATAAAAGGACCTGTTCTCTTCTGCATGTTCAGAATATTTCACTTTCCTTCACAGATATTTTTATCCATTTAAATATGTTGCCATGGAAAAACAAAGCCATACAAGCAATGTATCCACAGACACAATGCCAATTTCTTTTTCACAAAATGATTGTCACCACACGTTTTGGCCTCCCAGCTTGTAAAATTTTCTGTTATAACAGACTCCACCAAGCAATTGAAATCCCCCATATAGTGAAAGTCATTGCCCACACAGGTAATTGTCCACAGGATCTGAACAGCAACTGGAGTTTCAATTTCAATTCCATATATTGAAACAGCAACAACCTACAAGTCGTTCTTTAAAAAATGAATTTATAGAATTGTATTGTGGCATGGTCTCACGTGCCTTTTATATAACCTTCCAACATGGCATGTTTGTTTCCCAAATGCATGGTTTTTTGGTTTTCCATCTGTTTGGTGTGCTTCTTTGAGATGGGCTCTTGCTGAACCGTAAGCTGCCTGTCTCAGGATCCCGAGGGCTGGCGGGATAGCAGGTGTGTGCCTCCTTACAGTTTATTTTTGTCTTTCACCCCATGAATCTAGTATCATAAAATCATACCAAACACATCCTCAAGCTAACAATGGTTCTGTACACACACACATATATGTGTGTTATTGGTGCAATATCAGTGTGATATCCGTGAGATGGAGGCACATTTTATTCTTTCTGTCAAATCTGTTTTTCTAATGCATGTGCTTTTTTATTGTTTCCATGGAGAGAGTAAGCCGCCTAAAATGATCAAAATATCGAAAGGCATGTACACCTTCATTTCAAGACTTACCGTAAAATTGCATCCTTTTTAAAAAGTATGCAATGTTAGTTCAGGAAGGCCCATGTGAATCTGCATGTCCATGGCCACAGCTCAGTGGATCAGTGCTAAGATATTGTTCAGAATGCTTAGGCCCTGGGTTCAATCTCTTGGACCACAAAGTAAGATTGACATACAGATGACGATGATGAAGATACATGATAGATAATAGATAGATGATGATGATAGATAAAATATAAATAAAAATTTAAAAAGTACCCTTTCTCAGGGACAAGGTTGTGATCCTTAACTTAAGGTTTTCTTCTCCTAAACAGGCTACATGCCATGAGCTGTACATGACTAAAATTACAGGCTACAAATCTTAAAGTATAAAAAAGGCTTACAATCAGAAAAAAATAACATTCAGAAGTTGTCATTTAGATAGTGATATGTTTTTCCTTAGAATACTTCATTCAGGTTCTACATCCATAGCACATTTGTTTTTAAAAATAACCAGCAAAATGATGAATCATAAGACATAACAAGATAACATTTTATGATAAATGAATTCTCAAACACTCACATGTACACAAAGATTTCTAGCCTTGGAAATTGGTGTGTGCTTCTGATGGTTTTACAATGAAATATTTAATGAGAGGCTGGAGAGGTAGCTCAGGGGTTAAGCCGCTGCCTTGGAAGCGGAAGGTCCTGAATTTGGATCCTAGACCTCACACATAGACTCCAGGCGGAAAGGGGGTGGGGGCGGCCTGCGCTTCTGGTCCTGGTAGGGAGGAGCCTGTGAATCCCCAGGCAGAGTAAACAAGGAGGAGGTGGACACACACACACACACACACACACACACACACACACACACACACAAGAGCATGCGCACATGCACACATAATTGAATAAAAAACAATTAAATATTTACTGAGTATCTTTTCCCTTGCAATAGATATTTCAAAAAACAAGAATATATCACCTATTGAGTCAGAATGTGATTCATGTTCATCTAATCTTCTCGGAAAAATTTTCCTTATTATTATTATATATGATGTGCCTTCATCTTTTGTTAAGAAAAATATAACTAAGACACAGTGAGAAAATAAGATGAAAAGCCAACTCATACATCTATAAGTGATTGTTGAGAATTAATAATGGGTTAGAGAAATAGCTTTCCTCAATGACATACCCACTGATTCATGCTTTAGCAAATGCTCAGGTGGATTCCATGAGGAACTAAGCTTTTTTCTGCATGAAGCAGGTCATTCGGAATCTGGTCCTCCCAATGGCAAGGACCTGTGCTTAGTCACCAGAGTACAAGGCTTCTCCTTCATGTAGAATGGAGTCTGGGTAGCTCTGCTCTGATCTTGACATGGCCAGGATGAAGATGAAACTCAGTGGACCACACAGGAGAAAAGACATGAAAATAGGGAGAAGAGCAGGGAAGAAGAAAGTCTGTAACTGAGAAAAGAAGGGTTAGGGATTAATGTGTGAAAGTATCATAAATTCATTGTATTCTAAAAGAATAAAAACAAGAAGTCAATTGTTTCTTTTGGCTAAAATTTTGATAAATTTGCTTTTATTATACAATGCACATTCTAACAGTCATTAACTGCATGTACACACATTTCATATGCATTCTGTATACATTCTTAAATATTAATTTTTATACTTGTTCAAAGCATGTGTGTTTCTGTGTTTGAGTGTGCATTCATGCATGCCACAGAGCCTGTGGGGGCCAGAGGCTACCCTCAGGTGTCAATCCTTACCTTCCACTTTGTTCATGGGAGAGTCACTTGGTTGAAGCTATGGATACCACCAGCAAACTTCCAGGGGTTGACCTGTCTCCCCGTCCCTCATCTCACAGTAGAAGTATGGCTCTATGTGTGCTTTGGAGATCTGAACTCAGGTTCTCATGCTTGTACTGTAATTGCTTTTCTCACTGACCATCTCTTGATCCAAATATTCATGTTGTGTGTGTGTGTGTGTGTGTGTGTGTGTGTGTGTGCATGTGTGTGTGCATATGTGCTCATGCATGCACATGGGCACACAGAAGCCCAGTGGTTAATCCTAGGTTGTTGTACCTTCCCAAATGTTCATGTTTTTGAAGATAAGTTAGCGATCATGTTCAAATATTGTCTTAATAACTCATACCATTAAATAGAAATTATTTCAGGTCATCATCATCATTGAAGTGTGTATTTTTCTAGTGTAAGTTTTTTTTCACTTCAACTGTTTTCTTGCATAAGGGTCTCTTCATGATGATGTATAGAAGATGACTCTTGCTCTCTGTCTATTCCTTCTGCAGCGATCACTTCATGAAGCTTGGATATAAACTAAAATAGTCTGTGTAGTTCCTCTCCCATCACACAGTGGGGAGATGTCTCAGTGGTGCTCTCATTAACTTCCATATCTTGGCTCTCAGTAAGGTGCCAGTTTTTTTTTTTAATCATTTCACCAACACTTGTTCAAATGACTCAAGTTTTCTAGATTAGAAGTGTCTAAACCTGTGGTTCTCAATCTATGCTGTATATCACAATCCCCAGGGAACACTTAAGACACTCCAATTCCTAAAACCAGACACAAGGATTCTAACTTAATTGGTTCGGGGCCAGTTCCAAGCACTGGAAGTTTTAGAGCCCTCCAGAGGATTCCCACACTAATAAGCAATCTGGATTGGAAACCTCTGCACCAGATGGCTCCCTAGACTGGCACAGGGGATGTTTATCTCCTCCAGCTGGTCCACCAATCTTCGCTTATATAATCACACCTACTACCCGTCATAGTCTTACAAATCCAACCATCTCTGGGTTTCATAACTACATGATTTGTTGTTCACTTACAAATTGTTCCACTTTCTCTTCTGCTCTTGCAGAATAAATACCTGTGATTTGAATGGGAAATGACCTGCGCAGGCTCTTGTGTTTGAATACTTGGTCCTCAGTTGGTAACACTGTTTGAGAAAGTTGTGAAATCTTTAAGAATTAGAGCCTTGATGGAGACAGTGAATCTTGAGGTTTGATAGTCCAGATCCACATCATATGGGCTGCTTGCTTCCCATCTTTAGATGAGATGCAATTATTTATCTCCAGTTCCGTATAATGACTCAACCTGTCCTCCCTTAAGGGATTTCTTGTCAGGTATTTCATCACAGCAACACTATTTACACTAATTTATTATCATTAGTGCGTCTTTGGTCTATTTTCAGCCTATATTTTCTATCCCCGAGCTCAGTGTAGAGAGTTCTGTGACCTCATCGCAAGTGTGTTGAACAGGGATAGGTGGGTTTTGCCAGTTTCAGAGAAAATCATTTTTAGATTTCCTGTTTTCATGGCTACTGTATCCCACGATTTTTTTTTTTTTGCCCTTCCTACTTCATCTTCACAGCTGTTCTCTTTCACATTTCAGACAGAGAATGGCCTTCCTCCTCCAAATCCAAATAATCTAATGCCATCTCCTATCCCCATGGAGAAAGTGCAGTGTTGTGAACTCTTAAGATAGGTAGAGACTTCCTTGGTGAAAACAAAATGCCATAGTGCAGAACAGAAACTCTAATCTTTCAGGGAACAGAATGATGCTGATGAGCATGAAGCACAATGAAAGAAATATATTTCACATGGACTGCAATGGACTGGAATAATGCACACTTGCGATGTTGCCACTGGGTAACAATAGCGAGAACTATCTCACTCTTTTCTCCCTATCATACAAGAAAGCAGAAATCATCTCTTGGGAGAGAGTTATCAATGAAGAATATATTTCTGTGAGTAGTAAAAACATGTTAAATCTGCCTTTTCACATATTAAAACATAAATAATTTGTATCAGCACCTCCAGCTTTTAAAGTTGACTCGGTAAGTTGAAAAACAAAGCATCTTTGACCAGCAGAAGAAATACAGTTTAAAGATTTAGATTCAAAACTAGAAGATTTCTTAAGTGACCAGTATTTTAAAGCTATATTGAAGAGTAATGCCCAAAAGTAATGACGTCTAAGTTCTTTTATTTATGTACATAGTTACACACAGTTAAAATAGTTTTCATTAAATTGCCTTTTAATGTCATTTTCAACCTTCATATTTTAATATTTCTAAATGGTTTTAGAATTGTGAAAGGATAGAATGACTGCTAGAGGGAATGCTTTGAGCAGAATAAAACTTTTTATACTAAAATGAGAGGATTTCAGGATTTCTGGTTAAGGATGTCAACGACCCATAAATCACCCGCACCTTTCTGAGTTATCTTCAAAGCTCAATAGTGAGTCCTATCTGGCCATGCCACATTGATTACCAGCAGGGGGTTCCACATAAGTTGGGAAATGAGTTTCATGTGAAGCAGAACACAGTGAGATCATTACATAGATCACATGAATTTAAAAAGATGGAATGGTGCAAAGTAAGCAAGCAACTCATGCTATGTCTACCTAAATATAGTACTTACTTGGCCATTGTAATTTGAATGGTGAGCAACAAAAAAGGAATGAGCTAGAAGCTTGGTCTCAGGAACAAATTTTTGGAAACCGCCCTGAAGAAAGTACTGAAGCCTCCTGGCCTGATGTTTTTATGATTCCAGGGTATTTTTTTTATCCATAGTTTGCTGTTTGTTGTGTCACATGCTGCCTCATAGCAGATTCCAAACCAAGGTATCTTCTTGGCAGGAACTTTCCATGTCATGAGCCAGCATAACATTTTTCTATATAAATTAATTTTCTTAGGTATTTTACAATAGAACAGAAAGATGACAAATACAAACATTTCAATAACACATGATAAAGCATCATTATTTACTTATTGCTTCATGTTTTATTGATATTATTCCTGAGGTATGCAGGAATACTTATTTAAATGGAAAAAATGAAGCCAGAGTGTATAAGATAGATATTGATCATGTTTAACTGTTTAAGACTGTCATAGTTAGGAACAGGTGTCAACTTGACTATTGAGGGTTTGAGCTCTGGGCACATTTGTAGAGTTAAGCCCGGAGCAAACCGGAGATTGTCTAGCTGATGGGGAAGGCCCAGTCTATGGTGGGTGGGACTAGGCCCTGGAATAAATCACAGAGAGCTGGTTGAGAGTATCGGCATCCTTCTGTTCACTTGGCCAGACATGCTAGTCTGGCAAGTAAGGATTGACCCTCTCTCAGCCATCATGTGGTGATGGTGTGGCCAGCTCCCTTGGTCCTGGTGTTGGTGCATGCTCTCCTGTCAAGATGGATTGAGAACTGTAACCCAACTTTCAATAAGGAAATAAACCTCTTGTTCCCTTAAGCTGTTTGATAGTCATTTATCAGCATCCATGCAGGCTGACTACAAGAAGACAGATTTCCATTTTTTGCTTATCTTGGCTTGGTGAAACAAGACATTGCTGTGTTACCCAGGCTGGTCTTGAACTCATGGTCCTTCTTCTTTTGCCTCCTTGGTGCTGTGGTCAAAGCTATGAATGAACACAACACCTGGGACTTTTTGTTATTGTTCTTTTTGCTTTTCAACTTTACTGATGGATTTTGCTCGTTGACAGCTTCATACATTTATATAATACATTCTGATTCTTTTCCTTTCTCCTTTTTCTCATTCCCCTCACTAGTTACAAATCTTTCACCCATACTTATGTTTATATTTTGATTTGTGCCCCTAAAGGCTGGAATAAATCAGCCTTTTTACCAAAGGCTGTTGTATAAACCTGGGCTTGGGACCATTTTCTGAAGCCCTGTAGAAGGTAACTGGATATTTGTTTTCCAGCTTCCTGAATCTATTAGTTTCCACTGTTTGTCAGTTTCTCTTAGAGCCTCACAGGTTCTTCCTCTACTCAGAGATGACCACTGGCCAGGTTAATCATTGTAGGTTTAGTGTTACTAACTGACTCTTTTGTGGGTTCAAGGCTTTCACAGTCTTATTGTTTTAGCAGGATATTTCCCAACCTCGCCCCATTCTACTGGATCTTGCAATGTCTGGTTTTAAAGTGAGTTCAGTCAAGAAACATGGAGATGGCTCCATGATTAAACTGTTACCCTGCAAGTGAAATGATGGTCATTGAGATCTCCAGATCCGATCCATCATAAAATACTGCTTGAATGTGATGTGCCTGTCTGAAACTACAAGCGTGAAGGAAGGAGGCTGAGAATACAGAGAGAACTGACTAGCACTATCAGTGAACTCTGGATTTGCTTAGTAACACAGCTTCAAAACAATAAATTAGAAGAGCAATCAATAATGATTCCTGATATTCAGCTCAGATCTTAACACATACATATCCATACTTATGCATGAACCTACTGCATACTCATGTAAACACACACACACACACACACACACACACACACGTACACACACGCACAGAGGGAGAGAGAAAGAGAGAGAGAGAGAAGAAAAAGAAAAAAACGAATACAATAAGAATCATCAGCAGTATTTTATTGCTTAATGTGTTTAACCAAATACTCTTATTTTCAAAATGTTTTCTGAAAAGATTATTCCATGTAAATCTAACAGAAAAAATATACAACAGGAATCATTTGTAGTCATTGGTGATTCTGCTCACTTTTCTTTTTCTTTCTCCTGTTATAGAAACTGTCCAGTTAAATAACTAAGTAATGTGTCACATACAAATCAAATGTCCATTCTCTTTTGATTGGCTTTGCATTTGCCCAGGAAAGCAGCATTTGTAGATCACTGGATAGCTTTTCACTAAAATGCATCTAATAGAATTGACAGTCTTTAGTAACATAGGCAAAATGAAACTTGCATTTCCATCTATGTGTTTGCTCAGTATTTAGGACTGTGAAAATAAAAATATAGGGACAGAATTGGTGTTTACATCTTTCTCCTTTGAGAAGCAAGTCTTAGCCAGATATCTGCAAACCTATCTAGTCAAAAATACTTCCTAAGATCTTAAATTTATCTCAAATTGTAATTTATTATTATTCATCATAGCTTCTTACATATTTGTGGGTTAATATTGTGTGATGCACGAGAGAGGATGTATGACATTTAATATTCCTTCAAAGGGACATGCAAGCAAAAGCAGCAGGTGAGGACCATTCATCTCTAGTTTATAGCACTCTGCCACATGGTATATCATGGTAATTCTAGAAGGAAAGCAGAAGGAAATGCACAGCAGTCTCCTTCTGTGTATTTATGGGCTTAATAAACAGCTTATGCTCACCCAGTCCCACACACATGTGAGTCCACATATGGAATCCTCAGCAGCCGTAAGCAGCAGCTGGGCGCCTTGGCAGTGTTTTTCTTTTCCGTTTTTTTTTTTTTTTTCTGAAGACCATCTCTAGGGCAGGGTTGGAGAGTTTCAGATTCTGACATCTTATCTGTTTGTGGTGACACAGACGGTCTTCAATATCCACTGACTCTGTAGCAACCAGCAAGAGAAATTCAAGGATATTTGTACTGAACCTGCAGAGATGTTTTGGGCACCATCAGTCCTAAAACAGCGCAGTAACACATGTTTTCACAATATCTACACTGAAGGAGATAATTTAAAAATATGTTGTTTTATTTGAAAGAGAAGAAAAGAGAGAAAGACAACACACGCATGTGCAAGAAAGAGCATATGCATGTGCAGTGGTGTGCATGTGGAGATCCAAGGATAAATTTCAGAACTTGATTTTTAGAGTTCAGTTCTCTCCTATCACCATGAGTGAGAGAGCGCTTTGGGAACTGAATTCAGGTCACTTGGTTTGTGTACAGACTCTTTTACCCATGGATCAGCCTTGATGACCCTGAATCAGGTTTTTTAAATGATCTAGAGATGGTTTAGACTATATGAGATGGAGCACATATGTGATGTGAAATGCTATGCAGTTTTTGTTGGAGAAAGCATTCATAGACTTGGGGTGCAAGGAGTGGGAGTCCAGGAACCCACAATGGATTCCCAGGGAAGACTGCAATGTGATATGTCAACTTGAGAGTTTTAAGCCCTTTCTTGTGAAACAGTAGTTGCCCCTAATCTTTCTGAAACCAGCCTGTGTCCACTACCTGTTCTCTACACGTTCATGATTTTTATTTTTTTTTAAATTATTCCACTGAGGCGTTCTCCAAATAGAGCTGTAGATTTCATCAACCTGATGAATTCAAATGCTGCAATCTGGCATGGCAATGGCCTGTGCAGCCTGTACAGTGCTGGTGACCTGTAATTCTAGTCACAGCACTGTGGTCCTATTACATGTCTTATATTTCCACACATGCTCCAGAGACTGCTCCGGCCTGTGAATGTGTCACCTTTTATCCTCCGACACTGAGGTAATTATTGTGACTGTTGAAATCACTCTTGGTGACAGGCTGATTATCATCAGTTTCCTGAGATAGCGAGCCAGAAAACCAGCTGACAGTAGCAAGGACAGAGACATTTTAAGGCTCTTGAATTGATGGACGGATACGATTTAATCTGGACAACCGAGCTGTAAAGAAAGCAAAGAGCAGGCTGACTTCATGGCCTTTGTGAGTCCTGGGCTTGGACAGATGCCCACACCATTCTTAATGGCTGGCATTTTGGGTTTCTAAAACTTCACGTCTTCATTCTGTGTTCCTGTGAAAAGCAGCAGCTTTGCACTTGGCAAACTTTTATGATTTGAACTATTCACAGTGCTGCTCTGCCTGCTCCTCAGAAGTCTCAGTCTCAGGAACTGACTAGAGCTGTGTAAAGAAGGGAGGGACATCTCAGCTGAGAGCATATGGGAATAAAACTAATTTTCCAGTGACATGATATTGCCCTAAGTGGTACTTTGTCATCAGGGACCCCACTGAGCAGCTATGTCCCCCATGAGAGGAAAATAGACATCTACACAGGACTCTCTGACTCTCATTGCCACGTATACCACAGACCAAGACTGCTGAATTTGCTCTAAATACGATGAGTGTGATGACATCCATCTAAATAAGATGAATGTGATGACATCCAGGAGGCAGCGTGATGTCCCCCATAGAGGCCTTGTGAAGCGTCGGCGGTTGATCTGCCTGGAAACTGTCCATACTGAGTCAGTTGACTCTCGGGAGAAGCACCGGAAACTGGCCTGAGATGCTCCCATAGAAGATTTAGACAACTTAACAAAATTCTCAATACCAGGCATATAATATCTTCTTAGGAGCTGTTAGTCAGATTCAAAGGTCCAAAAACAGTATAGGTATTTGTCGTGTACCATCGATAATCTCATAGTAAAACCTTGGCTAAAGATATTATATACATGACATGGAGAAAACAAGCTGAAATGTGTCTGGAAGCTTCCCCCTTGCTGCACCATAAGGTATGATATAACTACCACAGGAGAAAAGCAATCAACAGTCTCATCCAGCTATGAATCCTGCTTCTTACAATAACAGCTGCTCTGGCAATAAGTGGCCACTGGTGTAATAGTGCCATGATTGTCATGAGTGTAACCAACTGCTTTTGATTGGACTTAAGGTACTTACCACAGGGAATGCATTATTGGGATATAAACCAAACCAAGAAGCAAGAAGGGAAGACCATAGATCCTATGTGGATACAGCATACTAAAATTTAGCTGTCAGTTTTTAATAGCAAAATGCTTATCACTTAACATTATACTCATAGGTTAGAACAATTCTTATTTCTTGAGCAGAAAGCATCTTTTTGCTATGAAAGGTATTTAATTCTGAATTAAAGCACAACAGGCCAAAGTGTAGAGAATAACTGACTATGGATAACTGACTATGGACTGTTATGTCATAAACAAGACATTGAAATCACTCCTGCCAAAATGTTAGGAACCTGCAGAACAGGGAGTGGTAAGAACATAAGAGCCTGAGGGTGGGGAGGGATGCTGCCAGATAACATCCTCTACTCATGACAGGGCTGTTGCACCCAAAACCTCACTCCAACAATGTCCACTGACACGACACTCTCACAGTAATTGGCTGGTCCTCATCTCATCATGGATGAGGGAAGATCACAAGAGCCATGACACCTGCTTGGGAGATCAGACAGGAGAAGGGGAACTTCTTTATTTATTATTGATCACTTATTCAAGCTCTAGCAAGTACTCAGGCATTTGCCAGTGCAGGCAGCTCATATGAAATCCAGTGGGCCACATACACAAAAAAACATAAAAGGAGGAAGGAGAATGACTAGAAAGGAGAAAGTATGTAAGTGGAGTCAAAAGTGAAATGGAATCTGGTAGTAAGGGGTGAAAATCCCATGAATTAGTTGTATTCTTGCATAAAAATATCAAATAATAAAATATATTAAAAAAGAATATCTGATATATTTTCAATTTGATTTTGACACTTCAATTATCTCATTAAACATTTTTTATTTCTTTATTTTATTTCTATATATTATATTTTCAATTTGATAGTAAATTTATAGTTGTCTTAACAGTGAATTGGAAATATTTCAGTAGAAAGAAGAAATGTAATTTAAGAGTAGAAACAATTGACCAGGTTTGAAGGAGGTGACAGGAAGGCTAACTCGGGCAATGTGGAATTCTGTCAACAAAGTGAAGCTCATCTTAACACATAATAAAGGTAGAAACTATTTAATTAAACATGATTGTGACTTATAGAAAGAAGAAAGTTCAGTGAATATAGCACTTACCCCTGGCTGTCACATAAACTCAAGAAAAAACAGGAAATACAAGTATGAAAAATGACAAAGTGAATCAAAATCATCACAGTAAATAAGAAATTATATAGAATGAAATTGCTCAACTCTATCAGATCAAAGGAAGCCAAAAATGAATGGACTAATGTGTTCTATGAACATTAAATTCAACTGAGACATTTCCAGTTACAGAATAATAAACATATTATGAGAGAAAAATGCAGCATATAAAAATGTGTTTCTGTCTTGGAGGAGTTTTAGCTAGAAAATATCACTTAAGTGTTTTACTAAACTAAATCCTTGAAATATAAATGATTATGATACCATTTATAAATATCCATATGTATTTTTAGAAATAATGTTTAAGGTTTTAATGATTTTTCTCAATTCTTTTTCATGTAATTACTATGGAAAATTTCCTCATAACCTCCTATAACTTTTTCTTGTTTTGTTTAAAGATTCTTTGAATAAAAAATAATCACTGAATAAATTTATGAGGTGTCATGTAGTGTTTCTGGGTAGTCGTATCCATAAACTCAGAGCTTCATTTGTCTTTTTCCAGTGGGAATCATACCAAGCCTTCCTGTATGAGTTCTGTCATTAATCTATATCTCCAGACACCATCACACCTTCATGAGGCTATAGCTGAAATCCTCTCTTACATCTGTATTGTAATATACTGCATGCTGACATTAGCTTTACCCAGTCCACAGTTCACAGAACACCAAGACTCATAATTTTTTTCTTTTAATAACCTACTGATCAACCTCTCCTTACTTTCCCTAACACCTACCCTCTCCTGGTCTAGTAATCACTATTATACTTTGAATTTCTATACTGCATCAGCTTTCATATTTCTTACATGAATTGAATCATGTGGTATCTATTTCTATGCCTGTCATTTCACTTAACAATTAACAACCAGAAAAAAATGCACATTAATCTCAAGAACTATTCAGATTATTTACTATTATTTCTGAAACATAAAAGTATAGAAATATTAAGTACAATTTTGTTAAATTAGGAGAAAAAAACAAATAATTCACATTGAGTCATAATATTGTTGTCATCACATTACAATAAAGAATAACTTTCAAAATGTTTAAAAATTGGGTAGCATATGTCTTTGGAGATCATGTGCTTGGGGAACTGGATAATCAAGATCACCAACAGAAGAATGTCATTGTTGGTGGTAGTAAAGTCTGATTAAATTGAGAAAGAAGATTTGAAAGTTGCAAAATGGTGGCACTGAGGCATCTAGACCTAAAGGATCAATATTCAATACAGCAAGCAGTAAATAAAGATCTTTACAACCAATCACAATTTGTCTGAAGAAAGAGGACACAGGACTGAAGCACTTAGCTCTTAGATCTGCAAATGATATGTGTAAAACCATCTCCACAGCAAGTCCTCACTGCAAATGTGAGGACACAACAAATCTATAATATTGAAATTGTGTAGTGGCCAAATTAATAAAACTTAAGCAATGAATAACAAAAAAATTACCTGCATGTCATGCTAAATTTGTGTATTTGGGTGAATATAGTTGGGAGTGTAATATTGAAGACAAAGCAGGAATCATTGCCAGTGCAACTCAAATTTAAATTTTAAAGTACTTTCCTCAGAATTAATATAAACTTGAATGATTCTATGAGTTTAAATGGCTTTTGACATCAGTTACTTCAATTATTTCAATGGTCCACTAGATAAAATTGGGATCTGAAACTAATAAACTTATTAGTACATTCTTTTTGTTAAAAAAGTCAATGTTATATTGTATATTCTATAAGGTTTAGAAGTATATTGCAAGCCAATGAAGTGTTTTATGCTTTAATAATTTACATGATCAGTTTACTTTATAAGGATTTTGCTTCATTTTGTTTATCGTTAGACCCTTAAAATCTTTAATTCTCTCTCTCTCTTTCTCTCTCTCTCTATGTGTGTGTGTGTGTTTACAGCAATATCTCCAAAATCGTATGATTTTTTTTTCTGATTGGCTTGGTTGGGCTTGGCGCTAGGAATGAAAGCCACAACGTGGAAAATGCTAAATAAAACTCCACAAGTGAGGTGCCAAACTGTGTTTCCAAAGTCATACTATCCAGGCACAAAATGAAATTCCTAACATCTTTCTGTTTTTTGTAATAGCATATGAGGTAATTAAACAAACATTTAAATTTCTGTATTATAATCATAATAGAATAATGAGATGATAATACATATATCTCACAAATATATCTTTGAGATTTGGAAAAGTTGAGAACAACAAATCAAATGGGAAACACAATAGAAAGCTCACAAATCATACTAGATTTCCTTAGAATCTTAGAACAATTGGAAGAATAATTAATCTTAGAACAATTAGAATATTAATCTGTTAAAATAATCATATAACTGCATTTCCCTGTGTAAAGTCATCTCAAGTCTCTCTGAATTTCTGTCTTAGTTCACTTACTGTTCAAGGCAATCTGAATTATT
Source organism: Typhlomys cinereus (assembly GCA_023101885.1). Lineage (NCBI taxonomy): Eukaryota > Metazoa > Chordata > Mammalia > Rodentia > Platacanthomyidae > Typhlomys > Typhlomys cinereus. The sequence goes on along the minus strand of JALPQD010000301.1, from coordinate 2,417,372 downwards.
GGAAGAAACTGTCTTTAAAGCTTTCCTCCTTTCTTTCTGTCCATTTCATATCTGTCACAACTCCATCAGGATGAGAACATTTTCAAAAATTTATTACCCTAGTTTTAAGCTTTTCTATCACAGTTTTATATGGTGTTAAGTCTTTGGCTTAGATTTTGATGTTGCAGCTGAAAGTGTTACTAAAAAATTCTTAATTATGTGTGTACCAAACCTGAAGAATAAATGACCTCAGCACTGGCTTAGTGTACCTAAGATTAATAAGCATTGTTGTATAGATGTTTCTGCCAATTTAGTACACTCATTGGATCAGTGAGGTGCATACTATAGGGTGTATGCTAACTGAAGTGGAAAACATTAGTGCATAATCACTGCTATGGTCTGATGAAAGAAACACATTTTAAGTCTGAGAAAGGAAAGGACGCTAGTGTGAGTTTTTACTTGTAGAAAACAGATAATCTCTTTCCTCATTTGAATTCTCCATCTGAGAAACAGAACAGCTGCCCTCATCATATTCACTTCTTCCCTACCTTTCCTGCCTCAGGGGGGAAATAAACATTCTTTTCAAATTTTTAGATCCATCTGTTGCCTCCCAAGGTTAGCATAAATAGAGAGGAAATGCCCGTAGTTTTCAGCATTTTCTTCATTTGAGTTGCTAGCTCTTTTTTTCTTCTGTTGCTTATTTATTTTTGACTATTTGTGTGTGAATGGCTATCCTTTTCAATGAGGCGAAGCTGTAACTGAGACACTAGAAAAAGAACAGATGTCCAATGAAAGTGGTCCAGGAAGCAGGTCTCCATCAGAAAATTGAGTTTCAGGTCCTTATAAAATGCTAAGCACAGAAGAACATGACTGAATAAGGATAGTCAGAATTAACCCTAGCCTGATACTACATAGCCCTGGAAAGCTCAACAATGAATGTGGACCAATCAGGATAACCCTCATTTACATGGTGAGAATTTCCAGGCAGGGAGAAGGCCTGCATAACAGCTTCCCCTAACTGAACAAGAACTGAGCCAAAATGGAGAACTCCACAGCCACGTTCTGAGGATCTTCTATTTCTATCATGTGCCCTGTGTTCTATGCAGGGTATTAAATCTACTTACTTTGTCTCCCTGAATATGATGTGTGAATTCTTTCACGCACTTGGCAATATGTACAACCACACTGTGGATCACATGGAAACCAGAAAATTTCCTCTCCCATCTTTTGCTTCTCCCAGCTTTGGATCCCTGCAGTACTTCGAGACTCCTTGAAGGCTTCTGGTCAAGACACCTACCTACCTTAGACCCCCACCAGTGACAGCAGAAGGGCTATGTGATCCAGCACTTGATTTAAGAGCCTTTCTAACAGGCCAATCAAAAGTCTTTTGCTGAATTACCTCTCCACTTCTCCTTCTTCTCAGACAGACTGCCTGTTTTGGCCTACACCTACCACCAGTATGGGGCGAACTTGCCACCATATTCATGGTTAGTGATTCAGCTTTCTCTAGGAACTAGCTTTGGTGCAGAATGCTTGGAGGACAATTATTTGAGAAGATACCCTTATCTCTAAGCTATCTCTATGGTGAGATTCAAAAGTCCCTTTTCTCCTTGGGCAACTCCAATAGCTTTCTGGAGACACAGACCCAGCCTCATCTAAAATACTATTCAAAGAAAAGGTTCTCTTTCCCCGTCTTTAGACACTCAACTTACTTGTGAGACATGAAAACCTGAGACAAAGTGGCCCTACCATTCTCTAAGGGGGAAAGAACTATTTCAGTTTCATTCTCTCTGCTCCATCTGCATAATCAGTATGTACCTAGAAACTTCAACCATTGCTAGACAGATCTGCACACATTGCAAGTGATACTCACAGCTCTAGTTTCTCTTTCTCTTAAGGTCAGTCCTCTGCTCCTCTGAGAATTTCCCCTGGTAGACATGAGATTGAGTCTCTTTCCCTTTTCTTGAACTGACTCAGTGCTCTTCCTCTACAGCTGTTGGCCCCAGGCCAGGAATTCCTGGTGAAAGGCTAGACATTGCTTTTAAAAGTTGTATCCTTCTGGATACACCTTCAAGAGATCTTATCACAAAGCAGGCCAGCTTCGTTAAAAAAGTTGCATATTGCCCTCATAAAGTCTAGCATCTGTTAAAGGCACCGAGACCCCTGGAGGCAAGGGATTGACAGCCATAGTAGTGATCTTATGCTTAAGGGGAACAAGAGAAAGGGCTTATGGAAATGCCACTGGGTCCTTATATGTCATCGGAGAGGAGGACCCAGTGGAGAGTTAGACGTACACAATAAAGGACTCTCTGGGAATTGGGGGGGAGGCACTGGGGGAAGGGGAGGGGGAGGAGGGGGGAGGGAGGGAACTGGTAAAAAATTTTAAAATGTATAATTAAATTTTTAATAAAAAATAAAATAAAATCAGCTTCTTAGAAAAAAAAAAGTTGCATATTAAGTTCCTGGTAGATGTCTTGAACTTGTTTCCTTCAGAGGTATATACATTGGAAATTAAGGTCACGTCTCTCAGCATGAGAAAGACCCACTTTTCCATTTAGATTTAGTATTGGGAGGGATATAATGTAAGGAATTGGGGTAATTTAATCACCAGTCCCTAAAAAAGAAAAGTTTTGTGTCCTTCAGTTGCAAGGTCACTTGACCTTGAACAATGCTTTATCTGTAGAATTGTTCTTTAGTTTGGCCTACTGTGCTACATCCTTTCTACTTGGTCCCAGGTCCTCATGACCTGGCTTTCGTGCACTTTTCTCAAGATCTTGATCTATAAAAGTCCTGCCATGTGGGTAGCTAAGCTTCTAGAACTCTCAGAACACTAGGACATCCCATATGACTCTCTGTCCTCCCATTTCTCTCTATTGATCATTCTCCAAACCCATTCTAGACCCTCACATGTGTCCAGAGCACTCCAGAGTTCTCTTCCCATTGCTTATTCAGGAGTAAACCTGTGTCCTGTCCTCCAAGTAGTCAATGAGAAAGGGAGCACAAAGTCCTTGTTCCCTCATCTTCCCTGTGTCTGATAATGATGAGAAAGAAGTCAGACTTGACTTTTCTTAGCTAAGACGACAACACATTCAATAAAAAATTTCATGTCCTAGTCATGTCCTGTGGTCTCACTTCCCAGGATGTGCACACCGCATTGATCACCTTCCATGCCCATAGATAAGCCCTTGCTTAATCACTGACTGAGCAATATGCTGATAGGACACATGCCTGACATCATGGAAGACCCCTCCTAGGGAAGACACAGTACCCAAAACAGACCCTATTTAACTTACTAAGACAGGTAATCAAGACAGATAGCATGTAATCATAGGCGCACATACTTAAAGAAACGTCCAAAAAAAGGCAGGGATGAAATCTGTCAGATACAAAATAGAGAACAGAGGGCCCCACTGAAAATCCAGAACTGTTTTACACTGACTTGCAGAAGCTATATGTAAATATGCTAACTTGGACCAGAGAGTACTGATGGCATCGTCTCATCAGCCAGCCCCCTCTTATCCCTAGGGATAACAGGCAACAACTGTGTCTAAACTCCCACATCTTCCATTAGGAAACAATACGGAAAGGCTCTGAAGTAGAGAAAATATGTGGTATTTTTAAGAAATACAAGTAAGAGTTATGGAGCTTAAGACTATATTGGTGAGTGTAGCTGGGGAAAAAAAGGCAAAAATCCAGGACAGGTAGACCCTGGATAGACATTTCATTTTAAGAAGAATGAATATATCCAATTCAATTAAGCAAATGTCTTAATGAAGGCTATTTAAGAACACAGCTTTTGTTTTAAATGGACAATGGAAGATTGGTTTGGAGGAAAACAGAAGAGTCCAGTTTGTAGGATAGTTACAGCTACCCATAAAAACTGGTTCTTCACCAAAAATTTGGTTTGAATATCAAGACACACACATACACACACACACATGCACACAGCTACCCATAAAAACTGGTTCTTCACCAAAAATTTGGTTTGAATATCAAGACACACACATACACACACACACATGCACACGCACACGCACATGCATACAGACATGGACATATGCAGATAGATAGATATAAACACACAAGCATCCATGCACACGAGACCTAACATATATAAACACACACACAATCACAGATGCGCACACAGGTTACACAAATCTTCAGTCCTCAGATGTGAAGTTTTCTTGCACAATACTGGATCTAAAACAAGTCTGGAAACTGACCTAGCATAGCACTAGGAAAATATCTGGCATTCTTAGCAATGTTTCAGTCCTGGGTTAAGATAAGTTTCTTGTTTGTGGGTTTAGAGAAGTCTGGACTTTATTATCAGCTTATTGAGTTCAGAGGCAGAAGGATAGGCAGTGGGTTTTCAAAAGCTATTAGTACCTAAGCATAAAGATATGTAACAGATTACTTTAAGAATAGTATTAAATGTAAATTATATGTTGAACGAGCCCCAGTATAAGATCCAGCACAAGGGGATGGGAAGGCAGCATTTCAAACAAGCCTTGGAGACAGAAGGGATCAAACTGGTTATCAGACAGAGTGATTTAGAACAATAGGTTCTATTTTTCCTGTTTGAATACTAATGACATCTGTGTTTTTAATTATTATGAGCCAGCAAAGATTTAATGCAAAAGTGGAGTCTTTTACCATCTTCTGCTTTAGCATAATGTACTTGACTTTCAATGTAAAACCAATGCACACTTTTAAAATTTCTTAAAGTGATTCTTTCCAAAAATTACAGAAAGAAATATAAAGTATAATTGCAGTGCTGCAATAGTTCCATTTAAGAAAAGGAACTGGTCAGATCGCAAGTAAATCCAATGTGTTTTTTTTTTTTTCTGCTTAGTCTACCATACTTGAAAGAAAATGAGTCTTGAGTTAGACCTTGCTGGACACAGCCTTGAGTTTAACTCAAGGTCATAACTGCTGTAGCCTTAGTTCACACTATCTCTTACCCTCATTCTTCTCTTTTGCAAAGAGGAAGGCATATTAATCCTCCTGGGATGATGGAACACTGAGTACTAGATACCTATAGCAACCAGAGCTCATGAAAGCATCTGGTATTCTCCAGACACATAAGAAACTCATTTCCCTAGCTTTATGCTGAGGACATAAGTTGAAATGATTGTGACAAAAGACTTGAGGAGGGTCTCAACAGAGGGAAATTGCAAATCAGGTGAAATATGCTGAAAGATCCCATAGAAACGATTGGCTTCCTACTAACTTCCTAACTCAGGCTTCCTACTGTGTGGCTATTACTGGAGAAAAGGAAGAGAACTGCAAAATGTCCAGTCTCATTCTGAAGAGGTATTCTCCCTTCTCTATCAAAATCATGCTTCTAGTTTGTTATGTAAGCACTTGAAGAAAACACTTCCCTCCAATTAACTTGGATGGCTCCTATGCAGAAGCCGATAGCCACGAGGTGGGAGAGTTGAATGAGCTTGAGGATGCAGCTGAAGAATATGCTTTTAGCAATCTAGAGAGCCTCGAGGACTAGCTCATTAGTTTGGAGTTCCTCCAACCAACAGAAGATTATAGGAAGGCAATGCTGGTCAATGGGGTGCCACACAGACATAAAGGGCAGATGGGGTTTTCACTTAAAGAAACTAGGAAGTAAAATGACTTATTTAGAACTTTTCGCAAGTCCATTGGAGTTGACACTTGAGAGAGGATCCAAGTTGCTCAATATGGCAAACACAGACATGGTAATACTTGGTGCAGAATGCAGTCTGGATATTTATAGACCTAAAACATAAACCAATAAAACTGAAGAATATTTGATGCTTTTTTTAAATGAGTTCCTGCCTTTTAAGTATTTAGCAAGCAGTTGTTTTATTATACAGAATGAAGCTAGGCCCCAAATTTGATGAAAGCATCAGCAAAAGTAATTCAAGAGTTAATTTTCTTTAAGAATCTCCAGACAGCTAGCCAGAATGGCTGTATGAGCCTGCAATCCCACCAGCAATGTAGCAGAGTTCCCCTCTCTCCACATCCTCTCCAGCCCTTGTTGTTGTTTGTATTGTGGATTTTTGCCATCCTGACCGGGATGAGATGATATGTCAGGGAGGTTTGATTTGCATTTCCCTGATGGCTAAAGAAGTGGAGCATTTTTTAAGATATTTGTTAGACATTTTAATTTCATCCCTGGTAAAATTTCTTTTAAGTTCCAGGGCCCATTTTTTAAATGGGCCATTGGTTTCCTTGGTGTTTAATTTTCTAAGTTCTTTGTGCACTCTGGACAGTAGAGCTCTATCAGATATGTGGTTCGTGAAGATTTTCTCCCATTCTGTGGGTTGCCTTTGAGCTCGTGTTACAATCTCTTTATCTGAACAGAAGCTCTTTAATTTCACAAGATCAAACTGTTGAGAGTTGGTAGCAGTGACTGTGCCATTGGATGTCTGTTTAGGAAATGTTGGCCTAGCCCAATCAGCTCAAGGGAGTTCCCTATCCTTTCAACTATGATTTTTATAGTCTCTGGCCTGATATCAAGGTCCTTGATCCATTTGGAATTAAGTCTTGTACATGGTGACAAGTACGGGTCCAGCTTTAATCTTCTGCATGTGGAGATCCAGTTTTGCCAGCACCATTTGTTGAAGATGTTCTTCTTTTTCCATTGGATTCTATGGGCTCCTTTGTCAAAGACCAAATGGCTGTAATTTTGTGGGCTTATATCTGGATCTTCAACCCTTATCCATTGATCTGTGTGTCTATTTTGGAGCCAGTACCAGGCTGTTTTTATAACTATGGATTTGTAGTATAGACTAAGGTTTGGTATGGTAATACCTCCAGCTGTGTTTTTGTTACTCAGGATTGTCTTTGCTATCCTGGGTCTTTTGTGCCTCCATATGAATTTTGAGATTGTTTGGTCAACTTCTTTGAAGAATTGCTTTGGGATTTTAATTGGTATAGCATTGAATTTGTATATTGCCTTTGGTAGGATGGTCATTTTTACAATGTTGATTCTGCCAATCCAGGAACATGGGAGGTCTTTCCACCTTCTGGTGTCTTCTGCAATTTCTTTCTTTAGGGTTTTAAAGTTTTCGTTATAAAGGTCTTTTACCTCCTTGGTTAGGTTTATACCAAGGTATTTCATTTTTTTAGGGGCTACAGTAAATGGGTTGTTTCTCTCAAGGCTTTTTCACTTCTTTCATTCTGGGCATATAGGAAAGCCTCTGATTTTTGCATATTTATTTTGTATCCTGCCACCCTGCTGAACTTCTCAATTAGTTCCAGGAGTTTTTGGGATCACTCAGGTATAAGATCATGTCATCTGCAAATAGGGATAGCTTGACTTCTTCCTTGCCGATTTGAATCCCTTTTATGTCCCTTTCTTGTCTTATGGCTTCAGCTAAGACTTCAAGTACAATATTGAATAGAAGTGTTGAGAGTGGAGAGCCTTGTCTAGTTCCTGATCGAAGTGGGAATGCTTCCCATTGTTCCCCATTGAGCATAATCCTTGCTGTGGCCCTGCTATTCCACTTTTGGGAATAACCCCCCATGCAGCAGAGGTTCGCCTCGATAGCACAAGCACGACCATGTTCATAGCAGCACTGTTTACAATAGCAAAGTCATGGAATCAACCTAAATGTCCAACAGTTGATGAGTGGATAAGGAAAAGGTGGTACATCTATACAATGGAGTACTACTCAGCCATCAAAAATGATGAATTACTGGAATTTGCTGGGAAACGGATGTCATTAGAAACAATTATATTAAGTGAAGTATCCCAAACACAGAAAGTTAAGCACCATATGTACTCCCTAATAGGTGGCTCACCAAACTCACCCAGCCCACATTGAGACACTCAAATGTAAATCTATGTAATACAGTAATTGCAAAGATTGTGAACAGGAGGGATGGGGTTGGAGGGCCACACCAGACACAAGGAGAGAGGGGACCATGTTACAGCAGAGAAAATCGGCCTCCAAGGAATTCAAGTAAGTAATGTGACACCTAGTTAAGTTCACAGACATTCATTCCTGATCATGTACAACTGAGTGGGTATGATCTCACCAGAAGGGGAGGGCATATAGTCTGGCAGATAAAAAGCAATCATTTTGCAAATGGGTGACTGACCCCTCCCTCAACGAGATTTCCTGCTTTTATTACATCTACCCTTGAATGTGCTATTATAACAAGACTCTAGTTTAACAGTTTTTTGTCTCTGACCAGGGGGTGACATACAGTGCCCATCAGGATGGAGTGAAGGGCATTGCAGGAGCAGCAAAACTGCAAAAGAAAATCAACAAACCACAATCCAGAACTTCAGAGACTCTATATCAACCACCCAGAACTAAGCCAGCCTAATCTCCCCCCATCCTAAAGCTCAGGGACATTTGTGGAAGAAGGGGCGGTAAGATTGTAAGAACAAAAGGATGGGAGGAGCTGAATTAAGCCTTTGAATGATTATCTTATATGATGTAATATGCAACAAAGTAGAAATTAAAGGCTGACTGCAAATGTATTAATCTGACCAAATTCTGAGAGAAATCTGATGGACAATGATTTTTTTGTTCTTTATAAAAATGCAGTGGATGAAAGGATGATCATCTAAAAGTCAAACAGCCCACATTCATGAATGACTAATATTTGTGCATTTGACATTATGTATTGTGATTGATAGGTATTTGGTTTCACCCATGGTTCCTGACTTATACCCTCCTCTAGGGAAGACATAAAAACTAGAATTTCCATACCAAAGAATATAATAGGAATGCTAATCTTCCTCCCTCCTTCCTAGCAGGTAAATCATTTATTGCACAGGTTTAATGACTTGAGTCCAATATCCAGGACCCATGTGTTTGAAATGTGTCCCCCACAGTCTCATGAATTTGGGAAGGTTATGGCACCTTTGAGAGTTGGAGTCTTGCTGGAGGAAAGCAGTCTCAGAGGGTAGACCTTGAAGTGGATTAGTCCCTCCTAGCTCCTGGAGAAGTCTGCCTTTGGAGCAAGAAGTCTTGCAGTTTTCAGCCTCTAACATGTTTGCAGTGATTTAACCAGCCTCCAGCATCAGTCAGCCAGCCATGTCATATCCACCATGAAAGACTGTATATCTATCCTCTAGAACCATAAGCTGAATAAATATCCCCTTTTTCCTTAAATTGCTTGACTTTGAACATTCTCTCACAGCAATAGAAAAGAGTAGTCATAACAGAAATTGGTACCAGGTAGTGGGATATTGTTGTGAGATTAGTTGCATCTAGTACCACAAGGTGAAGTATATTGAAGTTGAGAGAAATTGGTACCAGAGAAGTACAGTGTTAGTGTGTGAGACTAAGAGAATCAGGCACAAAAAAGTGAAATCACTTGTGAACCTAAGAGAAGTTGGTACCCAATGCTATGATGTGATGAGTGTGCCTTTGGCACTGGTTGTTGGGAGAAATATGAAGAACTATGGGACTTTATGCTGAGATAGTCTTTGCGTCTTGGCAATGAGGCCAAATGGGTCTTTCTTCTGAGAACTTGGAAGACAGCAATGCTGTGAGAAATGCAGGTAGTAGAAGAGTAGTTTGTGATGGTCCAGAGGGCAACAAAGATTGGGTCTGGAATTGGACAAGCTAGAGTCAGCTTAAGAGAGAGATTATCTCTGTTATCAGAGAGAGAGAGAGAGAGAGACAGAGAGAGACAGAGAGAGAGACAGGAAAAAGAAGGAGGAGGAAGAGGAAGAGGCGGCTACAAAAACAGACTACTAGGGTAAACAGGGTAGGGTGACCCACCTTCCAGACCTGACCCCCCAACTTGCCTTTCTCCATCAAGGCTCCACCTCCTAAAATAACCACAAACTTTCAAACATTAGCCAAAACTAAGAATGTAAACACATGAGCCTGTGAGGGACAACTTGGATTCAAATCATAACACTAACTTTGCAGCATTATAAGTGTGATACAATTCTGTGAAATGCAGGTGGCTGGATTTTGTTGTTCTGATTCATAGGTATGTAAAGTAGCCTCTGAGAATGTCTCCGACATATTATCTTTTTTAAAATTAATATCAGAATGTTATATTTACATATAAAATTGTCAAAAAATTAAAATTTGCAAAATTAAATTTTTAGCAAAAACATTACAGAAGTAAATACAAATTGATTTTTGTTGTTTTAATATAATACATGAGGGCTTGTGCTCATGAGTTATGTGATTATGGTTAATCCAATATAATGTGTGTTTTTATAAAAAGAGAAAATTTAGACATAGAGAATAAAACATATGTATGCATGCAGAGACATTCATGCAAATGCAGAGGGGTAAGACAGCTATCTAAAAATTAGAGAGAGAAGTCTCCAAATGGGACAATTCAGATACTTGAGCAAATAATATTTCTGTTGTCTTGAGCATGAAGCTTGTGGTATTTGTTATATAAGATCCAATAAACTAATGCAGGTTTAGTAACAAGTTGGAATATGTTCCTATAATAAATATCTGAAAATATGAAAGTGGTTTGAATTGAGCAATAAGAAGAGCTTCCAAATACATGTTGACTAAAACTCTAAATGACCTCAACCTGTTAAGAAAATATAACAACATATTTTTAAAATCTTATTGATTTAGAAACTCGTTGTAAAGGAGGCTGACTATAAAGTTTAGTTTCTTATAAGTCAGTTTAGTAATGCCATGATGGAATGAAGCTCTCCTGAAATCCTATCATACTTCCTGGGATTTTACTCTCCAGTCTCACAGAGTGTGTGGATGAGTTAATGTTTCTATCCTTCAGTTTTCTCATTTTATGCCTTTTTCTGGTAGTAAAATCTTTTATAATTGTGACAAGGATTGAAGGTATAAAGAAACATAAAATACTTAGATATCTCCTGTCCTACAATAGCAATTCATTGAGTTTTAGATATTATACATTTTTAAAATTTATTTCTGCTCATACAAACTTAATAGGTACAAGGGTCCCCTCCCTCGTTCCACCCTTCCTTGGACTTCCCTGTTCCCTTCCCCACTTTTTCCCTTCCTTTCCCCCCTCCCTCCCTTTCCCCCAGTGCCTCCTCTCCCCATCCATGGATCATCCTTTAATGGGTATGTCAAACTTTCCTCTGAGTCTTCCTTTCTGATGAGGTGTAAGGACTCAGTGGCATTTCCTAGAACTCTTTCTTGTGTTCCCCTTAACTATAGGAACACTATTGTGGCTGTTAATCCCTAGCTTCTAAGGATCCTAGTGCCTTTAGTCCATGCTTGACTTTGAGGGGTCAATAATGTGTTGGTCATTGCACAGATCATGCAAAGTCCTATTATGATTGCTTCAGCCCTAACTTGTGTGGAGTATCTTGCATATCATTACTCCTACCATCCTTGTGCTCTTACAATCTTACTGCCCCCTCTTACTGCCTCACAAATTTTCCTGAGCTTCAGGATGGCGAGAGATTAGGCAGGCCTAGTTCCAAGTCGTTGATATAGAGTCTTTGATGTTCTGAATTATGGTTTGTTGATTTTTTGTATGTTTGTATGATTTTTTCAGGTTTGCTGCTCCTGAAATGCCCTTGACCCCATCCTGATGGGTATTGGATGTCACCCCCTGGTCAGAGATAAAAACCTATTAAATTAGAGTCTTATTATAAGAGTATATTCAAAGGTAGATGGAATAAAAGTAGGAGACTGCCATGAGGGGAGGGTTCAGCCTCCCATTTGCAAAATAGTTACTTTCTATCTGACAGACTATGCCCTCCTCTTCAGGTGAGATCATACCCCATCAGTTAAAAATGATCAGGAAGGAAAGTCTGTGAACTTAACCAGATGTCTCATTACTTACTTGCAGTCCTTGATGGTGTCCTATTTTCTCTGCTGTAGCATGATCCCCTCTCTCCTTGTTTCTGGTGGGGCCCTCCTTCCCCTTCTCTCCTGTTTATAATCTTTGCAATTACTGTAGGTATTACAGAGATTTATCTTTGAGTGTGCCTCTAAGTGGGTTTGGTAGTAGGATCCACCTATTAGGAAGAACATATGGCAGCTAATTTTCTGTGTCTGGGATACTTCACTCGATATAATTGTTTCTAATTCCATCCATTTCCTGGCAAATTTCATTAATTCATCATTTTGAGGGCTGAGTAGTATTCCATTGTATAAATGTACCACATTTTCCTTATCCACTCGTCAACTGTTGGACATTTGGGCTGATTCCATGACTTTGCTATTGTAAACAGTGCTGCTATGAACATGGTCGTGCTTGTGCTATTGAGGTGAACTTTTGCTGTATGGGGGGTTATTCCCAAAAGTGGAATAGCTGGGTCATATGGCATTTCAATCTTTAATTTTTAACAATTGCCAGACAGCTCACCAGAGTGGTTGTATGAGCCTGCATTCTCACCAGCAATGTAGGATAGTTCCCCTCTTTCCACATCCTCTCCCACCATTTGGTGGTGTTTTTATTGTGGATTTTTGCAATCCTGACCGGGGTGAGATGATATCTCAGAGAGGTTTTGATTTTCATTTGCTTGATAGCTAAGGATGCGAGCATTTTTTAAGATATTGATTAGACATTTTAATTTCGTGCCTGGTAAATTTTCTTTTAAGTTCCAAGGCCCATTTTTTAATTGGGCCCTTTGTTTCCTTGGTGTTTAGTTTTCTAAGTGCTTTGTGCACTCTGGATAATAGACCCTGTATCAGATATGTGGTTAGTGAAGATTTTCACCCATTCCATGGGTTGCCTTTGTGCTTGAGTTACAATCTCTTTATCTGAACAGAAGCTCTTTAATTTCACAAGATCTCATCTGTTGAGTGTTGGTTATAGTGACTGTGCTATTGGATGTCCATTTAGGAACTGTTGGCCTAGCCCAATCAGCTCGAGGGAGTTCCCTATTCTTTCAACTATGGATTTTATAGTCTCTGGTCTTATATTGAGGTCCTTGATCCATTTGGAGTTAATTCTTGTACATGGTGACAAGTACAGGTCCAGTTTAAATCTTCTGCATGTGGAGATCCAGTTTTGCCAGCACCATTTGTTGAAGATGTTCTTTTTCCATTGGATTTTTTGGGCGCCTTTGTTAAAGATCAAATGGCTGTAATTGTGTGGGCTTATATCTGGGTCTTCAACCCTTATCCATTGATCTGTGTGTCTATTTTGGAGCCCGTACCAGGCTGTCTTTATAACTATGGATTTGTAGTATAGACTTAGGTTTGGTATGGTAATACCTCCAGCAGTGTTTTTGTTACTCAGGATTGTTTTTGCTATCCTGGGTCTTTTGTGCCTCCATATGAACGTTGAAATTGTTTGGTCAACTTTTTTAAAGAATTGCTTTGGGATTTTAATTGGTATAGCATTGAATTTGTATATTGCCTTTGGTAGAATGGTCATTTTACGATATTGATTCTGCCAATCCAGGTATATGGGAGGTCTTTCCACCTTCTGGTGTCTTCTGAAATTTCTTTCTTTATGGTTTTAAAGTTTTCATTGTAAAGTCTCTTACTCCCTTGGTTAGGTTTATGCAAATATTTCATTTTTTTAAGGGCTATAGTAAATGGGATTGTTTCTTTCAGGGCTTTTTCACTCTTTCATTCTGAGTATATAGGAAGGCCACTGATTTTTGTACATTTATTTTGTATCTTGCCACCCTGCTGAACTTCTGTATTAATTCCAGGAGCTTCCTGGTGGAGTTTTTGGGATCACTCTGGTATAGGATCATGTTATCTGCAAATAGAGATAAGTTGACTTCTCTCTTGCTGATTTGAATCCCTTTTATCTCCCTTTCTTGTCTTATGGCTTCAGCTAACACTTCAAGTACAATATTGAAAAGAAGTGGTGAGAGTGGACAGCCTTGTCTAGATCCTGATCGAAGTGGGAATGCTTCAAGTTTTTCCCCATTGAGTATAATCCTTGCTGTTGGCTTGTTGTATACAGCTCTTATTATATTGATAAAGGTTCCTTCCATTCCTACTGTCTCTAGCGTTTTGATCATAAAAGGCTGTTGGATCTTGTCAAAAGCTTTTTCTGCATCTATCGAGAGTATCATGTGGGTTTGGATTTTTGACTGGTTTATATGGTGAATACATTTATTGATTTGCATATGTTGAACCAACTTTGTGTGCCTGGGATAACCCCTACTTGATCTCTGTGAATGATCTTTTTGATATGTTTTTGAATCCAATTTGCTAAGACTTTGTTGAGAATCTTTGCATCTGTGTTCATCAAAGAGATTAGCATATAGTTTTCTTTTTTAAATGTATCGTCATTAGGTTGTGGGATTAAGACGATATTAGCTTCGTAGAAAGAATTTTGCAGTGTTCATTCCTTTGCTATTTGATGGAACAGATTAAGGAGTATTGGTGTTATTAGCTCCTTAAATGTCTGGTAGAATTCTGTGCTGAATACATCGGATCCATGACATTTTTTGGTGGGAAGATTTGAGATTACTTCATCAATTTCCTCATATGTTATGGGACTATTTAAATAACTCAAAACTTCTTGTTTAATTTAGGTAAGTTGTGTTTACTTAGGAATTCATCCATCTCTTTTGTGTTGTCAAATTTCACAGAGTATAAGTTTTTGAAATATGACATTATAATTCTCTGAATTTCTTTGGTATCAGTAGTGATAACTCCATTTTCATTTCTAATTTTGTTAATTTGTGTTTTCTCTCTCTTGCTTTTGGTTAATTTATCTAGGGGTGTATCAATCTTATTGATTTTTTTCAAATAACCAGCTTTTTGACTGGTTGATTCTCTGTATCATTTTCTTATCTCAATTTTGGATATTTCCCCCCTGATTTTGCTGATCTCTTCTCTTCTAATGCTTTTAGGAGTGGATTGCTCTAGTGTCTCTAAAGCTTGAAGCTGCATTGTTAAGATATTTACTTGTGATGTTTCTATTTTTTTGATGTAGGCATTAAGAGCTAAGAACTAACCTCTTAGGACAGCTTTCATTGTGTTCCAAAGATTTTGATATGTTGTAAAATACATTTGATACGTTCTTTGAAAATACGTTGTATTTTCATTATCATTTGCTTTCAGGAAATCTTGAATTTCCTTTGTAATTTCTTCCTGGAATCCAATTCTCATTCAGCATCATAGTGTTTAGTTTCCAGGAATTAGTGAATTTTCTGTTGTTTGTGGTGCTGTGAATGTCAAGCTTTAGACCATGGTGATCTGACAGGGTACAGGGTAGAATTTCAACTTTCCTATATATGTGGAGTTTTGATTTGTGGCCCAGTATGTGGTCTATTGTGGAGAGAGTTCTGTGTGCTTCTGAGAAAAATGTATATTCTTTGGTGCGTGGATGAAAAGTTCGATAGAGATCTGTCAGGTCCATTTCAGTAAGAGTTTGATAAGTTCCAATGTGTCTCTGTTCAGTTTTTGACCTGTTGATCTATCCCAATGTTGAGAGGGCAGTGTTGAAATCCCCAAGAATTATCATATGGGGGTTAATTTCTCACTTTAGATGCTGTAGGGCTTGGTTAATGAATGTGGATGGGCCCATATTAGGTGCATATATGTTCAGTATTGTGAAGTCTTCCTGGTAAATTGTACCTGTGACTAAAATGTAGTAACCATCTCTGTCTCTTATGATTTTTTTTCTTTGAAGTCCACTTTGTCTGACAGCATAATGGCTACCCCTGCCTGTTTCCTGGTTCCATTAGCTTGCAAAATTTTGGACCAGCCTTTTATTTTTAGGATGTGCCTATCTTTTGTGGTGATATCAGTTTCCTGAAGGCAGCAGATTGATGGGCTGTAATTTTTAATCCAATTCTGTAATCTGTGTCTCTTGATTGGTGAGTTAATTCCATTGACATTTAATGTTATGATGGAGAAATCATTTTTAATTCCAGACATTTTTTATGTTTAGTGGCTTTTGTAAGTGTATTATTTGACTTTTAGGTTTTGTTGATATTATACTTCCCTTCTGTCCTCCTGAATACACTTGTTTTTTTCTTCAAGCTTGAGTATTATTTCTAGCATTTTTTGAAAGCCTGTTTTGGTAGACATGTAAGAGTTCAAGTTGTCTTTGTGCTGGAAAACTTTTCTTTCTCCCTGGATCATGACAGATAGTTTTGCTGAGTATATCAGCCTGGGTTGACATTTTTCTCATTCAATACTTAAAGTACATCTCTCCAAGCTCTTCTTGCTTTTACTGTTTCCATTGAGAAGTCATTTGTTATTTTAATAGATTTACCTTTAAAAGTGCCTTTTTTTCCCTTGAGGCTCTCAGCACCACTTCTTTGTCTTGAATGTGGAGTTTTGACTATTATTTGCCATGGCGAGTTTCTATTTTGGTCAAATCTGTCTGGAGTGCAGAATGCCTCTTGAATTTATATAGGCTTCTCTTTCTTTAGATGAGGGAAGTTTTCATTTATGATATTTTGAAAAATTTCCTCAGGTGTGGTATTTTCAGATTTGTGCTCTGGTATTCCATGAATGTGCATGTTAGGTTTCTTCAGGGTGTCCCATATCTCTTGAATATTCCTCTCAAGTATCTTTTTGGCTTTAACAACCTCTTCCATTGAGTCGGTTAATTCTGCCACTTTGTCTTCAAGATCTGAAATTCTATTTTCCACCTCAATAGTTCTATTTTTGAGACTCTCTGTTGAGTTCTTGGTTGAGGATAACGTCTTTCAGTTCAGTTTTAAACTCTATCTGAGATTGTTTTAACTGCTCTATGCCCATTTTTGTTTCTTGAACTGTTTTTCTCAACTCCTCCACAGGTGTCTGTTGTGTTCTTGTTCAAAGTGGTTGATGTGGATTTTTAACTCCTCCTGGATTTCCTCTTTCATAGTATTGACCATGGTAATTATCATGCTTTGAAAGTCATTATCATGGGCCTGGCTTTCTTGGCTATTTTCTGTGAATTTGCTCTGCTTGGAATCTGTTGGTATGGGGTTCATTCTTTCAGTGGGAGATTTGTTTTCTTGGGTTTTGTTTCTCATGGATCTACCCTTTGACTTGGGCATTGTTGTTTTGTCTCTTGAGTCTTTACAGTTTCTATGTGTTTTTGACTGAACTGATTTAGTTGGTATAACTGTTCTCTCTGGAGTTATTACTAGTGGTTGCCTTGGAGTTGGATGTATTTGTCTGTTGTTACTGTTATTTCCAAGATGAGGCTATTCGAGTGTTAGTATATCAATTAAATCAGTTTTAGTAGACAGAGAGTGTCTTACCTGGTCTGCAAGTGAGCAAAAGTGTGTTCACAGCAGGTGGAAGGGGGAAGGGCTAAGGATGATCGGTGGGCTTCACCTGGGACCTGAGGCATGGCCAGTAGTCCACCCAAGCCCTGGCCAGCTTTGGTGCTGTTCAGGCTGGATGGTGGAGGGGCTGGGAAGAGCAGGTGACCTGGGTACTAGTGGATAGTACCTGGGAAGCAGGGTGCCTTACCTGGACCATGTGAGCCAGGGCCAGCTGAAAGGGGGAGGGGTGACATATTATCTTGATAATATGTACTGATGTGGAGAGACCATCACACTTATGGGCAGGACAGTTCCCAGGGAAGGCATCTGGGCTATATAAGATGAAGAAAGCAAACTGAGCATTAGCATTTGTTCATCCAGCTCTGCTTCTTAGTGTGGATGTCCTATGAGCAACTGCGGTAAAGTTCTGCTCCCTTGACTTATACTCTTGCACTGTGCTGGATTGAGCCTTCAACTGTGAGATTACATAAACAGCTTTTGGCTGGGGACATGGCTTGAAGCAAAAAAAGCTGAGTCAGCTTTCTACACTCTTCATAAAAGCCCCAGGAAGAAATGACGATGGCCTGAAATTCTGATCCTAGAATGTGGACCTTGGGAAACCTCAGAGCACAGCAATAAGGAAGTAGATCAATCCAGGATGAGTCCCAGCGTCACCCTTGGATCTCCACAGGATCTCCACATTTCAACTGCACTCATATGCTCACTTCTGCACAAACTTGTACCTTCACCCACATGCAAAAACAGGCATGCAAAAAAAATCACCTTCTTTTGTCCAGGTATTTTAATCTCAGAAACAAGAAAAGAAAAATGGCTTAATACACTATTATCACTAAATAGACAATAAAGTGCTTATAAGAATCCAAAGGGATGAAGCTAGAGTTCAAATATTCCACAGAGCTGAGTATACGGGTTTTCTCTAGAGAGGTGTGGGAGGGGGTGGAGAGGGTATGGAGATTCCATGTTCACTACCTCCCATGTGTCCTTTTGTCTGGATCCTCCAAGAAATTTTTTTATAATGAAAAAATAATCAAGTGTTCACTCAAGTAATGTGAGCTGTACGGGGTGATTTATTTGAACCCAAGGTGAGATATGTATGAATGCCAACTTCTGCCAATCTGGGGCATAAGAGAAACCAGCATGGTGTTTGTGTCTGGCATCTAAAGGGGATGTGGGCGAGTCATGGAGATTGTGCCATAATCTTGGGCTGTGGCACTGTCTGTGGCAGACAGACCCAGAGCTCAGATAAGCCACATGCGGCACTGTCTGTGGCAGACAGACCCAGAGCTCAGATAAGCCACAGGACATTTGTTTGCTGCCTACTATAGGATTGTTTGCTGGCTGAGGGGGAGAAATCCCCACATTATGGGATGACGGAAATGATGGAGGTAGCCAACATTGTGAGTGTGAAGTTGGAAAAAAGAATCTGAGTTAGTCTTTTTCTTATATAATAATCTATGAACTCAGTATGAGGATGGTTTTTTAGCAAAAAAAAAAGTAGCTGAGCCTTTCTGAATCAAAAATATGAAAACAAAACTTTCTAGTGGTGGGCACAAAAATTTAATTGCAGAATATGAAATCATGCACGTGTACTTCACTACATTGATTTGCCACAACAGTACTTTTCCTAGTGCTCTAGCATGTGAGACCATGAATACAAGCTTTTTTGCTTAATAACTATATGAACATTTAAACTGTTGATCACTTTACTCATAGGTTCATGATTTTCATGTGCCATGACTTATGTGCTCAAATTAGATCAGACAGAAAAAATGATACATATTATAAAGTATCATAATTTATAAAGCTAAATACTAAGCCTTCTGAAATGCAGTTAGCAAATTTCATGCTGTTCAGAAGACCCATTGAAACCTCCCACTTAGAGAAACTGAATGTGGATTGAGAAAAACAAGAATCAAAAAGCATAGCTGAAATTCCATTGTTTTATTTGATGTTCTACATCAACAGAAGCCAGAAATTTAATCGGAAATATTTGTTTACATATAAAACAGCATGCTCTTACATTTGTGTTCTTGATTAATGGAACTCATAATCTGTGAAGGTAGTTGCTAATATAAAGTATATAAAATATAAATACTTTATTTCTGTTATTTTATTTAAAAATATACATTTTGGCTTATTTCTTTGATGCAACTAAGAGATGAGTTATGCTTTCCACATTACATTTCAGTTGGAATTCAAGTCTTCATATTTATGGAATGAGCCTGAGTCTCTTAGCATGAGCCAATTTTCTTTGTGCTGTTTTAAATCATCTGTGAAAAAACAGCCACTTCAAAAGAAAATAGCTGGAATAATTAGGGGATTGTTTTAATAGCACAGGCAAAATTTATTTGTACTTCCCAGACTAATTGAATTTTTAAATCAACATTCACTAATACATTTCTTTATAAACTGTCTGGGCCCACAAACCAGCATAAACCCAGACTTACGTGCAGGAAACAGAAGTAGGAGTGGTAGGAATTGATCAGGCATTGGGTCAGAGGGAGCCTAGGATGTCCTTCATCATCCAAGTCAACTTTATTATAGAATACATGAGTGTTTATAGGAAAACAATCAAAGAGCAGGGCCAAATTCTTTACAGGATTATGTAAAATGTATACATTCCAGTTAACAAAGAAAAGGCAAGAGTGACATCTACTTGCTGTGAGACCAGACATGACACCTAGTTGCTAGAAGGGAATGTATGATGTATGCCTCAAAACAGAGTTACTTGGTCCATGCATTAGCATATCTTAGATAAGCAAGAAGGAACTGTTGGGGAAAGTAACAGCCCAGCCAGTTTCTAAGAGAAACAAAAGCAATCCAATAACAGACAGGAGGTAAACTCAATTTCCAAGAGAAGGAGCCCCTAAGGACAGCCCATTTCAGATGCTAATATATCATTTTCTAGAGACCAAGCTTTGGGCCTGACAACCCCCATAATTCCCCCTTGTTTCTATTATTATAAAAATAGACCTAGTTTTAATATTATTATTATAATCTGAGTAAAACAAAGATTACAAAAAAGGCAAACAAATCAACTCCCAAAGCAACAAGTGTCAAGCCAACCAGATCTTTTCTGGAGTTTTTAAATTATATGTTATTTAAATGAGCTTGAGTTCTGTCCAAATATAAATTCTATCTCAGTATCAATACTGACTTATCTTTATGTTTAGAAGAAGCACAATTAGCAATTAAACAATAGATACATTTGATGGGATAAATGTAAGCAAAAGTCAATAGAAAATTGTACATGTTTAGGACTCAAAAGTAAGACATGGTGAGTACACAATAGTGAATTTTAAATAAAAAATAAAGTCCTTTAGCATATGATGAATAGCAGTTAGCTTTTAAAGTCCAGTTTGTGAAAGACTGTCACAGTCAGTCCGAACAGGGGTCAGGAATCCATCATAGAAGGAAACATTTTGTGTGCAGGCACTGACCATCTCAGAATGTCTGATACTTAAGTCTGGAATGTTGAAGAATAGAGCAGCACAATAACAGTCAAGAAGAGATGCCTGTGGGTCACTGGTTGTTGTGACTCTTGGGCTAGTCTATCTTCATGTATCAGAGTGTGGAGTTGGCTCCAGTCAGGATCTGGCTCCTTGAGTTGTTCTGCATCAATGCCAACACCTTTTTTCCTGTAGGCTGAGAGCTGTGTGTGATTCTGTCTGGGAGACTCTCCATGATTTTCCATTGGGCAGACTAAATATTTGGGAATCCACCTGTAGATGGAGAAACACAAAGATATCCACGAACCGTGGAGCCCTGAGTCTGGTTAGAACAGGTGTATGTTAAAGGTGTTCTGCTACTATAAAGCCATCTTTATTTTTTTTTAAATTTAAAATGTGTAAAATGGAGGAAAGAATTAAATTAGGTGTATCTGAGGAAGTCATCTCCCCCTCCTTAATGTTTAAAATACCATTTAATTATGTCATTAGCACATTTAACAACAAATCTTTTGTCTTTGGGGATTATAGGGAATGTTTGTTATGAGAAATCTATTGCCTAGTAAAATGCCAAAGGCATGAGATGTATAAATTGGTCCATTATCTGTCTTTAATATCTGTTGGAAAACCTAAAAAGATAAACAATTTAGGAATAATCTAGGTGGATTCCAATTGTGGAACAGCAGACACAGTATACCTTGAATTAGGAAACATGTTGTTGATGGAGTGCTGTCTCAAGATGTGCTGAAGGAGACACTTAAGCAATATAATTAATAAAAGAACAATTCCTCCTAGGAGGAACCTTACTATCCTCACAACCTGATTATCCAGGAAAGGTTTTGAAAAGTAAACAATAAAACCTTTCAAGGTGTGTTACTTCTCCCTAAAATCAATCTCAAACAGCCTGTTAGTGGGGGACCCCAAACCTCAGTGGGAATCCCAACAACAACTTGTTTAAATATCAACAAGACTCTGGAGGCAAACCTTGTACTACCAGGAGTGGTCCTGGTGAGATTTGATATGTGTCTTAGTCCTCTGAGGAATTAGAGATAGAGGGACTTTTACATACTTTAGTTTAAAAGTCGTAATTATAACATAACTTTTTTAGTAACCATAAACTTTATCATTAAAAGAAATAAAGAGTTGGGGTTTTTAGGCAATTGTGTAGACAATTGTGTATATATAGTCATTTATAAATGTATACTTTGAAATCTAAGGTGTTGTAGCTCTTAATTTACTTATTCATTTTAGCATTAAGTAAACACAAAATTTATATCTTTAAGATACATGAACTTTATCAACACAAAAAACATTTGATTTAAGGTAAACAGCCTTAAATCTAATTTTGAAATGAAAATGTTAAATTATTTCAGTTAATTGTAGTACTTTGATATCTTTTAGAGCCAAATGTGTAGCTATAACACAAATTAGTAAAAGTTCTTTAAATTTTGTAGAGACCAGGACATTATCAAATATGGAATAAACAAGCAGCACATGGTCACAGGAGAATATCTGTATGTTTGTTTAGATAAGTAAGCTTTTTTGGCAATATAAACATTTAGATACTATTATATCTTATATCTTATCACAGGGAGAATGAAGAAATTCCAATGAAATTTTTAGAAGACAATTATATTTTTTGGTTGCTACATTTGATGGGATAAAATTCTATAAAAAAAATTAGAGGTGTGAGCAAGTTCAATCAAGCAATATCATTGTGGCTTTGTTATTTTGGGAACATATGGAAAAACCTTTAGGAACACAATGGCATTTTCATTTGTAGTCCTATTAAAGATCAAAACCAAGAGAGATAATTTTTCATGAAAGAAAACTTATCAGAAAAACACTTGTGATCAATTTAAAATGTAAATAGTTAAGGACTTAGGTGTTATTGAAATTATCTGTTCTTATTTTTAAGTATGCATACATGTATTTAAAAATGGCATGCCAAAATTTAATATAAGCATGCAACATGAATGAAAAAAATTGAAGAGGCCATAGATTTTTTTATGTTGAAACACGAGAAACACAATATATAAACACAGAACATATAAACATACACATTAATAACATACAATTTACTGGCAACAGCCTTAAAATTACCTTTGAAAACATCATAAAAAACAGATCAATATTTATGAAAACCTTACTATTGAAAACAAAATCTCATATTAGTGAAGTCCAGCAGCTTAGTTTAATTATGGAAAACATTTAAAGCAGATTAAACTTTAAAATTCAGTACCAAAAACAAATTATTATTTAAGAAACTTTATATTTAGTAGATAAATATATTTGTCTAATTTTTTCTTTTTCTGAAAATCTGTTAGCATTCCCCAAAGTATCATTTGCATCTTCAAAGGCCAAATATTTTACATTATTGTTTCCCATGCTGAGATCCTCCTGCCACAGCCTGCAAAAGTGGCAGTTTTGAAAGGTTTTTATGGATCTCAAAAACATTCGAATTAATTCTAGGATATTAGGTTTTTATATCAATCTTTAGTTTTGTCCTTAATTTAAAAATATTAGGAAAAACATGTCCTTGTCCTCTTATTTTTCTCTGATCTACATGAAACCAAATTCTGGGACTTACACTCCCTTTAGTAAAAGAAAGATGCAAATTTGCAACTAAATCTACCAAACCAGACAATTGTCTCTTACTGCTATAAACAAAAGTCATTCTCACAGGAAAATCTTTAGCAAATATGTGTGAACATATAATCAGAAATTTTCACTACTGAAGAAACACAATACTCTGATTCTCTATTTTCATCCACTGTCATGATTTGCATATGGGTTGTTCTCCAAAGGCTCAAGTGTTTGAATCTTTAGTGCTTGGGAAAGTTGTGACATCTTCAGGAGGTGGAGCCTTGATGGAGGAAGGCATGTCATTGAAGCAGACCTTAAAGATTGGTACCCTGGCACTAGTTCTTGAGTTTGTTCTTGCTCACTCTGCCTCCCTTATAGCAGCAGTGGCGTGAAACAGTTTCCTGCTTCTGCCTACAGCCATGACTTCTGCTATATGATTCCTGCCATAAATAAATTTCTTTCTTCCCTTAAGGTTTGTATGAGTGTTTTCTTGCAGCAGCAAAGGAAAATAACTGAAATATCTGCCCACACTCTATGATTGTCCATCTCATTATATAACACTAAGATCAGTAGTAGTCAAATCATTCTTTTCAGCTTGAAAGTATTTGCTCATATTTAGCAATATATTCATGAACTTTTAATACTACCTAGTTATTGATAATACTATGATCAAAGACAATCCTTGAGTAGTTAGAAGAGTGCTAATGAATTAAAGTATACAAACCAACTGTGAAAAAATTCCTACATTGTGCCTATTATGATTTTTACATCCTAAAATTAATATATTTTTATAAATTAAAACAATATAGAATTTCCTAAAGGAATAAAGATACCCTTCCCATGTATTCAATTCTGGGGTGCTTCATTGCTTGTAGCTATGACTAAGCACTCTTAATAATTTGGCTCCACTTTAAAAATCTCACAGTTGTATTCAGTCTTAATTGCAGAGACTATTTAATAAGGCTTGTATAATATTCCCAGTTACATATATTTCCTATAATTGTTTTCAAGTAAGAAAGTAATACCTTACTGTTGATGTAAGTGAACAAAGGAAACATCTTCACACAGTGCTGTCTTCACACAGTGCTGTCATGTAGTTATCAGTTTCTTACTATGATGACTAATTTTATTACTATCATCATATTTAACTGTGTATCTCCAAATTATATACCACATCAATTATTTTCCAATAGAAACGGGGTTTTTAATATTTACTGATGTTTTGTTACATTCGTCTTTAATACTTAATTTGTACATATATTGAGCAATTGTACATATATTGAGCATATAGGACTTTGATTTTAAATTATTTCCCCATCTTCTACTAGAAATAGTTCTTATATATTCTATACATTAAATTTTTCCCATAATATACACAAATATTTTCACTATTTAAAACATATTCTAGGAGTCTGCCATAGTTGGGCACAGGTGTCAACTTGACTGTTGAGGGTTTGAGCTCTGGGAACATTTGTAGAGAGTTGATGGTTGAGTTAAGCCCAGAGCAAACCTACAAGAGATTGTTTAGCTGATGGGGAAGGTCCAGCCCATGGTGGGTGAGACTAGGTCCTGAAATAAATCACAGAGAGCTGGTTGAGAGAGCCGGCATCCTTCTGTTCACTTGGCCAGACATGCTGGTTTGGCAAGTAAGGATTGTCAATCTCTCAGCTGTTATATGGTAATGGTGTGGCCAGTTCCCTTGGCCCTGGTGTTGGTGAATGCTCTCCCATCAAGCTGGACTACAGACTGTAACCAGACTGTCATAAGGAAATAAACCCCCTGGTCATTTATCAGCAACCATGCAGGCGAACTGCAACAGAGTTTTCCATTTTTTAAGAAGTACATTTTGGGCTGGAGACGTGGCTCAGGGGTTAAACCTCCACCTTGCAGGCGGAAGGTCCTGAGTTCGGATCCCAGATCCCACGTATACACGCCAGGCGGAAGCGAGCAGCCTGCGCTTCTGGTCCTGGTAGGGCGGAGCCTGTGAATCCCGGGGCAGAAGGAGGTGGAGGCATCCATGTGGTTCACGAATTCGTCCGTGGTTCTACATACACACACACACACACACACACACACACACACACACACACACACGCGCGCGCGCGCGCGCGCGCGCGCGCACATGCGCACAGTTGAATAAATAAAAAAAAATTAAAAAAAAAAGTACATTTTATCCATTTCTGTTTTCTGCAGTTGCTAGTGATCTTTTACATATCATCATCTTTGGAATGTTTTATCATTGGGAATACTTTCGGGGTTCTCTCATAGTTCTGTTATATTCGAAATATTTTCTTTATTCCTTTTTTTTTTTGTAATGAGTCAAGAATCATGCAGACTGTTTCTCAGTCTTTGTTCTAAACTTTCCTGCCACATTTTCAACACAACCAGTTTTTAAGGTTGTGTTTCCTTCCTCTGCATTTCCCTTTAATTGAATAGCCTCCCATGTGGATTCCCATGTAATGAGAAGAAATCTCTGTGACTTTGGCCTAGATGGTACCTGGAAGTGATTTCGAGCCATTCATCAATACTTTGCTCTTCTCTCTCATTGCAACAGCTGTGCTTTCCCAAGGAAAGTAACTCTGTCCCTAATGCAGTCATAGGCTATTGAGTGTAGATTGAGAATGATGTATGTGGTATACTGATGGAGCATCTTATAAAATGAAGAAGTGGACTGGCACTCCATGATTCTCTCACAGTCCATATTTCCCATCTTGATCACTCTGCTCTTTCTGCCCTGGATGAAGTGTTCTGGGGAGCACAGGATTCAGCCCAGTTATAAACACATGTAGCTTGTGCCTGTGAGCCAATGTGTGCGGGAGACGTGTGTGTTCATAGCATAGCTTAGGCCACCACATAGAAACTGGAAATTCACAGATTTCTCAAAGGAAAATTTGTAAATGCCTCGCGGGATCCCGTGACCAGCACACTTACCTCGCAGTCCTGATGGGTACCAGAGTGGGATCAGCAAGAATTAAATCAGGCTGGGTCAAGAGGGGATCTTGGAAAAGCTGAAAACCAAGTCAAGTTTATTATGGAACCTAATCCATGGGACAGGGGATGACTCTGTACCCTGCACAGAGCCAGAGTGATGATGTCAATAGTGACAGACAAACTGTAGGTGCAAAGTCCACAATAGGTGGGGCCACCATCAACAATACAGTCATGCCAATCCTTGGACATGTTATTAGGCCCTAATAGCTCCATACAAGGTGGGGAAAGAACAGGCTGCTGATAGGTCAGGAACATGGTGATACAATTACAATGATAAAGCTCTGTGCCCCTTCTTTAGGTTTGCTAATCAACGTCTAGATGGCTTCCAAAGAACAGGAAAGAATATATAAAAAACACCTCTGCCCTGGAACCCAATTCTAGACAGGACAAGATCCATTCCTGTTTGTTATGAGAAAGTCAACAGGAGTCAGCCTATGACTATACTAGTATAAGCTGGCATCTATATTTGCATAAATTGCTGGTGTAGGAAGGATGCTAAGAATGCCCTTGGCATCCATCTTCAAGAAATGGAGATCTCAGGCTTGAGTGTTCCTTACAATGCCTGTCTTTTTCTGTTGGTTGATAGTGATAAAGAGATAAGAAGGATTTACACAATCTGAAATTAGCCATTGATTTTGCAAAGTGGTAATGCATTTGATAAAATTACCACCCACTATGACTTAAGAAGTCTGTCAGAAGCCTGAATAATTGCTTTATCCTTGAATTGGTTGGTTTTTAAGACAACGTTTCTATATTTAGACAAAATATTCCTGAATGCAAGGTCTGGATGTCTCAGTTTTTCAAACATTAGGATTACATCTGTGTACCACTTTGTCCTGTTATGAGATTTATTTTTCATACAATGGAAAATATAAGGGAAAGCTGGAAACCAGAGCATTGGTACTTCCTTCCTTGCAGTTATCAGCATTTGGTAAGAAAAGGGCTGGGACCAAACATGATTTCCAAATGTAATTGGCTGATGTAGTGTAACACTTTGTAAAGACTTCACTTTAGGAAAGAAACTTTATTTACCCAGTTGTTAAGAGTGATTCTCAGCTTTTATCTATCATTACAAGATATTTTCTCAGGAAATAAAAACACTAATAGAGGTCATTATTCCCCATATTTCAGATAGAAAAGCTTTGTTTCAGAGGTTTCTATCATCCATTAAGCTATGAAGGTTGCTCTCCTTTCCCCAAGTCACTTCAGCTCTTCCTATAGACTTCCAGGTGTAGCGCTTCCTCAGATTTCTATGCATACAGTGTATGAGCAGCTCATGGTACCCTCTTCCTTTCCTTCCATGTTCCTTCTATTAATGTTCATTCTTGTGGTACTCTATTGATGGTCTCCATTCAGAGTTAGGCTCTGGGAAACTTGAGGTTGCTGATTTGTGACCTAAAATAATTACCTTTGAGACTACAATTGTTTCAAAATAATAATAAGAATATTCTGAAGATTGAAGATTTATTTTCATTAGATTTCCCAGAGATTTGAATTTTTGAATATATCCATTACAGATGTGGATGTGTGATATGTGTATGTTTGTGTGTGTGAATGTGGATGCAGGACACAAATCCCATGGTATATATGTCAAGGCAGGAGGACAACATTAGGTGTTGATCACTGTTTTTACTTTGTGTGTGTGACACCGAATACCTTGTTGTTCATCACCAAACTAGTTCATTTCACCCACCAGCTACTGGGAATTTTCTGGTCTTTCCCCTATCTGCTAGGGAAATTAGAGGTGTTAGGGTCTAAAAATCTCTCAAAGACCAGCTAAGACGCATATATAAAGGTAAGAGCACTTTATTCAATCCAGCATGCTAGGGTCCACCACTGTACAGAGAAAATGGAGACCATGAGCACAACTGAAAGGCTTTATTACAAAGAGAGAGACAGAGAGAGAGAGAGAGAGAGAGAGAGAGAGAGAGAGAGAGAGAGAGACTGGTACCAAGGTTTACATACACAGGTAGGGTGTTGTGTGTGCAGCCCCAAATTACATCTCCGCACAGTTTTTATACACAAGGAACAAAGGAGGTTGCATGCACCACCAAAGCAGTTTAGCTTATACAGTGTTTTATAGTCTTATGGGCACGCAGGCTTCTTTCTGGCCCTCTGGCCGAATGGCATTCCAGACTTCTTCCAGGCCCTCTGGCCAAATGACATTCTGTTAGGGTCTGGATGGTATGTTCTTATCTTAACTGCCCTTAGGACTGATTGGTTGACTTTAATCTAGGGACTTGTTATGACTTCCTGAGTCAATTTCTGTAAAGTCACCCAGTTTACTGGAATCTGAAACTTAGGCTTAGCTTGGAGTCTGAAGCCTGTCATGGCGTTAGCCTAGCTTGGTCCCTTCAGAGACACATGATTTTACATGCAGTTTTACATGGATTCTAGAGATTCATATCCAGTTCTTCAAGTTTGTACAGCAAGTATTTTATTCACTGAGCTATTTCCCCATCCTGGATTTCAGCAGTTTTCGTGCCATCAAGAAAGTAGTCTGCCCTGAAGGAAGTCAGAATGAAAATCAGTGCATTCAGAGACAGGTATGGGAGCTTGAAATTAAATAAGAAATGCAGATATGAACCAAGCAATATGTCATTTATGACAAATGTTATTGGGAAGATAAAGTGATGACTTGCTCAATGAGGACAGCTCATAAAGCAGAATATTAAAATCATAGGAGGACAGGACCCTTGGGGATTGAATCCTGACAGCCTGTGCATGTGTAATAGTGGAAGGAGGAAGATACAATGAGCCATAGCATAGCCAGAGCATAGCCTCAAGATTTTCATACAGATCTGGAAAAATATGTTGTCTTGTGTTGAGTGAGAAAAAATTAGAATTACAAAATTCTTTAAAATAAAAAAATATGTTATTGTATGAATAGTTTCCAGGAGAGATACACAGACTATCTTCCCACCCAGATGGAAGTTCAACAACAGACCAAAAAAAAAAAAAAATTAAACTAACTAATGGGGTTATTTATGGGAGCAGGGATGGTTCAAAGCAGTCATATCACCAGAAGGTGTCACCAAGAAGTGGCCCCCAGAAGCTCTCTGTTGTGACTCGCTAGGAGACTCTCTTTCAGACTTCTGAACTTCTCCAGGGTCTCCTATGACTGTTGCATGGCTCACTGGCCTCTCTACCTGATTTCTTGGCTGACCTGCTCGGCACTCTCTTCCAGCCGCTGCTCCAGGGTTTTCTCCAGACAATCTTGAATTGCTTGCTCCAGGGTCTCCTGACAAACTGCTTGGCTGACCCCTTCTGTGTTGACCAGAAGTGCTCTCAACAACAGATCCCTCTATATCTGCTTGGATGGCAGCAAGGTCTCCTCCTTCGGTTGGTGTTTATTGTTTTCCTAATCACCCCAAGCTTCTTAGTTTCAGGATCTTCCTGAGTATGAGGAGCTGTTTACTTGACCTTCCCTCAGGATGGTTTCAGTTGGTTAAAGAACGTGCTCCTAAGCCTAGCTTGGGGCAAGGTCCAACACAGTATCAGCTGGCCCCAGAGGAAAATACTATGTAACACATGTTGAAACTTTAACATTGTGATAACTTATTGTTAAAATGTATGTATGCTTTCTCCTCTCTTCTCTAGAAATTGAAAACTACTGGCTGTTTTGTGCTGTGAGAGCTGACTGCCCTAGAACATGATTGTGCTAATTAATTATTCCTGGATTCTGATCACAGACAGAAGTTTGAAAACCTCAGACAGAGACTTTGAAACCTTTGATAACTACTGGCTCTATTTTCCTGAATGTCTGTTTTTCCAATCAGTCTGTCAAACTTTGGACTTTGGAGAATAAATCCTTCTGCCATCTAGCCAACTTCCTTAAGAGATGGAGAAGTTCCAAATTGTTGTAAATATTCAGTGTTCTCTTTAATGCAATGGTCTCAGACATTTACAAGGACTCTTATTTATTGACTGGATACACATCCATTCCTACTCACTAGACTGCTTAGATTTTTTACTCCTCTGTTAGAGAAATTCATTATAATTGGGAATTTCATGCTATATAGCTCAGGTTTACCACAGTAACTATTACCCCTCACACCTACATACACACACTTGCAAACACGCAAATGTGTTGTTACTATATGTAGGAAACAGTGTACAACAAGCACAGAGTAGAACTCAAAAGAAAACATAATGCTCTTTTTTATTATTTATTCAATTATGCGTTTATGCGTGTGTGTGTGTGTGTGTGTGTGTGTGTGTGTGTGT
This sequence comes from Typhlomys cinereus, assembly GCA_023101885.1. Classification (NCBI taxonomy): domain Eukaryota; kingdom Metazoa; phylum Chordata; class Mammalia; order Rodentia; family Platacanthomyidae; genus Typhlomys; species Typhlomys cinereus. Next base: position 2,387,027 of record JALPQD010000301.1, on the reverse strand, counting down.
GTGTATGTGTGTAGAACCACGGACGAATTTGGGAACCACCATGGACCACCTTCACCTCCTCCTTATTTACTCTGTCCCGGGATTCACAGGCTCCGCCCTACCAGGACCAGAAACTCAGGCCGCCCCTGCTTCTGCCTGGTGGGGTCTAGGATCCGAACTCAGGACCTTCTGCCTGCAAGGCAGAGGCTTAGCCCTTGAGCCACCTCTCCAGCCCCAAGAAAACATACTGCTCATTTACAGTTACATTTTGCGCACTTGTATGGTACGTGCAATGTATAAAACTTAGAATAGAGAAAGTCTTGGGAGAAAATAAGAAAAATGTTAAAAAAATCCAAAAGAAATCCATCTATAATTAAATTACTTAGTTTGTAGATGAAAAAAAGCTGCGTTAAAAATCTTCAAAGCAGAGATGGTTACTGTGGTGCACACCTACAACTGCAGCTCTGGGGATTCTCCGAACAAAGCAGGAGCTTCAGATGCAGAACAACCTGAGACACATAGTGAGTATCCCAAGAAATGATGCAAAGTAGGAAAAATGCAGAAGAAATGTAGAAGAGATTGCCAGTAGAGAGGAGATCATGAATTACTTGCAAGAGTTTGTTGCACATTGAAATTGTGTCCTGTTGTCATTTTTAAGAACGGGGAGGACTCGAATGTTCTAGCTTATAACGAGCCAGTAAAATCATTGTCAAGCTCACAGAAGAGAAAGTAAGCCGTGTGCGTGCAGGGATGGGAAAGAATGTGACTGAGCACAGTTCATCAAACCTTTTCCAACCCCTGACGGATATGATGTGAATAAAGAACAAAAAGTAAAATGTTTAATCTTTACTTGCTAATGTATGTAGTGAAATGAGCGCATATAAATGAATGCAAATGGCATGCAAGTTAATGAAGTAAGGCAGCTGACTTCTAAGCCCAGAGAGACCTGCAGTTCACCAAGACTCCTGTGCCACAGAAGTCACCTCAGGCTCCATTCAGCTTGTAGTACAAGGAGAGTATCATTTAATCAGGTCTGTGAAGAACCGTAGGCTTATTGATAAAGTTTGGCTTCACACCTTATTTTCTTGAAAGCCACTAACTCCAAGCTTACCCAGCACACTAATGCTTTGAATCTTGTTTGCTTTTAGAGTTCAGACGCCTCTTCCTGTCCTGAATGAATACTCAGGTGAACCTGAAGTGATTAATTTGGTTCCTTTCATTGTCACACAAGGAATCTGATTGTCAGTGCCCAGTAGTTAACATAAGATCAGGACTGAAACCCTCAGCCAAAGAAATTAACAGATGCCCCAGCACAAAGGCCTCCTGAGACCATCATCCTCTCTCTCCTCTTTGCTCTACAGTTCCAGCGACTCTTTCCTTTGTGTGCAGGAGAATCGCTGCCGCTGTCACAGCTTCCAGCGGACACAGAAATCACGAGGGGTTTCTAAATATTGGATAGGTTAAAGTTAGGGTTGAATGTGATAGATTACTCTAACCAGCGGCTAGAAGTATACCTTTCAGTGGCAGTATTCCTTATTATGGTTTGCTATTTATTTTTTATTTGCATAATTACCTGCATATAGAGAACTATCACATTTTCCAATAGTGGATACATGTCAGTCACAATGAAATAAAATTTACAAAAAATTATTAAAATTTTCAAACAAAAAGTGTTCAATCACTGAAAAATATGTAATATATGAAATCAAGTTCAATATGTGAATGTAAAATACATTGCACATGATATTTACTAAATGGTAATAGAAAGCTAGCACTGTACGCCTTATGGCTTACATGAGAAAACTTTTATAAATGGTAAATTTTAAAATCCAAGCCAGAGAGAAATTAAATAGCTGTAAGTACTATTGCTCTAAAAAATATTTGAACCATGAGAATGGGATTGATCATGGCAAAAAAAAAAAAAAAAAAAAAAGCACTATGGAAATACTGTATTGTTCCAACCAGGACAAAAAATACATATTGTTAGGAGTAGGAACATTGTAAAATATGGAAAAATTGCTGAATTTTTGCTTCTGTTTCCACTTTCTTTTTAATGAATTTTTCTCTTTAACAATTCATATGTGTATAGATTACATTCTGATTACATTCCCTTCTACTTTTTCTTTTTTAAAATTTTATTTATTTATTTAATTCTTTTATTTAGTGTGTGTGTATGTGTGAGTATGCATGTGTGTGTGTGTGTTTGTGTATCAAAGGGCACAGTATGTGCCCTCTGGAGGCCAAAGTGGGAGACTTTGGAAATCGTCCTGGATTGCTACTACCTTTTTTTTGTTTGTTTGTTTCACTCTGACATTTCTCAGGCTTCACCTTTCAGAATCTGAAGTGCTGGTTGAAGCCATTTCTGCCTGGTATTTTTATGTGGGATCAAGGATTTGAACTCTGGTCCTTCAGCTTGTGAGGCAGAGTCTTAACCCCAGAGCCATCCCACCTGCCCCCGCCTTTCAACCTTTTCTTGTCTGACTCCCTTCTCTTGCCAGCCCCTCTCCTAAGTCTTTAAATTCACTGATTAGTGAAGCTCTCAGTCTTTACTTCAGAAGTTTCTTTTTGCAACAGTTTGCAGTCAGGAGAAAATAGGTGACTGCAGAGCTGTTGCCCTAATAAGTCTGCTCTTGAGGATCAGTGCACATCACAGAAGAAGGAGAAAAAAGTATATGAAGACCCCTCGGCCTTGAGCAGAGGACCCTCTCCTTGCAGTGAGTGGAAGTGAATGAAGAGAGCCATGGCTTCCCAAGTGAGAACAAGTGATTCCGTCCTTAGCACACCATATAAACTACCCCTAAAGTCTCAGGACCTTTGCAGAGGGAAGGATGAAAGCCAGAAGATGGGGGAAAGAATTGCAAAGTGGCATCTTCTATTATTATCCTTCCCCACAGATAAAAAAAATAGGAGACTGAAGTTGTTATTATCAGTGAGGAGACAATGTTTGGTTTAATCCTCTTTTGCATGTTCAAATATTTTGTTTCTGCCTTTTGTGTAGAGCTTGCATGGTAGCATGGGGAAAGAAGAGCCAGGAGAACTTATTATATGGACCATGACTCTTTCCAAATCTTGACCAGTTGCTCTGTACTACAATGAGTGTAGATCAGATTCTAGCATTTTGTCCTTTATCATTTCATTGTCAAATAATTCATGGACCATGAGCAAGACAGCTTCTTTCAGTAGGTGGAGTTATAGAACCAAAGAAAATGAAATATGTCCATGACCTGGTGAAAACCTATTTCCCAATCAAATTAAACCTTGAGCCCCAAATGTCTGCAGTCACCTCAGCTCTTCACTTCATTGTTGTTCTGCATATCCTACTTCTGGGCTGCCCAACCACCCCAATCCTAGGCCTTTTCTAGAGCCTGCATTCTTTCACCTACCACACCAATGAATCAGTTTCCTGCAGATGCATTCAAACTTCCCACAGGTGGGTTTCCTGAACATGTTCATGAGCCAGAGACATGGCTTGGGGGTTAAGCCTCTGCCTCGAAAGCAGAAGGCCCTGAGTTCGGATTTTGGATACGATGTAAAAACGCTGGGTGGAAATGGTGACCTATATGTCCAACCTTGGAAGGTGGAACTGGGAAACTCAAGGATAAAGCAAATAGGAAGTAGAGTAATCCAGAGTGATTCTGGAAGTCACCCTTGGGGCTCCACAGGCATCTACAGTGCCCTCTGATATGCACAGACACACATGCAAAAATAAATAAATAATAAATATTACATGTTCATCATGGGAGGGATGATGGGGGTGAAGGACTGTCTCTAGGTTTACGCTGGTGGACTGAGGTCCTGAGACCACCGGGATAGGTAGATACACTGGTACAGCTGGAACGGTCCAGACAAGAGAACCAATCCCATTACAGAAGACAGGCCAGAAAAGGGCATGACAGAATAGTGCCACAGCTGCAGGGTGGGGATTACTGCATGCCAGTAAAACTCAAGCCCTTTGGGGAGACAACCTGACCCCAGTTCTGGCACTCCTTCTCTTGGAGGAGCCTGCTCTGCTTTGTAATAAAATCCTTCTTTTGTTTGGCACCAACTTTTTGTTTCTCTGTTTTCTACTTCCTTAGTCAGTGGGAGAAAGTAACCCACACATTAGAATGCACCTCGATATTTCTGAGCATTCCTTTAATGTAAAGGCTTTCCTGTTTTATTCATTTAACTTCCTTAGGGGCATTTTTTTATTAAAAATTTAATTATACATTTTAAAATTTTTTACCAGTTCCCTCCCTCCCCCCTCCTTCCCCCGAACCCCCTCCTCCCTCTCCCCTTCCCCCAGTGCCTCCCCCCCAATTCCCAGAGAGTCCTTTATTGTGTACGCCTAACTCTCCACTGGGTCCTCCTCTCTGATGACATATAAGGACCCAGTGGCATTTCCATAAGCCCTTTCTCTTGTTCCCCTTAAGCATAAGATCACTACTATGGCTGTCAATCCCTTGCCTCCAGGGGTCTCGGTGCCTTTAACAGATGCTAGACTTTATGAGGGCAACAGTGCGCTGGACATTGCGCACTGTTGCCCTCATAAAACCTTAGGGGCATTTTTAATTCCTTTGTTCCATCATTTTAATACACACTGTTTTCAACCTGTCTTCAGTCAGCTAGCTCTTTGGTAACACTTTGTTTAAGGCAAATTTTACCTCTAACATTACTACTGGCTGATTCCTTCTTGCACTTAGGCCAATTCTCTCTTCAAACTTTCCATTTTTAGAACACACTATCAGGTCTATCATTAGCAACTAAGAACAACACTACTGCATGACCAAGGAAGTGAACTTTGCATAGTGATTTCTACCTGATTCACGAAGTGACCAGAGAATTGACATAGCAGTAAATGTGCTTGGTGAAACAATTTATTGTCTACCAGGCTAAGTAAAATATTAACTGTGTTGCTAGGGAGCTAGTGCTATTCAGCTGAACGTCTGAGTGAAATTGCATGTCGTGGTGGATATCAGGGCTTGCCTCATGGTGTGAGCATGTGTTCTGATAGAAACACAGGGTTGGAAAATTAGATAACAACCTGTTGGCTACTCATGCCCTCACACAGCCTCATAATGGTGGATCCTGAGGCCTAATCCTTGTAGTATAGTTTGGGGAGATCTGACTGTTGTAGCATATGTACACTGTGGCTGCTCCACTGGGCAAATCCCTGGCATAGTATGAGGTAATATGGCTAATACCTGTGTCTATTGTGCTTGTGCATAGATTTATTCTCTGGAAGGCAAACCTGGGAAGAAGACAGGAAGTCCTCTACATTTTTATTGAGCTGCAATATTAGTAAATATCTTAAAGAGAGGCTGCTATAGTTCCAAGGCTGTTTTCTTTTTTATTTATTTACTTATTTATTTATTCATTTATTTATGTATTTATTTATTTATTTATTTATTTTTATTTCCACTCATACAAACTTAACAGGTACACCAGTCCCCCTCCTTCCAAACCCCAACCCCCCTGTACCCCCCTCCCCTCCCCCTTCTCTTCCCATCCCCCAGTGCCTCCCCCTCCCATCCCCAGAGCATCCTTTAATGTGCGTGCCAAGGCTCTTTTCTATATCCAGCTTTCGTGCACATCAGCTAATGGTTCACAATTTACCAAAGCTGGAACAACCTTTTCAAAACCTGACCATGCCAGAATGTGAATGTATACATGGATACCTTTCAATCTTACACTTTTTCTTAATTGTTCCCTTTTGAACAAATGTAATTTTCCAAAGTGAGAAAGAAAACATTCTATTATGCTAATGCATTCAGAATAATTGATTGTCACACCTGCTAGTGAATTAAGTGAATTAATTCTGAAAAGCGTTTTTAATACATCAGTGCTTATTTTTCTGGAGTTGGTACTGCAGTATACTTATCCGTAAGTTACAAGCAGTAAAACAGATTGGCGAGTTTATACAGTTTTTAGTGATTGCCTTAGTTATTCCTTAGGATATATGTTGACTTCAGCTGTAGTGATAAAATTTCATATATTGAGTGGTTCAAACAACAGATATTTACTTTCTTACAGTTTTTAAGGTTAGTAATGTAACATTAGAGTTTGGTAAAGACTATCTTGACAGTGAGCTGTAACTTTCTTACAAGAGCATCAATCCTTATCCAATCAGGATCCTTATGAGTTTCTTTTATTTCTTCCGTACATATTTATGGCCATGTATGATCACAATGCAGGGCTTCAAGATATGCATTTTTTAAAATAAATATATTTGTTTTCTACATGAAGCTGAACTTGAACAGAGATTTAATTTTCTGTCTTGTTTTTGTTTTCGTTTCTCAAGTACTACAGTATAAATTGTTAAGAAACGAAGATTAAGTGTATTATAGTTTTCTTCTTGGCTGTGTCTCAGTAGTGAAGTCAGAAGTAGCTTGTGACAGGGCTTTGTGGTCTAGTGACTTCAGGACACTGTGAAAGCAAGGGTCTGGAAGAAAGTAAGGAGATGCTGGAAGTTCACATTGATGGAAAGTGAAGGAGAGCTTGCAGGGGGTTCGATAAGCAAACTGCTGTGGAATATGTACACTTTGGTTCAGAGAGCCAGTTGTTGTCTGCCATAGATTAGTCTAAAGGAAATTTTTATACTAACTGTTGCCAGGATCCTAGTCCCAAGGACTGGGTCCAAGTGCTCACCTACACTAAGAGAATACACAGAAAGTTTTACAGTTTCAGTAAAGTTGCAAAAATAATTACTCTCTCTGTCCCTCTTGCAAATAGCAATGAAAAGGTTAAAAAATGATGATTGGGGCTAGAAAAAATGGTTCAGAGGTTAAAGCCTTGGCCCCCAAGTAAAAGGGCAAGAATTTAGATCACCAGATCCCACGTAAAAATGCCTGGCGAATATGATGATGACCTGCAATTCTGGCCCTGTAAGGCAAACCCTGAGGAATCCCAGAGTGAAGCAATGAGGAGGTAGGGAAATTCAGCTTGTGATTTCCATTATCATCTTTGGACTTCCACAGGCACATTATCATGTGTACATATGTAAACCTACACACACACACACACACACACACACACACACACACACACACCCTGCCACCCCCTACCCTCCTCCCACACAAATGTTGTTCAATAAAAAAGTCAGGAAATACTTATTCATATATGTAGCGGTGAGCCTAAGTTATCAGAATTAAGAGCTATGTCCTTGCACTTTGGAGCCCGGCTGTTTTCACACTCCCAGTGTGGAATTCCAAATCCTTACATCCAAGTACTCAAACAGGAAAGTTTTTTTATTAATTTATATTGTCATATCACCCTGGTTCAGATTTCTTAGAAAGAGAGCAGCCGAGTTGAGTCATAAAGGTGAGGGTTATGTCACAGGCTCTGACACCGACAGCGGCAGGAGCGAGCTGACTTTCCCTCCATGTCCCTTCCTGTTTTAGGTATGAAACCTGCAGCAGACCATGACCCGGAGGCATAGGAATGGGACAGTCACCACAATCTATGATTTCAATTTTCATAAGAGACTGGTGGCTGGAAATACAAGACCTCTTAAATATAAAACATTTTTCTTTAGACTATTTTTCCTGGAAATATGATACTGGGAAGCGTTTGACTCCCTTAAAGGGAAGAAACCATGTGATATGTCTCATATGTTAATAGTTCTGCATAAAACTAAAGATTCTAAGATGGCTTCTATGTGTTGGTGACAAGTAGTAGGTCTGTTCTTAGCTTTTTTACTGAACAGAAGAGAAGCCCCAGGTTGTGCCAATCCTCGGGTTTTATTCCATTTCACAAAAGCAACAGCTCTGATCTGAGGGATTCCATCTTGAATTTCTTTCTAAGAAAGGAAGGTGCATTTTGCTTATAGGAGTAAATAGGTACCATCTACCAGCAAAACAAGAGGCACAAAATAATAAATAATGCCATAAATAATGCCATCTGAGACTATAACCAATTAAATCAGAGCCACCAAGCATAAGAACCTCTTAATCACTTCAGATTCAACCTTTCACCTGGGATGTTAAGGGAAAGAGCACCTCAAGACAGAAACATGGCCCTCTTGCCACAGGCCTCTTGGTCCTCTTCCCTCTTGGTCCAGTTCAACCCACCTCAAACTGACACAAAGCCTCCTCAAACCAGGGACTGTCTTCACAACCTCGGCTTAAAAGGGTTTGTTCCAGTCTTTCAGTAAGAAAACTTTCCTGGTTTCATGCATAGAGTTCCTTATATCTCCATGTCCCTTTGAACTTCAAAGTCTGTTTAATTCTTCTGCCATTCTGTAACACAGAACTTCACACGTATCTTAATATGTGAAGTGTGATGCCTGATTTGAGAATTCACAGTAGTAGCAAATAGAAGGGATTTGAGCCCATGTTGCCAAAGGTCACACTCAATAATGGAAATCTGCATGGTGAACTTCTGTGAAGTTGATATAATTTACTAATTTATTATGAGTCAATGAATTGTAATATTATAGAAAGACAGATATAAATGAATGTGTCCAACTATGTTTCTAATAATGAATTCAGGATAAGTAGAGTTAGTTATTTGACTACAAACCACTTCTGTCGATGTTAGCATAAGACTGACTACAGTAGAAATTATATGATGCACTCTTAGACTAGAGAGTTACACCTATGGAAGGTTATGGTTACGGATTTTTACAGTTTTACAGCAGACCATTTGTTAACTATCACCTTCCAAATTGTATTAGCTGCTTGTTTTATTGGCATGACAAAACACTTGATGAAAGCAACTCAAGGGAAAGCGTTCATTTTGATTCACAGGTCCAGGTTTATAGTCTACTGTGGTGGGGAAGTCATGGGGGCAAGAACCTGAGGCAACTAGTCACGCTGCTTCTGCAGTCAGAAAGTGGAGGAAGAAGGTGCTTCGTCCATTTTCTTCTTCTTATTCAGTCTGAGATTCCAGCCTATGGGATGGTGTACCAACATGTGGTGGGTCTTCCCACATCAGTTGTCATAGTCTAGATCACCTCTTATAGGTTTGCCCAGTGGCTAGCCTCATCCAGATCTTTAGTGGCCAGACAGGGACTAATCATCCAAGTGATTCTTGACCACATTGACAACATCAACCACCATATATACCGAGAAAGTCATTTTAAACTCCATTTAAGAAAAATTATTCAGTTTCTGCCTGTTTCAATAATAATGAGTTAGATATGATCATTCATATGGTGTTTGAAAGATTGCCACTAAAAAATTATGTTAGAAAATGTCTACAAAGATGGGTATTTTGGAGGAATCCTAGCATTTATCAAGCCACCTGTGATCTGTCCTATCAGTTTTTCACAGTAGATACTTAGCAATTGTGCTCAAGGATTATGCCCACCTTGATCCTATTGGCTTTCTACAGTACTCACCATGTGTGCACTTGAAGTAAGCCCACCTTGACCCTCAGAACCTGGCATCGAAAGAGCAACATCTCTTCACATGTACAGAGCACAACAGTGGCTGCATTAAGCTCTGGCTCAACCCAGGGAGGGGAGCAATTTCCCATGATTCAAGGTCTTAGGGCATAAATGCAGTGGAAACTCCTGTGCATTTGCCTCCCCTGCAGACAATCTCTACATGTCACTTACTTCAAGTTGTTGATTCTTCTCTCTCTTTAATAGGCCTGACGGACTGTAATACCTGATATTTTTCCTAACATTTTCAGCAGATATATAACTGCTTTCCAAGAATGACCTACTTAAATTTGACTATAAAATAAATATGTATGAAGCAATTTCAAAAGAATTGAAATATCTTTAAAATAATTTTTGGTAATATAATCCACTAAATTTTTCTTTAATAAAACTCCAGAACACTCTAACCTTGAAAATATATTTCCCCTTTACTACTCTTGTATAATTTTTAAATTAAAGTTCTAGGGCTTAATAATATTTTTTCTCTTAGAGTTTATCATCAGTCATAATCTTTTTCCATTTCTCTGCTTCATGAATTTAAATGCCATGTGAGCAACTGCTGTTTATCTTCTTCTAAAATTTACTTTCCTTTTTATTGGTGAGTATTCATTTTATGAATAACAATACCAATTTAATTGCAGGTAAATCAAAACTTTAAATCAAGTCAGTTGTCCAATGTAAATTTGAATGCAGAATATATTGAATGAGAGACTGCTGGATTAAGCATTTATCCCCATGGTTCTCTCTGAAAAATATTCTGTATGGATTTGCCTTTTAAAACCTAGCTTAAGTTTTAGATTATTTTGCATATCATTCAATAAATTAGCAGATATGTATTTAAAAATTCTGAACTGTAGAAAATATTAGGCTAAACTTTAATCTAGCTGTCTACCAATCTGTCTATATTCTTTCCAACTTGCTTCATTTTGCTTTCTTTAAAAAAATCTAATAAGATTGTACCTAATAATCCATTTTACAGTGCTGATTCAAATCTAATTTAACTATGAGTGGAGTTGGGAAATATATGTGCCTATTAAAATTACTTCTTCAGAAAAAAGCTAGTCCCCTATATTTGTTGTTTGAGGTCCACACTATTATACAATTTATCATAAATATATTCAATATCTTTGCATCTAAAGAGTTAAAAATTTCAAGTGCTAAGAGAGAAACTAATTTGCTATAAATAGTCATAATGATGATATGTCAGACAAATACAGGTGCCAACCTTGTAAGTGAGAATTGGGCTTCCTCTGTCATCATTTCCACGAGCTTTTGGTATCTGTGTCTTGTCCTCTGGATGTGCACTATGGGTGCTTATGCAATTTAAGATATATCTCACAGTGATGGCTTTTATGTCCAAGCATAAAAGTTTATTTGTGCTCTGATAGAGATACAGCAATGCTTCCCTGCAGGAAATCTGGCTGTGTGGAGAATTTTTAGACATACGACCTTCTTAGAAAATGCAAGGTAGTGTGATTTCTTCTTTATATTCACTCTTCTCTTGGCTTAGAACTTACCTCACATGAAACTTACCCATGTGGAAATTTACAAAAATGTCATCACTTTTTAATGAAAGCTGGATAGAAAGCACTTAACTGATATTAAGTAAGATCATTGTTTTTGGGTATTTCCTTATATTGGGGAAAAGCACAACAATGTATGGGAGAGCTAATATATAAATGAAATAATCACAAATTTTGGTTAGTTGTAGTCTACTTGGAGTGTGTCCTGTCTCCAGCAACATTCATATTGAGGATGATTCTTCAGCGTGGCCATGACAGGAAATGAGCATGTAGAGTTTTGGGGTCAGGAAGCTGAGCCCTCATGAGTAGATTAACACTATGATGTGAAAGAATGTGTTCTTACCTCTATTTTCCCACCAGGCATGGACTACACATGACCAATCATGAAAAGTCAAGCACATACCAATGTCAGGCTTTTGAATTTCCAGAAGTGTGAAACAAAAATTCTCTTTTCTCCCTGAAGTACTAGACTAAAGCATTTATTACAGTAACTGAAAATGAGCTGAAAACCTTTCTGAAGGAAATGACAAATGACTATAATGATGCCGGATAGGCTCCACAGGGAAGGCTTAGCTAGTTTTGTTGGATTATGTGTTGCTGAAAGTTGTCCTTCAAGTTCATGTCTAAACTTGGGGAGGATCCAGGTGTAATAAAAAGCAGAAGAAGAGTGACGGCCTGAGTGACATGTAAATTTAATAAGGGAAACCTGTTGGAAAGTTCCAGTGGCAGCAGGAGGAATGGGCTGAACTGCTTGTTGTATGGTCAAGGCCGCTGGGGGAGGGCTGGTCCCCCGTTCTGGAGCCTTTCACTTACTGTCTAAATGCCATATATGAGACTATCACAGATGTAACAACTTAAGACAGCATTCATCACCTCCAAAATCCTTTGGCCTAGAAAGCCAGGTGGAGGGGTGGTCTCCATCCTTCTGCCCCACCAAGCTAAAGCATAGGTGGTATGCTGGCTGTTTGTTCATCCAAGTTTTCTGCAGGCTGAGTTTGTTACCAAGCACATAAGGTGGTTGTCTCATTTATTGTCCAATAAACACACACACTCACACACACACACACACACACACACACCTCATTTTCACAGGATTTGGGTCAGCCCTTGGTTAGAAGTCACTACACTATTACTTATTCGTTCAATTTATAGCCTTCATTGCCTGTAAGTATGAACTGTCAGATTTTATTTGATCTTGGCACAAGGGCTATGTAGCTGAGTCATCAAATTCCAACGAAGTGTTACTCCTCAGCTAGCTAGCTGCTCGGCAGTCTCAAAAGAGAACAGCTCCTCCAGGAGTTGTCACTTGTTTGGTCATCATTGTTACCTCCAACCTTACATGCCAGCATCTATTTACTTTAGAATGAATTTTTAGTTTCAGTTATCATGTTGACCTACTTTTGTTCTTTTCAAGTCAGCAAATAGAGAGGATTCCTTAACTCGATGAGCAAAGAAACTTCTCTTTCTAGGCACTTCTTTTTAAAGCCTTGTGATCAAATGGTGTGTTGGTTTCACAAAGAAGCGAGCCATGTTTGAAAAGAAAATAACAATCTCTAAGATGACTGGGTTTGCATTCAACATTTCTGCTGTTAATCTCATTGACAGAGATTTTTCAATGACCACATTAGAAGCGTCCCCCAGCGTGAGCTTCATTCTCTTACATAATATCAAGCTGCTGAAATAAAGGTCTCTATTGAATGCACTTTGTCTACTAATTAACTTTGTAGTGACTTATTATACTGGACTTTAAATGCACTCATCAAATCTTTAGTATTAATTGCATTGCATTAACCCCGATTAAGGATGTATTTATCTCTACAAGGATGACAATAAAATGTGAATGCCGCTACTGGTGACGATGCTCAGTCACATCAAGGACAGCTGTTAGCAGTATACTGCAAGCATTGGGTAGTCATGTTATATTATAAATTCATCACTATGTGTGTATGTGACTGTTCTTATTTCCAGACCAAAACAAAACTCTACATTCCTGACAGAGTGAACTTCTAAAATACTGTCTTTGGTAATTAAAACATTATCCTAAGTAATAAAAGCCCATTTTTTGGATTCATAATTATTTCTAGAAGTCAACATCAATAGCTAGAAATGAAGACTCTAATCTGAGATGAGAGTACCTTTCTTTAGTAATGGCTCTCCTCTCTGAAGAATATACTTACTTATTTTAGTTTCCCTGTTATCCAGCTACAGGACTGTTAAATGTGAAAACATTTATTTTAGTTTGGTTTTCATTGTGTATACATGCATGTGTATGTGCACGTGTGCGTGTACATGTGTATAAAAGAGGATACTTGGAGGCCCAAGTGTGACATCAGAAATTATTCTAGATTGCTCTCCCTCATTATTGATTTGCTCTGGGGTTTCCCAGGCTCTGCCTTCCAGGGAAGGAAGTATATTTGACCTCTGCCACTTTCGCCCACATTTATTTCATGAGATCTGGGAATTCAACTCAGATCTTTTTCTTGTGAGCCAGAGGATTTAACATTGAACTATCTCCCCAGCCTACTTCCATTTTTTAACAGTCTGTGCTTTGTTCCCTTTGTATGTTTTTGTGTGTAGGGTGCATGGGATGTGTGTGTGTGCATGTGTGTGTATGTGTGCATACATCTGGAGGCCTGAGGTTGATAATCAGGAAAGTTCCACATTATTCTTTAGTGGCTGATTCTGTAATTAAACCCAGAGCTGGTGAACAGGACTGTTCTAGTGACTCCCAAGTGCTGCCTTCTGAAGCTGGAGTTTCGGAGAGTTTGCTACATTCTCTATGGTTCTAGGGACCTCACTGGTCCTTTTGCTTGTAGACAAGCTCTTTAACTGCTAAGCCATTTCCCGGTTTCCATCTTATTACTTTTTGGTCAGTGCCCAGCCTAGGTCACTGACTCTCTGTACAAAGGATTATTTTGCTGCCTTTTGCTGTCAAGTAGGAGTCTTTGCTGTGATCATGGCTCTGGAGTCCTGAGGTATAACTGGCTTTGTGATTTATGTGACTTAGATCAGTTACTGGCTAATGGATCTTAAATAGCTATCATTAGGCTCTGAGGCAAGCAAACCTCCCACATTCTTGTCATTCATCTCATGGAGTGTTTCACTAAAAATACTTTTTTTCTGAGCTCCATTTTCTCTGATGTCAACATGACTTTTTATTTTCTTATTCTTCTTCCCCTCCCCTTCTTTTTCTACCAAACTATGATTAAATTCTCATTGTATTTTGTCTGATATGCTAACCTAAACATGACTAGCTAGCTGACCTTGAATTCTTGGCAATCCTGTGTAGGTTGCTGATTTAAACTACCATGCCGTGAAAGTTAGATTCAGGAGTCAACTTGATAGTTGCAGACCGTTTGGGTCACAGCTGTGAAGATAGTTAGGGCAAGGCCTTGAACAAGCCTGCAGATGATTGTTTAATTGATATTGAAGACCCTGCCCATAGTGGGTGTTACTTTCCAGCAGGAGACTAGATGAAAGGAAGTGCAAGGAAGAGGGTCTTACTCTTCCCTTGTCCTGTATGGACCAGTTGTGTGAGTTCACTGCTGGTGATAGATAGATAGATAGATAGATAGATAGATAGATAGATAGATAGATAGATAGATAGATGGATGGTAGATACACAGATAGAATGAAATATTTTGGTTCATGTTTATAATCTAGTTGAAGACAGGCAGAGTGGCTCAGAGGGAAGCAGTGCAGTGTGATGGAAAATCCTCATCTTCAGCAAAGCAGTAGGAAGCAGACTAGAACCACTCTCAGGTGCAAACTTCGAAGCCTCATCCTGGCTAGCAGGGCTTCATTTCCTCAAGGTCTCCCCCCCCCCCCAGAGAGCAGCTACAACCACAGAACAAGACCTCACAGTATGCAAGGGGGACTCAGCATTCAAATAGCAGAAGAGCTTGTTAGTCCTGCCTTTCTACTTACTTGAGTCCCTGTCTCTGTCAGAGTTTCCATCTATGTCACAATGGATATTTTTGGATTAAATCTACATGTTTCTCAGTGTTTTCTATTACTTTAACTTGCTTCTTTTTCTTTCTTCCTGTATTTCCTCATTTCTGTTTTTTCATTTTTTATTTAGTTTTCTACTTTTACAAGTATACAAATATTTATCCCAGCTTCTCTCCCTCCCCTCTCTGTCCCATCTCCTCCCTTCCCTTTACCATTCTCTCCCACTTCCATC
This sequence comes from Typhlomys cinereus, assembly GCA_023101885.1. Classification (NCBI taxonomy): domain Eukaryota; kingdom Metazoa; phylum Chordata; class Mammalia; order Rodentia; family Platacanthomyidae; genus Typhlomys; species Typhlomys cinereus. The sequence continues at coordinate 2,371,978 of JALPQD010000301.1, read as the reverse complement.
CACACTTCAGCCTGTATGCTTCTGTGGACTCCAGGGATGCCAAGACCTTTGTGGTATATCAGGTTACCTCTCTTCAGGCCACCCCATTGCATTTCCCTTCACTCATCCAGTTTTACAGCCAAAGTTTTCCACTGTAAGTTCCCATTCTATGGGTACAATAACAGCTGTCTACAGAGCAGTTTGATGCACTGTCTTCCTACCTATAGATATTTTGTCTATTTTCCCTCTTGATCTATTTCCTTCCATTTTTTTAGGTTCTTGTTTTGGGTTGCAGTAACAAGAATGTATACCATTCTGACAAGCAGGTCTTGAATACAATCAGAAAGCTGTTTGTTGTCTCCTTGATACTTATGCCACTATTTCAGTGGTGGTCACTTATGGCGCTTTATAGTGCAACTTACAGATCTCATGTCACTGATGAGGTTGGGATTATTTCCCTCCCCCAGCTGATTCTACAGTATTCCTTGGTAGTATGTATGCTATCAAGCAAGGAGAAAGTACTCAGATCAGTTCCAGTTGATATATTTTATCCATGTTCTTTGATCCATTTGTGTTGCATCTTCAGTAATAGGAATTTACTGACAGTTTTTGGAGCAACTAAGTGCAATGGCAAAAGCCCATAATGTGTTGGAGCCTTTAAGACCTCTCTGACCAACATTTTATCAGTAAGTGCCACATTTCTGTTACTTCTAGTATAATTTTAATCCCTAGGTTGTAGGTAGATGGCTTTTTTCCCTGTTTTCACCACTCTATGCTCATATACATAAGGATTAGCCATTCTTGTTCTGTTCCATAAAAGACATCTGATTATTTCACATATTACTAACATAGGATATTCCTTTGAGTTCACTTCCCATGATCATAGGGTTTTTCTACTTGTCCTTCAGTCCCTCCTCTCTCCCAAATCCTTATTCCCCACTATGTATTTTTTTCCAATCATTCCCTCTCTCTCCCTGGTATCCTAAATTTCTTCTTTAAAAGGTTTCACCCTACCCATCCCTTACCACCTTAGGTCTTCATCTACCATCCCACCACTCATGGGTCTTTTTCAAATTTTCTAACTCTAATAGTGCTTCCAGTCCAAATACATTGACAAGGATATCAGTTCAATCATCCACATATAAGAGAGAACATGTGGTGCTTAATTTTATTTGTCTGAGCTATCTCACTCAATATTGAAGTTCCTTCCATTTACCAGAAAATTCCATAATCTCAAAATTAATATAAATTATATAATTCCATAATTAAACTCAAAACTTTGAAATTATTAGATGTAAAGAATAGGAAGTATACTTGAATTGATAGGCCTAGGTAAAGATTTCCTAAGCAAAACAACAAATGCCCAGGAACTAAGACCAATAATCAACAAATGGGATTTCTTGAAATTAAAAAGCTCCTGTTCTACAAAAGAAGCTGTTAATTGTGCAAAAAGACAACCCACACAATGGAAGAAAATCTTTGCTACCCATGATTCTGACAAAGGATTAATTACAAAGTTTGAGTTTAATAGAAAAGTCTTTGATCCATTTGGAGTTGAGTTTTGTGTAAGGAGAGAAGCAACATTCAATTTTTATTCTTCTCCATTTTGATATCCAATTTTCCCAACACCACTTGTTGAAGATGTTTTCTTTTGCCCAATGTGCATGTTTGGCACTGTCGTCAAAAAAACAAGGGACTGCATATGTGGTAGTTTATGTCTTGGTTCTTGTTCTGTCAGATTGGTTGATGTATCTGTTTATGTACCAGAACCAAGCTGTTTTTACTACTATAGCTCTAAAATATAGTCTGAAATCTGGTGAGGTGATACCTCTAGCAGTATTCTTATTGCCCAAAATTGTTTTGCTAATTGTGTTTTTTTTTGTTTTTCCTTATGAAGTTTGAGACTGTTTTCTCCAGTTTTGTGAAGAATTACATTGGGATTTTAATTGGAAATGCATTGAATCTGTATGTTGCTTCAAGTAGGATGATCATTTCACAATATTGATCCTACCGATCAAGCAAGGAAGGTCTTTCCATCTTGTGGTATCCTCTTCAATTTCTTCCAGGAGTGTTTTGTAGTTTCCATTCTACAGGTCTTTTACTTCCTTGGTTAAATTTATTCCAAGGTATTTTATTTTATTTGTAGCTATGGTGAATGGGATTGATTCTCTCATTTCTTTCTCAGCTTGCTTTTCTCTGGTATGTAGGAAGATTACTGATTATTGCATGTTGATTTTGTAACCTGTCAGTTTACTGAAATTATTAATTTGAGTAGTTTCTCAGTGGAGTCATGTGGATCTCTCAATTATAGAATCATATCATCTGGAAATAGGGATGCTTTGACTTATTCCTTACTTATCTGTATTCTTTTTATTTCCTTCTCTTGTCTTATTGCTCTCACTAGGACTCTAGCACAATATTGAACAGGAGTGGTGACAGTGGACAGCACTGTCTCATTCCAGAAAATGCTTGAAGTTGGAATGCTTGAAGTTTTTCCCTATTTACAATGATGTTTATGTTAGGCTTGTCATATGTATTCTTTATCAGGTTGAGATAGGTCCCCTCCATTCCTGTTTTCTCCAAAAGTTTTATCATGAAGGGGTGTTGGATTTTGTTGAATGCCTTTTCCGCAACTATTGAGAAGATCATGATAGTTTAGTTTTGAGTGTGTTAATATGATGAATCACATTTATTGATTTTCATATGTTAAATCATCCTTGCATTCCTGGTATGAACCAGAGTTCATCATGCTGTATAATCCTTTGGATGTGTTTTGGGATTTGGTTTGGTAGTAAGCATATTTACATCTATGTTCATTAGTGAGATTGGCCTATAATTCTCTTTCTTTGATGTGTCTTTATTTGGCTTTAGAATCAGTTATATTGGCATCATAGAAAGAGTTTGGGAGTATTCTTTCTTTCTCTATTTTACGGAATAAATTTACGGAGTAGTGGTGTTAGTTTTCCTTTGAAGACCTTGTAGAATTCTTCACTGAATTCATCTGGTCTTGAGCTTTTTTTAGTTGGGAGACTTATAATTATTGTTTCAAATTCATGTCGTTATTGGCTTGTTTAATACATTTATTTCATCTTAAGTCAATTTTGGTAGGTCATATGTGTTTAGGAATGCATTCATTTCTTTTAGATTGTCCAATTTAAGAGAGTAAAATTTTTTAAAGTATGTCCGTTTGATTCTCTGGATTTCTCCAGTATCTGTTGTAATTACCTGCTTTTCATTTCTGATTTTGTGGACTTAAGTGTTCTCTCTTCTTTTGGTTAGTGAAACTAGGGGCTTGTCAATCTTGTTTTTCTTTTCAAAAATCGTTTCATTGATTTTTTGTATTATTTTTCAGTTATAATTCATTGACTTCTGCTCATATTTTACAAGTTTCTCCCTGCATGTTACTTTTAAGATTGGTTTGCTTCTTTTTTCTAAGGTTTTCAAGTATAACATTAAGCTGTTTACTTGAGATCTTTTCTTTTTTTTTGTGATTCAAGCTTTTAGTGCTCTAAAATTCCTCTTAGAAATGCTTTCAATGTGTGCCATTGATTTTGGTAGGTTGTATTTTCATTTTCACTGGCTTAAAGGAAATTTTCAATTTCCTGTTTTTTTATTTTTGACCCATTCCTCATTTAAACATGTGCTATTTAGCTTCCATGACTTTATTTGCTTTCTATTGCTTCCTTTGTTGTAGAAATCTACCTTTATTCTATAATGGTCAGATAGTATGCAGTGAATGATTTCTATCATTCTGTATATATTGAGGTTTGATTTGTGTTCTAGAACGTGCTCTATTTTTGAGAATGTCCCATGAGCTTCTGGGTAGAATGCATAATTTTTAGTGTTTGGATGGAATGTTTGGTAGATATCTGTAAGGTCCATTTGATTTGTGGTTGAATTTTTTTTTAATTTTTTTTATTATATTATTTATTCAACTGTGTGCATATGCGTGTGTCTGTCTGTGTGTGTGTGTCTGTGTGTGTGTAGAACCACGGACGAATTCGCGAACCACCTCCTTCTGCCCCGGGATTCACAGGCTCCGCCCTACCAGGACCAGAAGCGCAGGCCGCCCCCGCTTCCGCCTGGCGTCTATATGTGGGATCTGGGATCCGAACTCAGGACCCTCCGCCTGCAAGGCGGAAGTTTAACTCCTGAGCAACCTCTCCAGCCCCGATTTGTGGTTGAATTTAACTCCAGTGTATCTCTGCTTATATTTTGGTCCAGTGAGTTACATGCCTGTGTCTCTTGATTGGGGAGTTGAGCCCATTGACAATTAAATTTATTATTGAAAGGTGTTTAGTGGTTCATGACATTTTGTTGAATTTGGGATGTTTGCCTTTTTAGTTCCTCATTCACCTCTTGTGCTGATATTGTTTATTCCCTTTAACTTCTTTGATGCATTTATCTTTCTCTTCCATCTTATGCATTTCTTCCAGTATTCTCTGTAGTCTTGGCCAGTGACCATGTAGTCTTTTAATTCGTTTTTGTCATGGAATATTTTTCTTTCACCTTCTATTATGACTGACAGTTTCACTGGATATAACAATCTTGGTTGGCATTTGGTTCATTCAGAACTTGCATTGTGTCTCTCTTCAAGTCCTTCTGACTTTTATCACATACATTGAATATCAGTTGTTATTTTGATGCATTTACCTCTAAATACAATTTGTTCCTTTTGTCTTCCAGCTCTTAAGATCTTGTCTTGAATGTGTGTATTTGGTATGTGGATTATCATTTGTTGTAGGGGTTTTTTTTTGTTTGTTTGTTTGTTCTGAATCAGGATGGATATCTCTTTTTTTAAGTCAGGAAAATTTTCCTCTATTATCTCATTGATTATACATGGTGGATCATCTTTTATTTGTCTGTCTCTGGGATACCCATGATCCATATCTTGGACCTTTTGATGGCGTCCCAGAATTCCTCTTTGTTCCGTTCTGTATTTTAGTTTATCAATTTCTCTCATTGATTTATGAGCTGTTTCTATCTTATCTTCCATTTCTGTGACTATCTTTTTCATGATCAGTTCTATTTTTGAGACTCTCAATTGAATTGTTTATTGTACTGTTTAGATTTTTTGTTTCAGTCTGAGTTTTTTCCAGTGTTTCTATGTTTGTTTATAGATCACCTTGGGTTTTTTCAGTACTTTGAGATCTGTTTTCAGGTTCTCTATTTTCCTTCTATTTGTGTCTTGTTCAGTTTTGCATTCTTGGATTTCTTTCCTGTGTTTGTTGAGTTCTTCTTGAAATGTGGCTAAGTGTTTATCTATGTTCTCTCAGAGCTCTGTGAACATATTTATAACTGATCTTTGAAATTCATTGTTTTGCTTATTGTTCTTTTGTATACCTTCCAATGGACTATCCTTTGTGGGATCGGAAGACTTATCTTCAATGATACTGAGGGGAAACATGTTTTCTTGGATTCTTATGCTTCTGTTTTTTTCTGAGACATTGGTATTTTTAGGATGAGCAGATGTTGATTGTAATTTTATTTGAAGTCACTCTGGGATGCTCTTTTTCAACACTTAGATGATAATAGCGTGTAGGTTTTTCTTTGTGTTAGGTAACAGATGTTTGAGCGTTCACTTGCAAAAAAAATTAGTGATTCTAGTGTTTTCTTGCTTCTCGGATGGGTCTTCTGAGGTGACTATTCTGTTGTTTAATGAAGGATATTACTCTCTTTATTCTTTGGAGTTTGGTGCTATATGAGATTTTCTGCATTGACTTGTTTCTTGTATGAGTGTGATTAGCTGGAGGAGGGAGAGGTTGCCTGCACGCTGGCAACCAGGAAGAGCCCAGGAGGCAGGCTCTGGGCCTCCCACCCAGTAGTCAGATAAAGTTATAGCTTTATTTTTGTTATTGAATAGATGGATGTAGTGTATTTATAATATTTTCACCCCTTAGTCCCAAATTCTATCCCCCTCTCCTTTTCCTCTTAGAACCTTTCATTTTACCAGCCAGATTCCCTGTTACATTTAAATATTTCCACTGTGGTTCCTGTAGTCTGTTTTTGATGACATACACCTGACATAGTTTATGCTCCAGTAAGAATTTTAGATCAGTGGGTATACCATTGAGGAAAGCACCCTACTTTTTGTCCCCACAAGCATTAGTTCTCATCAGTCTCTCAGAAAGGTGTGGAGCTTCTTGAGATCTTTCTGATGTTATGGTGGGATGATGATAAGACAGTTCCTGTGCAATTCTTGTGCAGGTACTCATACTTGCCAGGAAATCTGTACATCATGGCCACGTCACATCCAGGAAATAATTTCTAGCCCACCACTGGGCCCACTTCAGGCCCTTATAATCTTGCTACCTCCTCTCTTCAATGTTCCCTGAGCTTTGAAATAGGGTTAGATGAGGTATATGTCCTATTCAGGGATAAGAGGTCTATAGTCACTTATTTTCTGCATTTTGGCAAGTTGCACTATTCCATAATAAGTACCTTCTGTTGTAGAAGAAAGCTTCTAGGTTGAGTGCTGAGTGCTCTGCCAATCTATAGGTAAAATAACAGGAATTTCCAAAGCAGCTTAGTGTACTGTCTTCTGAGCTAAACATTCATTCTGTTCTTCCCCTGGAACCTATTTCCTTCCATTTCATAAATTCATGTTCTAGTTTATATTAACAGGAATGGGTTCCATACTGACACGTGGGTCTTAAATCTGATCAGAAAGCTGTTGGTTGTCTCTTTGTTAATCAAACCACTATTACACTATCACCAGTTGTCATGGTGGATGTTATTACAACTTGAACATCTCACACATTGATGAGTTCTTTGATTGCCTTGCTATCCCATTAGCTTCCACAGTGCTCTCTGCTACTATATAAGCCATCAAGCAAAGAGGAAGCTTCCAAACCACTTCCAACTGGTGTTTCTTGTCTATGGCATGTAGTGTGTTCTTTCTTCAGTAATAGGGACTTACCATCAGTTTATGGAGAGAAACCAAGGGAAACGGCAAAACCCTACTGTTTGGGTGGGGGCTTTGAGACCTCTCTGACCAACAATTTCTCAGGAAGTATCACATACCTGTTAATTCTATCATATTTTTTAACTGTCACTGGGTTCTAATTGACATTATTTTTGTTTTGCCCTATTTTCCTCTCTCTGTGCTTCTCTGCACAGGGACTTCCATTCTTATTCTTTTTTGAAAAAAAATTTTTGATATATTAATAGCATAGGGGGCTCCAATCTGGTTCCATTCCACAATCTTAGCATGTTTCCTCATTTCCTCCTATATGGCATCCCCTCATCTCCTACTAGGTATTTTTTTCCATTATCCCTTCATTCATTCTGGCAATCATTGTACCCTATGTTTCCCCCTTCAAAGGTTTCACCCTAAACTTCCCTTCCTACCTCCTGCTTCATTTCTGTTTTGATGATGCCGTTTTGTATCTAATGCATGCTTTTATTTGTAATAATCTCCAAATTAATAATTATAATAGGAAATTTTATTCTTCACACTCTACCTTCAAAGAACATCATACTTCTCCAAGTGGAATGTGAAACGTTAAAGCTATTATATTTTCTTTCTTTCTGTAACTGACTTATTTCATGTATTGATCTCTAGTTCTTTGAACATTATCAAATTATGGAAATTCATTCTTTTTTGACTAAATATTTTCATGGTAATCCATTCTGTTGATGTTCTGATTTGTCTGTATCCATTCTTCAGTTGTTGGATACTTAGATTTTCTCTATTTCTTGACTGCTATGAACTCTGCTTGTCCCTATAACTCTAGTGTCAATGTCTCTGATATACTAATTCATCTCCTTGGATTCAGATCCAGCAGTCAAGTAGCTTGAGCATATGGTTCATATGGTATGTCATTTTTTTATATTTTGAGAAACTTCAAATTGTTTTCCATAAGAACCATGCTAATTTACCTTTGGACCATAATAAGAAAATTCTTTCTACTTGTCCTTGTGGACAATAATTTCTTCGAGTCTTTTGGTGATAACTATTCTTACAAGGTGAAGTAATATTTTATTGTTATTTGATTTACATTCAAATGTTACACATACTTGTTTGGAGGAATATCTGTTTGGTTAAGCAGTTTTCTTATAATTGATTATTTGCCTTACTTATTCATATGAGCCCTTTATCAACTATAAGTTTTTCAAATGCTCTCTGCATTCTGATAGTTCTTTCTTTTTCTTTTGTAGACATTTTAGTTTGAGGCAATCTCTATTCTCATGTTTGTATCTGATTCTTTTGGGATCAAAGAAAGTTCTTGCTATTCCTACTTCCTGAGGCGTTTCACTTTGTTTTATTCTACTAGTTTCAGATCACAATTGAAGTCTTTAATCTATTTTGAATGTTTTCATTAACTGGTGAGATGCAGATTTCTAGTTTTATTCTTTTTTGAAATTAGACACTTAATGTTGCTAACAATCGTTGAGATGATCACCTTCTCTGTAACAAATGCTTTTAGAATCTATGTGAGAAATAAGTTAGTTATAGTTTCCTGGTGAAATTTCTTGACCTCCAGTTTAGTTTATTGGTCCATTGGTGTTTTTATTTCAACACCATGCTAATTTGATTACTACTGTTTTACAGCATTATCAGAAGATAGTATGATGCCTCCAGATTTGTTTATTTTATTTCATATTTTGCTGTTTGATATCTTAGAGATTTCTTGTAGTTCTATGATGAATGCCAGTTTTTATTTTGATTGAAATTTATACATAGGTTGTATAATTTTTTTACCAAAATTAATTTTTCTAATCCATGTGTATTCGGTCATCTTCATTTTGGAGTCATCTTCAATTTCCTTCATCAGAGTTTCACTATTTTCAACAACATAAGGGATTTTGTTTCTCTTCTTCAATTCGATTCCTAGATAGATTTTGTTGCCATCATAAGCGGGAAACTTTTCATGGCTTCTTTCTCGCCATTCTAATTTGGGTTATTTAAAAATGCTTCTAAGAGTTCTCTGCTGAGTCTGAATTCTAAAATCCTGCTAGTCATCTCTCAGTGGAGTCCAGGTTTCTATACGACTGGAAGGATGTCGCTTGTAAGGGATGACATGCTTCCCCAGCTCCTATTTGTAAGTCTTTTAGTTTTGTCCCAGTTAGATTGTCCAGATTAACAGTTCCGCTGGTGTGCTGAACAAAAATGTGGAGTGCAGATATTCTTGCTTTGATTCATATTTTACAGAAGTACTTAACTTTCCTCCAATTCGCATCGATACTTTCTTAGGGCTTCACTTCTGTGCTGAGATAGCTCATTTCTCTACTTGTTGCTTACCTTTTGCTTTAGATACTATAATATAGGAACTAATTATATCATAGTCCATGCTCATGAATTTTGTTTCCATTGTGGAGATTGGACAATTTATTTATGACAGTAGAACTGCTTGAAAGAGGCTTTATTTTTTCTTCTATAATATTTTCAGCATGAAGATTTATGTATTCTCATAAGGCCCAAGGCTAACTTTGAGGCTCTTCCATTCTTACACTTTATGTATCACAGAGTTCAAATGCTTTTAACAGTATTTTGCACTTATTGCTCATTTGTAGGAACATGTCAAGTCTGAATACCCCACAACCCCTGGTCTGCTGTGTCAGCCTTGCTACTCCTCTCCTGGCTAACCCAGCAACACCACAGTAACACTTGCTGCAATCTTCTCATTGCATTGGTGTTTTGAGAGGTGGGAAATGGGACAAAATGACAGGAAAATGGTCAGGGTCTTCCTTTCCTTTCCCAGGCCCTGCATTAAGTAAGTGTGTATATGGGGCAAAGGGGAGGTCTCCCATCCTCTCTGTAGAAGGTCTGGGGAGTAATGGGAAAAATTCTTGCTTCCTGCCACCAGCTGCTCTCAGTTCTGTAGCTGCTAACTGGACTGTTCTCGTCCCTCGGCATTATCTGGAATAAGGAAATTCTTGCCTCCCTCACTCATTGTTGGCACCTATCTTTCCTGGATTTTAGATTAATTTATCTTTGTGAAAGGTTGAAAAGCAGCCTTAAAAGTAAGAAATGCTGCATATTTGAGTGTTTTAGCTAATGCTTGTTGTTTACAGTAATCAAAGACGATAAGAGGAAAAATTGTGAGTTTGACCCCACCATGGACTCCATACTGAAATCCTGGCTAAGACACAGAAAAAAAATCCTAGATTACCATTTGAAGCTTATCGGTTTTTCTTCATTTTCTCTGTGTATTTAATACTCTTTCCAGATCATTAAATTCCCAGTGAAAACTGAGAATAAAGGACACTTGAAAATTAAATTGTTCAGTAGTTGGAAAACTGAACACAAAAGCATATGGATGCTATCACTGGTGCCCGGGAGTGCCAGACACATGCCTGCGAATTCCTTGCCTGTAGGATTATGTTTAAGTTTTAGAACATTTCCACCTCTCAAATAGAATACTGAACTCCATCAAGATGAGACGGCTGCCAAGGCAGCCACAAAATAATTATATTTGGAAACCTATCTGTATAACTGGGCAGTGCTGAATCGCATGCCAGTGCCCACAGCCAGGATCTCATGGGAATTTTAAATGGAGAAGCCAAGAAAATACATCAAAAGCAAGATTTTTACTAAGGCATTTACAGATTGTAAGGGATAAACTGTTGCCAAAGTTATTCAGATAATATCTACTAAGTCATCCTCATTAGCACCAGAAACACATGGGCTTCGGTGGACAGTTGAGATTGCAACCTCAAATCTAAACGTGTCACAGAAGGCCAAATCTAAGATAGCAAAATGACATATATGTTGCTGTCACTTATCTTTGTACCTCCTAGCTTCTGCATGGTTATCAATTTATGACCTATAAGTCTAAAACATAGGATACATCCATTAAATCATATATATTAAAGACATCTGGATAATTCCCTATTGTGATTATAAAATATTTTTGAACTGATGGGACAAAGTATTGCTGATGCTCTAGCTACCATCATTGAAAAAACTAGAAGCGCTTACATAAAGGAATGAGAATTCACAAAGGAACATCGCCTTGAGCACTATTTGCCTTTTGTACCCACTGGAGTTGCTTATATAACATGTACTCAAGAGTACACAGGGAAATGTTCCACATTTTTCCAAGTTAATTCTGAATTGTTCTTTAAATCTTATGTAATTTTTAGTCTCACAGTTACAGTGTTTCTGCTCTGAAAATAGACAAATTTAGAAATGTTCCTGCTGTCTATGAAGCATATATTGTTTATTGGAAAGAGTTATGTGTCTGAATTTTTTTTTCAAATTTGTATTTAGGGAAACAGAAGTTTAATTATCTTATGTCTGAATTTTTTTTTCAAATTTGTATTTAGGGAAACAGAAGTTTAACTATCTTAGCATGTGAAGATTTTTTTAGCTAACAGAATTATCTTACCATTATATGTAGCCTACCATAACTTGAATATTTTCCAGATTCATAAAGTTGACATAATGCTAATCTGTCATGAAACTCTGTCTTCCTGTCTTACCATGGGCATTATCATTTTGAAATCAAGGCACATCAGATCCTCACAAAGTAAGACCTTTTAGCATAATAAAGGGAGAGGGGTTCATAAGACTGCAATGACACAAAAGGTCCTTGCCCTCCTGGCGGACAGGTAAGCAATGAAAGGTTGTTGAGAGGGGAGACATTTTCTTCTCTGTTGTAACCATCCATAAGAAGACCATGGTCCTGTTAGTAACCCCAATTAAACTCACTGTTTCACCAAGCTAAATTTCAGTGAAACCAGCAAGCTAGATTTGAGAGAATTCAATCCCCTAGTCTGTCTTTGGTATCCTCTCTGGACTAAGAAGATACTTGCTCAACTCTCTCCACCAAAAATGCATGTGAAACTTGGGCTCCGCACAGGGCCTAGAGAGAAGCAAGGCTTTTAGAGGGACACTGGTGGTGTTTCTGCTGTGGCCATGAGACCTGTAGCTCAAGCCCTGCTGTTTGAGGGGTGATGCTGCAGGGTTACGCTCTGCTCGGGGCCTGGAGGATCCTACCTTCCAGCTGCGGCAGGTTGCATTGACCAAGTTATAAATGGTTATACAGCCATGAGTGTTCAGTGTGAGGGAAAATGTCCCTGAAAAGCACTCCCGAATGCCCATCTTCTATGTGGCACAGAGTGGCAGGCCTTCCTGATGAGAGGGGTCTGCTGTGCGAGTATAGGGGTGCTTCCAATGTGGCTGATAGACGTAAGAAAACAGCACGATGGGATGGAATTGTAGACACTCATGAGGCCCTTGTTCTGGGCACTAGTTATGCAACTGACAATTGCTTCCTTGCCAGTGTTTGGAATGAATTGTGATGAGTAGACATTAAGAGGACGCTCCTCTGCATTAGCCTTTGAGTCACATGAACAGTGAGGCAAAAATAGAAGAATAAGAGATGGGGGTTTACCTTTCTTATGTCTGGAGGTTTAGAAGGAAAAGAAAGCACAGATTAATTTGTACACATAGCTCCTTCTTGAGATCCAAAACTTGCAAACCGTGGAAGGAATCAGTCAGGTGAGAATGAGGTAAAAGTGATAGAAGATTCACCTCAGGTTCAAACTTTAAAACAGATAAAGGGAAACCTATGATTCAACATGTAGATGGATGGGGGTCTTAACTTTTTTCCATAAAGGAGACTGTGATAACTAGGGACTGCTCTCCCTTCGAACTGCCCAGGCGGGAAAACACTTATAAGGAAGAAATGAGAAAACCACCCTGATCTCTGCTTGAGGCTTTTGGACAGAGACATGAGGTCTGTCAGAGTTTCCTTGCTGCGCAGACAGGAAAATTGAGTAACATAACTACTTATGCTTCCTTAAGGCAATGCTGAAGCTAAAGCAAGCTAATGGAAATTGGTCCTGGATGGTTGTGCTCATATGATCCACTGGACACACTTGGTAATCAGCAGCTGAGGTGGGGTGGAGATCAGAGGCTGGAGAGCACCTGAGGATGTCCAGGCATCAGGAAGGGAAGTGGGCGTATGAGAGGCAGTGTTAGCTACTAGTGAACCACGTGGAGTTAATGTTCCTCAGAGATGTAAGCCAACAGCTCATTGAGAAGGACCAGAGGACAGCTGTGAGATTTTAGTGGCTTTGATGATTGCTGTAATGGAGGATTTGACCTTTGTGAGGTAGAAAAGGCTGTGGCGGATCTGTATGACTAGCTTTTCAGTTGGGTTCATTAATGTGGTAAAGAAATCAACAGGTTGAGCAAAAGAAAATTCAACAAAGGGGCCTGTCTGCATCACTAGGGAACATAGCAGCATGTGTGACAAGCTAGAGTCCTTAGGAAATAAAATGGCTGACAGCCAAAGTCAATGCCTGCTGAGTGTCTGGAAGTCTTTGAATCCTGAACAGTGAGTTCATGGATGGAATCAAGGACAAAACAGTGCAGATGAGAAGAACCAAGCTCATCCCAAGGGTGGGCAGTTATGTTCTCAGATTGACCTTTGCATATTTCTCTCCTGCAAGAAAGTTTCCTTGGTGTGGATTGTTTTCCCTGTCTGCCTGCCCTCAGCAGTAGGGGATGTATAATGGAGAGTTGGCCTAGCCAAGCATCAGTCCACAGCCTGTAAGACCTGAGTAATCAGCTCAAGTAACAGGTGTGACAGGTGCTGTAAGCAGGAGCCGCCAAGTGACTTGTACTGACCCAGAAAGCCTGTTAGAGATGGGTAAATGTGTGGTGACCCCATAGCAGGATGAGGAGGGCATTGCACGGCACATAGAGAATGACTGTGGTTGTGGAGGGTAACTGAAGTAGCAACTCAGCTAAAAGACCCTGTAACCAATGGATGTAATTACTGAAGTTCTTCCATGCTGTATTAGACTTTGAAATCATTTTTTTTTCTTTACTGTTTCATTGGCTATTGATTCCTTATTTCTTTTTGTAATGTGTTTGTGTTATGTGTGTGGGTGTGGTGCTGGTGTGTATGTGTGTAGGAATGTGTGTAGGTGTATGGTGATATACAAGAGAACACCGTATATGCCTGTGAAGGCCCAAGAGTAACATCAGGACTCATCCTGGATTGCTGTACCTCATTATTGCTTGGCTGTGGGTGTTCCTGGTTTCTTCCTTCTAGGACCGACCTACAGGCCAATCTCCCTTCCATCTGGTGTTTTTATGTGGGATCTGGATCCGACCTCAGGTCCTTCTCCTAGGGAGGCAAAAACTTAGCCTCTGAATCATCTCCTCAGCTCTGATTCCTTATTTTGACTGGTGTCTGCTTGGACCGGTGGCCACGGACCTACAGAGGTATGCTCACCATTTCAAAAAAGGTTCATTTTATAGATGGTATTATGCTGAAAATGACATAAGCATACTTGAGAGATTAACGGGATATTAGCTCACAAAGGGTGAAAGGACTAAGCATAACTGTAAAGTTCTTGGAAACCGTATGGTCAGGTAATGCTAAGATATGCATCATCACAAATAAGAAAAAAAAAAAAAACACAACAGCTGTGCCTGGAAACAATGAAGCAATGGTTTAGGAGTTTGAAACAAGATGCCCTGAAAGGATATAAAAAAAATAAAAGAACTTCTCAAAGTTATAAAGTCACAGTATCATGATTGAGTGCTACCCCAGTAAGAGTTGTTGGCCAGAGAGACTCGGAAGCTCCCCAACAACATAGGCTATTGCCACTACCATTGATTCTCCATCTGAATATTATCGAAGACACCTCACGTTTTTCTTGCAGGACAATGAGAAATTAAGCTCTGATTGAGCTGGAAGCTTCCTTTCGGCTATTTGGCTTTCATTGTGCCAGGAAGAGGCTATGCAGGTTGCTAGGGAGAATTTTTACCAATGGTCCTATATTTTACCAATGCAGACCCTATATACAAAATAACCAATGAGCTAAGCAAGAATGCTCACTGTTGCAAGAGTGTCACAGCTGTTATGGATACAACCAATTACTTTTATATTAGGTTTGAGCCCTACCTTAAAGTAGTGAACTCTTGCCTGTAATCCCAATCATAACTCTGTAGCTAGGGACCCATGAGCCCAAATGGGACACATAGAGTTAATTTTTTGCTAATTTATGTTAATATGCTATATTTACACACACACAACACACACACACACACACACACATATGCACTCAGGGAAGCTTCTTTGCAGTGAGTGGTGGTGATGATTACGGATGATAATAATAAGTCAAGTAATATGGATAAGTAACTCTTTCTGCAAGTGTTGGCTTGATGCTCAGCCGTAAATGGGATATATGCAATAGCATCTCCAGAGCTGAACATTTTTCACAGAAGAATGTTAGTGGCAGAAAAGGAGTGGAGTGCCATAGAAATCTACCTGCTCTACAAGACATGCCCATTGTCTTGAAATCAGAACAGCTGTAGTTATATTCACATAAAACCATCATAATTAGGCCCCATTCATGTTTCATTGTACTGGGATTAGGATCTTATGAGACAAAGCACTAGATGCAGGATGTTTTTTTCTCTTCTCTAGGACACACACACACACACACACACACACACACACACACACACGATGTTATTAAATAAGGAGATAATTTCTTTTGATGATGTTACTTTTAAGTTGTCCATTCTCCTCTGGGTACCCCTCACACATTCTCCTATAATTACTCTCAAATAAATTCTTTGGCTCATCAAGTTAGACTTGAGCAGTATACTTTTTTTAATTGTGGGTATGTGCATATGCATGTATGCATGTGTGTATCTGGGTGTCTGTGTGTCAGAAGGCAGCATTGTATGCCTAAGGAGGCCAAAAGGTGACTTTAAGAATCATCCTTTTTGTTTCACTACGGGATTTTCCCAAGCTCTGCTTTCCACGACTGAAAGTTCAGTCCACCACCATTTCTGCCTGGAATTTTTAATGAGGGATTTGGCATGCAAACTCACGTCCTTTTGCTTGCGAGGCAAAATCTTAACCCCTGAGCTTCCTCTCTAGCTCATTTCTTGGTTGGGTACTGTTGCCCTAACTGGTACATCTCACCAGTTCATTTAACATACTCTAAAAGAGTCAAAACTTCTAAGAACTTTCCTCGTGGTTGGAAAATGACCTCCTCAAAGCTATCCTCATGCTGCTCTCTGGAGACATGTATACCTACTGCCGTATGGGTGAAACCCTGAGCTGAGAAGCTAACACTTGAAATGAGAAAACAGTATTGGAGTATTCAGGGGTGTTCCTGAATGCAATCGCTGTTACTCTTAAGAAGGGGAGGTTTGATACGATACCCCCACGAATATACAAGTGCCAAGATAGACCTTCAAGATCAAACTGATGTAACCAGAAGCCAAGAAATGCTGACTAATACTAAATGGCAGGAGTGTCAAACACCTGCTCCCTGTGTCTGAGATCTTGCCATTCTGGCAACCTGTCGATGTTGGCCTAGTAGTTTTGATTTCAGGCTGCCAAAATTCATAAGTAGTATAAACATGCGTTTCTTTTCTTGTTACCACAAACTTTATGGTAGCTTATTGCAA